>NWSH02000078.1:9925948-9944736 GCA_002382865.2 Heliothis virescens | reverse complement strand
ATTTTGGGAGGTTTTGTCAAATATGATCTGTCAAATTGTGTGAGTACGCCTTTTCTCGTTATAAATGAATTTTCGTGATTTTGTTGTTTATTATTACTGTTATTATTGCCCGAAATCGTTTAAATTAGAGGAAGTGAAGCGGTAGCTTCCTCAAGCACTAACATATATTATGACAGAGAAATGGCAATCTTGCTTTGTTAATACGATTAAAGAAGAGGAAAAGTTTTGTCAACTTGATAGTATAATACATAATGTCGTTGAAAGGTTCATTTTGAACGTTGGTGGAACTTCTTCATCATCATCATCACCGTCATCAACAGAGGACGATGACTGACAGAATAGAATTAATCACCTGTCATCTCCATTGTATTAATTTATTAATTTTGTATACAAAATTATTGTTACTAAACCCTGTTTCATTTCACGTCATTCACCTCGTGACGATAGGAAATAATTTACTGTAAGCCATACATATTATTTATTCAAATTATTTGAACTTAACTTGAAACAAAAGGTATCGTACTCCTGCTTCTGCGAGCCTCTTTTTTCTAACGTTATCGTGAACAGGGTATAGTATCTATAAAATAAAATACTATTCAAATTCAAAAAGCTTTAACAAGCACATCTACCTAATTCAAAGCTATTATTATCCTAAGCAAAATAACAATTAAACGAGCAATTTCCATTCTACCATCTAAAAAACGATTTTCCGACGGGAATATTTTACTCACACACATAATCAAAATAATTAATTAGATTTGAGGAAATTCTGGGAACGCTAATCAAAATGTGATGTAATCATAACATCGTTACGGATGTATTATGCTTATAATTAAATATTAAATACACAAAACATACCGTTTTCTGCTTTTCTGCGAAATAAGGGTTCACCTGTTGTACTTCTACATTTTGCTTATGAAGCTAATGAGGCTAAACTTTTTGCTAGCAACAAGAAATGACGAAAAACCTAAAAAAAATATGCAAATTTTTACTTTGATGTGCTAAATGTTTAGGCAATCAAAAAGGCCTAATTCTGTTCATTTGGTTTGTACAGACGAAAGCAGGTCACGGTACCTGAATCTGTCAAATTTTACCAATCGAGCATTAACCTTCCGCTATTGTGATAAGGTTGAAAATCTCTTGCAGAAATTTTACAGATTGTGATAAGTTGATGTGCTGTCTGTACATTTAGATAGGTCTCTCTCAAATTCGTGGTTCTTTTAAAATCCACTTAAAATGGCGGACTAGCAACAAAAACTATAGATTAGCAGTTCAAATACGGTACGTTCTCGACTACCCCTAACTTTAAACCAACGATCAATATGACTGCAACTTCCACTAAAAAAATATAACTTACTAAAAACAATTTTTCCTTGCTTACTTCCATCTAAAATACTTAAGCCTTCAGCAAGTTTCTTTCAGACCTCGTTAGAAATCTCATCTTTAGGTGCCATTACTTCAGTTTTAAGTTACCATTATTTGAGTTACTTTAAATTGTGCTCTGCTTTCGGAAACTGAAACCCTTCATTGAACGGTTTTAAATTATAATATACAAAAGTATGTTTGTTTGTCCGTTTCCCCACATTCTGCAGAATAAACTGTCGGCCTATGGTTAGCCCGTTGGTTAGTTGACATCATTTTGAAGGTAATTGATATTCCAATCAAACTTGATCGCTGTAATGTCCATATTACTATTATTTATCTCATATTGACTAACGCAACTGATTTTCGGCAAAAAGTTTGTAGTATGGGGTTGCACTGAAATGGCTCATAATAAAAATGGATACTATAGTGAAGAGATAGATGAATAGCCTTTCTAAATGGTTCTACCTCTGCCTCGTTGGTCTAGTGGTCGCATAGCCGACTGCTGTGCACGAGGTCTTGGGTTCGATTCCCGGGACAGGCCGAAATCGCTTTGTGGGTGTCTTCTCTTCTCTCTCCGGTCGTGTCGAACTGCCGTCTCATCGGGTTATGAGAGTGAGGGAATAGAGAGTGCACCTGTGTCAGCGCAAATGCTTATGCACTATAATATGTCCTGTGCAGCTGGCTGATTTCCCTATATGAGAACAGCCGCCGTGGCCGACAATCGGCTAGGACGCCATTATGGTTCTACGCTCGCAAACCAATTTCCTCAGGACATGGACAAAATGGCATACCTAGATTTGCTTTTTATATTAAATTGGCGCATCGCCAAAATACTACCTATAAACATGGACTGTGCAGCCACAACGACAGCTAGCAGGAAATGTCGCGGTATTAACATTGTGCTGTTGTAAATGACGTTTTGATTTAAAGCAATAAATTGTCCGTGATACTGGATATTGCGGAATCATTAAATTTTATTTATTTGACCGCCGAACCCGATTCTGATGAGCTTTGAAATAATTTGAGTGAAAATGTAACTTGATTTATGAGTTTTCCAGTAGGTATATATTCGATAATTTCAATTAAAAGAAAAGGAAACGAGACACAAGAATTTTTAGTTTCTACGTGTGTTAAAACATAAAATGGATATTCAAGATATTTACATATTTATTTATTTCCTTGACAAGTATATTTATTTGTGAAATACTATTTACAATAATAAAATATGTACTATTTTATCCATGTCCTGAGGAAATTAGTCTGCATGCATAGAACCATAAAGAAAGGCTATTCATCCATCTCTTCGCTAAAGTTTTCATTTTTTTAATAAAATAAATATCTCTTTTATATACTTTATTTCCTTAATGAAGAACATCTTCTCATTTTACATAACACGAGTATCATACCATTATCTTGGGATTATTCATCAGCAGGGTGATCAGACTGGAATAATCCTTATCGCATCATTCGCAAAAACATCCATCATGACGCCTTGTCATCCAATTGTGATTACTTCGCAGAGAAAAGTGTAGTGAGTTTTAATTCCTCCATTACTTTCTGTATGTAGAATAGCAAGGTAATTTCGAATTAAATTATCTTCTGGATCTTATAGGACAGCCTTAGATTGTACTATCTTTGCTATAATACTAGTAACATCTCCCTATAATATAATGTTGTCCTTTAATTTTGAATAAGTAAAACGATGGATGCATTGCGTGAAAGTCGATATGGCTAGGAAGAATGTTACTTGTGAGATGACGGCAAACAGAAGAGAATGGAAGAAGAAAACATGCTGCGCCGACCCCAAATAAATTGGGATAAGGGCAGGAAGATGATGATAATTTTGAACTAACATTTTTCTATACGCCTTTGAGAAAAGGCGTGACAAAATGCCATGTCATGGGGTCTTGTAAAACCATAGCTCAAAGTTTACGTAAGACAAACTAAAGTAGCGTGCAGATTTACTGTATACCACAAACTAAGAGTACCCACACACTGCAGACTTTAGGCCAATAGTTTGCTCGGGCTCAAAAATCCGTATGAATGTGAATGATATTAGGTAAGAATATTACAATAATCAATACTAATATCAAAACTGAAGAGTTTATTTCTTTGACGAGCTAATCTCAGGAACTACTGGTCCGATTTGAAAAAATCTTTCAGTATTAAATAGCCCATTTATCGAGGAAGGCTATAGGCTACTTTTTATCCGGGTGCGCCAAGTAGTCCCCACGGGAAGCAGGTGAAACTGCTGGCAGAATCTAGTGAGGTATATTGCCGGTATAAGACGGATTAAAAACTGATTGGATTGGCGATTTTCTTTAAAAAAAATGGACCGACTGTCGGCCGACAGTTTAGTCTGTAGTGTGCAGGAACGCTATGAGCCTCATTAGAATTTAATACCTCTATGTATAAGGACCGGGTCCTTAGGTACGCGTATGGCATGCGTAAGTCTGAAGGCATGAGGTATGTCGAAATCTGGTCCTAAGCATATTTTGTGACGTGAATACATTTACGGAATTATAGTGGGTACTGGCCTGTAGTTATCATATTGCTGAAGTTATGTATGACATAAACTATAACGTACCTCTAGCCGAAAGATGCCAGAATAAATTAATAATAAAAAAATTCAAACATCTAAATTTAAACCTTCTCCTTTTTTGGAAGTCGGTTAAAACAGAACTCCTTAACTAATTTAAACCCCACAATAACTCATCACATACTCATCAAATAAGTATAGTAAGTACAATTTTCAGTCTTAGGTACATATAATTATAAAAATATTAAAAGCCCTCCCTAAATTAAATTACCACTATATTCAATTATCTAAGGTTTCTTTTAATTTAGTTGTAAATAATACGTGTGAGAAAATATTTTAAATTATCTTTCTACTCGAATGGCAACAGTGTGTATTAAAATTCTTCATTCGCAGCCACAAACTAGGAATCCAACCCATAATCTATTGTAAATGGACACAGTGAAACGCAACCTTATAATGTACATACTGGGAACCTTTATATGGGAATATTTAAGGTACAATTTTAAGCGTATACGAAATTTCTATTTCAATTCTTCTAGTGCAATTTTAATGTGAATACAACATTTTCATCGATAACAAACAAATTATTTATCACCCTAAAAAACTAAACCGTAATAAGAACTCGGTGACTCCAATTTCCACCCCACCCAATTATAGTAAAATCCATTATATCATCAGCTAGCAAAACGATTCCGTACACAAAACAAACGGCGTATAAAGTTATGATTGTCTGAAAGCCAGGAAGCGGCTTCCCTTTGTCGTTTCAACGAATTTCCTTTTCACGTCAGTTCGGGAAACCTACCTGTTTGATCAAGACTTCTAAATTGAATACGTTTATTTTTGGGTAAATAATTATGTCTTGTGAATCAGTAAGTCTGCCAGGTTAAGCTAAGTTTGCTGCGGTCAATCTAATGATGGGTGACCGTTTTCTTTTTAGTGAAACTTTTTAGCTAATATTAAGTTTCTTGAAGAACGAGATATGACTTTTATCATCATCAAAACGTACAAAGACGTAACAAGCTTAACTATGGCAACTTAGCTTGGTACGTTTTTCCTAATTTAATTATTAAAATATGTACATTAATGATTAAATAACATTAAGTTCATTTTAATTAGAGTCGATACTGCATTGTCTAAACTATGTAGGCTACAATAGTTCTGAATTCAGCTTCTATAAAAAACAACTCAGTAAAATTAACACAATACACTATCAACGTAAATACAACAGAACTGCATTATGTCACCTATTAAATAAAAAAAAACATCCTAACATAATCTTAACCGGAAAAATCTTCAATCTGTCAACAGGAAAACTTTCAACAACACAACAAGCAAAAAAACTCTCCGTAACATTTTAACGACTTCCCCGAAACTAATTTATCAAACTTCACAGTATGTCGGACGGGAAACATTGTAAGTACTTACTTGTCGACGGCATCCCAACTTTTTCAATCTTAAGTCTACACCAAAGTTTCGACACTACACCACACACATAGAAAAAAACACGACATTAATATTTTAAACATACAATTTAATTTAAATTACACATGATTGTAATTTATTTTTTATTATCCTATAGAATAAATTAATAGACAGTTTATTTTTATATAGTGCCCGAGAGATACGATGTTTGCGAGTGTACGGAGCGCAACCGTCCACTGCTCGCGACTGTCGGTTTCAGAGTCGCCTGAAAACTGAAGACGGGTCTCCGTACGCATCATATTAGACACTTTACATGTCGACTGTACGTGCGTGACGTATTCTATATCCTTTATTCAATTTGAACTATTAATCTAGTATTGTTTAGTTGGGTATGTATTTTTTTATTATTCTTTTGAAAGGAGGTCAATCAATGTAAAGGAAAGTTCATTTCAGAATAGAAAAATGATTTTATGGATAATATTCAAGCGAGGTCGAATAAATGAGTAATGAACTAAACTAAAAAATAAATACATTAGTATCTTTTAATCTCATTTTATTAAGTTTATTACACACTTTACATTTTTTATAAGAAACATGTCAGTTTCATTTATATTGTGGTCATACATTGTCTGAAATATTGGTTAATGAATAATTAAAAATAAATTATGATGAAAAAAATTAAATTGCGGCTTCCCATTTATTCTACGAAACACTTTTCTAGACATAAAGTAGGACCGAAAAATGTATAAAGTAATTTTATATTAGGGTATATTTTAGGGTTAATAGAAGTTAAATATCATCAATTATATACTAAAATGTAACACCCCAAAATATGACGTTAATAAACACCAGACGCACAAAGGTTGTAAAATGAAGTGGTGAGCGGCCATCTTTATCTCCTCCGTTTGCACAAAATATCATTTAGACATATAACCGCCAGTTAATGGTGTCTTATGAACAGTTCCCAGTTCCTTACTAGACATAGGCCCAGTTTCAGAGGTACCAGATAAAATCTAGGTAGGTATCTGACAGATAACGCCATAAAAATGTTTTTAATTTTGACTAATTTTCTAAGGCATTATATTATGTAAGATTCAGAACCTTATCTGGAACCTCTGAAGTAGCCGATAGAATATTGATAATAGCCCCATGAAAGTAATGTCAAAATAATTCCTATAATTCTCTTGTAAACAAATCAACAAATAGATAGAGTATTGGGAACGGGCGTAAGGCGGATATAATTAACTTCAGTGGTTGGACATAACTGGGGGACGGATTAACCCGTCAACCGCCAAAATATTATCGTACCTATGTAGATCAAGAATTGACGGACGGTAATTACGACGAACGGGCAATCAAGAGAAATGACGAAGCTGCGTGAAAAGAAAACTTAGGCTTCCTTGCGAAAATGTTCTTTGCAAATAGGCACAAATTAATTTATGCCACGATAGAATCAGACCCTAAACGGAGTGCCCAGTTTGGATGCAAACATCGATCTATTATGTCCAAAGGACCAAGTCTTCACTCCCTAGTCTGGTATAACCCTAAGAGCTTTTTGCGATTAAGTTAATAATACGAGGTCTAACACGGTGGCTACATAGCGGACAATACGTGATACCTACAATATAAGCGACAAATCTCACGGGTCCCAGATAAGTTCTAGATAGCTATCACAAATAGTTCTCCAGAAATATTTTCAATTTCAATCATTTTTCCATGGCAAGATTTGTCAGTTAGCTATCTAGGACTTTATCTGACGCCTGTGAAACTGGCCGTAGATACAGCAGATTTTATAGGGTTAAAAACTTTTACGCTATTTCTGGAGTTTCGCGTGACTTGGGTAGCACGACGTTTTATTTTTGCTCCCGCGTGGTGTTTGTTGAAAAGGAACTAGGATGGTTATGTCGTAAAAGTATTTATATTACTCCCAAAGTGTGTGTAAATTATTTAAAATTTGTACCAAGGTTCTGAGGAGAAAGGCTTTTTATTACTAGTACTCCAGGACGTGTTCAAAAAACTAAATTAGAACAATTTAAAAAATTGCCAATATTCATCATATTCATCGTCAATTTGGCACACATTAGTCATCAGCTATCAGATACAAACTAAAATCAGCGACGACCTTTCAAAATCATATTCTCAAGATGTAGGTAGGTATTTATAGAGAAAATCAATAAGATATAACATACCATTTCCACACAATGTTGCTAAACTTATCTGTATAAAAATATCTTCTTCATCTAAAAACGTTTCCATTTCTTTAAGTCCAGTCACCCGTAATAGATATCGTTGAAAGCATACCAATAATAACATGTAATTCGGAACGTCGGGACAGCCAGGGACCCATTTGATCCAAAACTTACAAAATAACTAAAAGACGAAAGGTCTGACGTCATCAGTGACCTCACAAAAACTATGAACTATGATATTTTCCGAACAATTCTCACTATTTGATTGGGTGATAGAATCGTGATACATCGTTCACTTTGGGGATATAACTTGCATTGCATGAGAAGATTTTAATGTCAGGTGTTGTCTAAAGTCTTACCAAGGGGTGTCAGGTTGCCTGGGTAACTGGGTTGTGGAGGTCAGACACTGTAGGGTGGGTCGATTTTCAATTTTTTTTTGATAAAAATCGTGGGTAGGTCTTAAAAGTTGCGTTATTGTCGTACTATTACAGGAAAAATATTAAAAAAAATATTCGATATAACTTTTAGCCCTCTACCGAGGCTCAAATATCAGAAAAATTGGTATTTTCTGCCTATAGTTCAAAAACTACAAAATATTTTGAAAAGATTTTTTTTCTTATTCTTGTTTTAGTTTGGTCTTATAAAGGCAACTACGTCATGCAAAATCAGTTTTCTACATAATTCTACGATTTCTGAGTGGTTGCTAACATTACAATAATGCCGGTTTGATACGCGTTACACGCGTATGTAGAATACGTATGTATATATTTTATATGTTTTATTTTTGTTCGTTAATGACAATTGAAGATCGTAATAAATGCTTTTTATCCTTAAAAGTGAGTTTTTTTTTGGTGAATAACCATATTTAAATACAACTTTTCTTTGAATTTATGAAAATTTTGAACTCCGGTAGAGGGCTGAAAACAATATAAAATGAGAAAAATAAAAAAATAGTCTAATAGCTTATATTTTTACGCAACTTTTGAGACCCCCCCAGTTAAAATCCAACACAATTTGAAAAAATCGACCCACCCTATCAGACAGGCAGTCGCTCCATGTAAAACACTGGTTCTCAGCTGCATCCGGTTAGATTGGAAGCCGACCCCAACGTAGTTGGGAAAAGGCTAGGCAGATGATGTGTTGTCTAAAGTAAGGAATATTTGTAACTTTTTCAACTCGTCTAAAAAATATTGGAATCTAAAGTTCTGCTCACTATTAGCGATCTGTTATGCATGGGTACATCATAAATTATGTTTTTATCATTCTAAGCCTTAAGGACCACTCTATCCCTTGTGGACCATTCTGTCCATTAAAATTTCTTCTGTAGTTATAGAGTCTATCGCTAACTAAGAGATAGCTAACAACTTCGGAGGTCGTTTCGTTATAAAATACTAGCTTCTGCCAGCGGCTTCGCCCGCTTTCCGAGGGAACTATTTCCCGTACCCGGATAAAAAGTTAAGTTAGTAAGCCTATGTTGTTTCTCAGGGTTTATTCTATCTCTGTACCATTTTCATCAAAATCGGTTTTGGCGTGAAAGCGTAACAGACAGACAGACAGAGTTACTTTCGCATTTATAATATTAGTAGGGATAGTAGATATCTAAAGACCCACCAAAAACCATATATAATGACCAAAAAGTTTTTGGCATTATCCTTGTTTTACTAAGTGGGAGATATGTATCACTATGTATACTCTTGACCTAGTTTGAATTTGATCCTCCATACGTTACAGTATCGCGAATTTATCAATTTATTGAGATGTATTAAATCGTTTTGGTAGTTGAAATTGGCAGTTATGAGTGGTAGTTATTTACCCAATCAGTTTAATGATTATTTATTTTAAGGTCCCACAATTATACAAAATAGGAGATTCGTACTTCCTCTCCTTACGCTTTAAATATGTTATGGAACTTCTGCAATTACTCATCCAATCAATATCAAATCAATTTATCTTTTTTAAACCATAGCTTGATGCTTTATATTTAATTGATTTACATGCTAAAAACCGTAATTTAATTTCTCAAATGCAATCATCAAGACCGCGTCGTTAGCTCTGTCCAAACATTGTACGAATTTGATTAATTGCGAAGATGCTCCCGCAATTTGTCTTCACTCAAAATTGAAAGCAATCGTAAACATGAAACGTCAAATGTTCGGTCAACGCACTTGTTAAACTGAAAATCGTTTGTAATAAATTCTATTGTTTGTCAAGATGAACTTTTGGTTTATGGTTGAATCTTAAAACGGTTCTACCGAACATTATTTGGTCGTAGCCAATAGTCCTTGAGTAATAAAATCCGAGCCGCGACTGATTGTTGGCTTCTCAAGTTACTGGCTGAAGTTTAAGGCCCATTTACACATTGCGATTCTATTGCCCGTTGCTTGCCATAGTATTGCAGCAAGATGCTACTTGCACTGTGTAAACGTAATCTTGCAGTAGGTAAATAGTCGCCTGTCAGATACTCCTGCAATAAAATGGCAAGCAACGGGCAATGAAATCGCAATGTGTAAATGGGCCTTTATGCTATGAGAGAATATAAAACTTCCTACTATGCTTAAAACTGTAATGTTTAAACTAAAATAGAAACTATTACTAAATACGTTTCCCACGGTCCCACCCACGTCCCAAGGGAACTATATACTTTCCTCTCCCGGAGAAAAAGTAGCCTATATGCTTTACCACGCTCTGGATTATATGTGAACTAAATTCATTTAAATACTTTCGGTAGTTTTAGCGTAAAAGCGATAGATAAACAGATAGATTTATGTTGCATTTATAGTATTAGATAGTATTTCATCACTATTTTTTCTTCGGTTGCGAATTAAGCATCAATCATATGGGATCATCGGTTTAGGAGCTGCTATGTAGTAAGACATAGGCGCCATACTGGATTAGACATAAGCTCCCTGAATTCGAAGTCAAGGATAATCACAAACTGTAGCAAATCAGTAGTCATTTTTGTATGTTTTAAAAAAAGTTATAAGTACACAGAATTGTGGTGTGTATGGTAAATGGTCATGTGCAGTGTGGTACAAACGACAGCAGGCCACAATACCCGAATCTGTAAAATTTGACTAATCGAACATTAACCTTCCACTATTGTAATAAGGTTGAAAATCTATTGCAGAAATTTGACAGATTGTGGTAACTTGATGTGCTGTTGTCTGTACATAGTTTATCATGTGGCTGTACCCATACTGTACGGAGTATCAATTCCCCATAATGACCACAAGAGTTGCAAAAGACAGCCGGCACCCATCGTAACGTGCCAACGTTCAAAACACTGAATATCTCGTCATGACAAGATGGTCGCTCATCCACGGACCGTTCACACCTAGCGTTGCTTAACCTTATGATTGATCGACCCACATCGACCCGTGTGGCGTTATTTGACCACGAGGTCCTCCATCAATTCGGTTCATCAGTTAAGTTAATTAAAGTTATTTCCAGATCAGAGAGTTGTGTTATCGTTTTGAAATAATACGCGCGAGTGGGTCTCACAACAACCAATATTAGAGCAACAATCAAAGTATATCAAGGTTATGTTACCTGAAGGTTGTTCTTGTGATAACAACTGACCAAATGTTTTACCCGACTAAAAGTAGGAGATACCTTGAAAAGCATAGAGGACTTTTAGCTATAGAAATTAGGGCTATTATTATTATTTTCTGATGATTTTTAATAGGAGCAGGAGGAATAAACACATTGATAATTATCAATGTGTTTATTCCTATTAAACATTATAATGTTTGACATTTTTAACTGTTAATTAAGGATCATCTCTTTTAAAGCACAAAAAGTATAGTATTTCTAAATAAGCCTTAATAGGCTCTTAAAGGTCAAACCCAAGTTCAAGTGGTACATCCTTATTCCACCATAAAAGAAATCTTGCATAACCACACAGCAAAAACAAAGATGTATCTACTTAAGTATACACCCCTACGTCATCACATACTCAAGTCATTGACCCCTGTCGTACGTTCCCAAACATCCTGATATCCTATTTAACATGGAGTCAAGGCCAGCCAAGGGAAAGGGCAATCAATGGCGTGCCAACATAAAATCTTATCACCACGAATAACAATGGCGGTTGAATAGATAGTACATTCGCTTTTTTGTTAACATTTTCACATGCGTGAATCAAAACAGCGAATGTGTACGTTTGGATTTTGATTCCTAGTAGACACCAGTCTTAACACTAGTTAGGAAAAAAAATGGGTTTATAAACTAACAAATAAATTGAGCTATTTAAAGACAATGAATTATTTATTTGTATTGTAATTGGAAAAACAGAGAACGAGTCACTACACAAAGTTAAAATAAAATTAATATTAAAAAAGATTGCTATTTCACAGGATATTAATTTTTACAAGCAGAGACAAGGGGAAAGCTTATGTCAAATATATGCGAAAAGATCAAAAGGTTGACGGTATATGGCGTGGAAAAACTAACGGAAGAAAATAATGTTATGGTTAACCAAATTGTACGTAAAGGGGAGGTTCAGACAGTAATAACAAATGTGTTAAATTGTCGCGAAAATTTGGCGTGTCACGACATATTTACGACCTGAATATTTTGCTGAAAAGTTATTATCTGAAGGGTCTTTTCGGGGAACAAAAATATAGTTTAGTTAAGTAAATCACTATGAATAGTCATGTCCAATATGGTTATGAAAAATGTATTCTTAAGATANTCGCCTGTCAGATACTCCTGCAATAAAATGGCAAGCAACGGGCAATGAAATCGCAATGTGTAAATGGGCCTTTATGCTATGAGAGAATATAAAACTTCCTACTATGCTTAAAACTGTAATGTTTAAACTAAAATAGAAACTATTACTAAATACGTTTCCCACGGTCCCACCCACGTCCCAAGGGAACTATATACTTTCCTCTCCCGGAGAAAAAGTAGCCTATATGCTTTACCACGCTCTGGATTATATGTGAACTAAATTCATTTAAATACTTTCGGTAGTTTTAGCGTAAAAGCGATAGATAAACAGATAGATTTATGTTGCATTTATAGTATTAGATAGTATTTCATCACTATTTTTTCTTCGGTTGCGAATTAAGCATCAATCATATGGGATCATCGGTTTAGGAGCTGCTATGTAGTAAGACATAGGCGCCATACTGGATTAGACATAAGCTCCCTGAATTCGAAGTCAAGGATAATCACAAACTGTAGCAAATCAGTAGTCATTTTTGTATGTTTTAAAAAAAGTTATAAGTACACAGAATTGTGGTGTGTATGGTAAATGGTCATGTGCAGTGTGGTACAAACGACAGCAGGCCACAATACCCGAATCTGTAAAATTTGACTAATCGAACATTAACCTTCCACTATTGTAATAAGGTTGAAAATCTATTGCAGAAATTTGACAGAATGTGGTAACTTGATGTGCTGTCGTCTGTACATAGTTTATCATGTGGCTGTACCCATACTGTACGGAGTATCAATTCCCCATAATGACCACAAGAGTTGCAAAAGACAGCCGGCACCCATCGTAACGTGCCAACGTTCAAAACACTGAATATCTCGTCATGACAAGATGGTCGCTCATCCACGGACCGTTCACACCTAGCGTTGCTTAACCTTATGATTGATCGACCCACATCGACCCGTGTGGCGTTATTTGACCACGAGGTCCTCCATCAATTCGGTTCATCAGTTAAGTTAATTAAAGTTATTTCCAGATCAGAGAGTTGTGTTATCGTTTTGAAATAATACGCGCGAGTGGGTCTCACAACAACCAATATTAGAGCAACAATCAAAGTATATCAAGGTTATGTTACCTGAAGGTTGTTCTTGTGATAACAACTGACCAAATGTTTTACCCGACTAAAAGTAGGAGATACCTTGAAAAGCATAGAGGACTTTTAGCTATAGAAATTAGGGCTATTATTATTATTTTCTGATGATTTTTAATAGGAGCAGGAGGAATAAACACATTGATAATTATCAATGTGTTTATTCCTATTAAACATTATAATGTTTGACATTTTTAACTGTTAATTAAGGATCATCTCTTTTAAAGCACAAAAAGTATAGTATTTCTAAATAAGCCTTAATAGGCTCTTAAAGGTCAAACCCAAGTTCAAGTGGTACATCCTTATTCCACCATAAAAGAAATCTTGCATAACCACACAGCAAAAACAAAGATGTATCTACTTAAGTATACACCCCTACGTCATCACATACTCAAGTCATTGACCCCTGTCGTACGTTCCCAAACATCCTGATATCCTATTTAACATGGAGTCAAGGCCAGCCAAGGGAAAGGGCAATCAATGGCGTGCCAACATAAAATCTTATCACCACGAATAACAATGGCGGTTGAATAGATAGTACATTCGCTTTTTTGTTAACATTTTCACATGCGTGAATCAAAACAGCGAATGTGTACGTTTGGATTTTGATTCCTAGTAGACACCAGTCTTAACACTAGTTAGGAAAAAAAATGGGTTTATAAACTAACAAATAAATTGAGCTATTTAAAGACAATGAATTATTTATTTGTATTGTAATTGGAAAAACAGAGAACGAGTCACTACACAAAGTTAAAATAAAATTAATATTAAAAAAGATTGCTATTTCACAGGATATTAATTTTTACAAGCAGAGACAAGGGGAAAGCTTATGTCAAATATATGCGAAAAGATCAAAAGGTTGACGGTATATGGCGTGGAAAAACTAACGGAAGAAAATAATGTTATGGTTAACCAAATTGTACGTAAAGGGGAGGTTCAGACAGTAATAACAAATGTGTTAAATTGTCGCGAAAATTTGGCGTGTCACGACATATTTACGACCTGAATATTTTGCTGAAAAGTTATTATCTGAAGGGTCTTTTCGGGGAACAAAAATATAGTTTAGTTAAGTAAATCACTATGAATAGTCATGTCCAATATGGTTATGAAAAATGTATTCTTAAGATAATACTAGTAAATTGAAAAATACCTAAAAAAAACTTGGAAAATCAAAAGAAGAGGAAACTTTAATGGAAAATGCTGCAAACGTTTTCACGTTTAAGTTACTGAACCTTTTAACCAAGCAGTGTTTATTCTTTAACGTTCAAAATGAAAAGTTTCTGTTTCAGCCAAAAGACGTCCACTGCCGGACAAAGGTTCTCCACTTTGCTGGATCAACAGCAACCCGCCTCCATTCCCGGCGATCATGATCAGATCGTCCGTCTTTCTAGCGGGGGACCTACTCACGCTGCGTCTTCCGTGGCGAAATGAAAATGTGTTGCAATCCAATTTGAAACTAGAAATTGTCACCTATGCATTTTAATACATTATTTAAATATTTACATATAGAGTCCTCCAAAAAAATCCTCCCCATCGCTGTCGACTGGGAGCATACCCAAGAGGCTGGCAGCATGGCCCTGTTGGATAGCAATGCATATCCTCATTGATACTTAGATTATTTTCACGTATTAGAGGGCTTTTTGAGAATACTCTAACTGGTCTTGCATTTAAATTAAGTTTTTCACTTATCGAAAGCCGCGTTATACCTCTTTTCCATAATCTGATATTGATTTACACACATCGCAATGACATCGTGAGAAAAAGTGATCAGTTTTGAGATCATAATCTAATCTGATAATATAGACTGAAAATAACTGAAATGGGACTAGGTCAATACATAGTCAATACAATAGGTTATGTAATCAATATCAAATAGAAGAAACACATGTCTTATACATAATTATGTAAGTACCTATCTACAGTAACATAGGAGACATATTGTGACGAGGTTCTATTGTATCCAATACGGCTGACATATAGGTAGATTCTTTTGTGATTCGCGATTCATATTTTACTTTGAAGTACTTTCCTTATTGTCGGTCTTATTAAATGAAAATCGATACTATTTGAAGTGTCTTTTACCAAAAATTATATATTTTTAAGCCTACGATACTATGCTGTGATATTTTGTTATGTTCAAGTTCAATCAAGCAAACAAACAAACTCTTCAGTTCTATAATATGGGTATCTACTAATATAAGTACAGATTGTGTATCTCGCCCAAATGCGTGATGAATCTCCACACAATGTTTTTGTAACATCACAGCTAAGGATTATAGTTTAATATCTTTAACCTTATTCAAGAATTAGCCTATAAAACGCTACTCGTACTCATAGTTTCAGAAATAAACATATTCAGATAAACATGGTCTTTAGCTATATTTAGACTTAGCCATAAAAATGAATCGCAGATCGCAGGTCTCGCTTAAGGTGGAATGGCTGGACATAAACGTGCTCTCCGATGCACGGGTGAATCAATCACCAACTCCCAACTCTGGGCTGCTTTGTGAAAGTTTCTAAAACCACCAAAGCGATTTCGGTCCGACCCGGGAATCGAACCCGAAACCTCATGCACAGCAGTCAGCTATGCGACAACTAGAGCAATGCAAAACAATGTATTTTGGGAATATCCCTCAAAAAAATGGTGACAATAAAAATAAATATTTGTCTGACTCATTCTGTCTTCTATTTAATGTAGTCTGATCTGAAACTAGATAGTAAAAGCGGTCGCCGTTAACACGTAAAGCTGTAACCATGTTACTTGATAGATGGGTTACTGTTAACTGCCGTTTTATTGTTGCTACA
Source organism: Heliothis virescens (assembly GCA_002382865.2). Classification (NCBI taxonomy): domain Eukaryota; kingdom Metazoa; phylum Arthropoda; class Insecta; order Lepidoptera; family Noctuidae; genus Heliothis; species Heliothis virescens. Next base: position 9,928,606 of record NWSH02000078.1, on the reverse strand, counting down.
AACGCTTTACGCATTCTTAATCAGTAGTCTATGTCTTTGTAGGAATAGTGTTTAAGTCTGGACTCTTTCTTGTATAAGTGCTATAAAATATCATTTGAATAAAAAGTCAATTTTGTGTAATGCAATTAACTTGTCGTTGGACATTAACAGCCCTTTCACACTACAGGATTTTGACGCGCGTTTATGCTCGGTTTTTCACTGCGCGACACATTCCGCACTGCAAAAAACTATCGCGTTTTTTTTCCAATTACTGATTTTCACGCAATTAGCAATGATGTAATTACTGTGGATATCTATAACCTATCCTCTATATAAATTATGTATAAAAGTGCAAAACTACAGATAAAAAAATGGGTTTAATTCGCAGTTAGCAAATTAATTGACGACTATCGGTACAAATGATAGAGGGCTTGAAGGTTTTATCGTTTGTATTTTTATTAATTTATACACGCTACACCGCGAAATTACCGCTACCGCGCGTAAAAACTGAGCAGAAATTCCTCTTGTGTGAAACCACTGTAAATGTCACTTCTCAAAATTATTTATATTCCTTTCTGAGTTGTGACGTCATAAGGTTCGGTAACTGGACATTCAAGCAATACATTTGCGATGCTCGTTTGTTTGTCGGACAACACTTCTGTGTCAGATGCTCGACGTTCCGATATTAGTCCGAAATGAATGGAGCGATTTGTTTCAGGTATTTTTGAAGCTGTAGTCAATTTGGTGTCGTTGGTTAGGGGAAAGTGTGGAGTCGGATTTTTCTTTACAATTTTGATTATAGATAAAGTTTTACTAACTTTAATTAATTACAACTGATATTGAATAGGAAAATATAATAAATTCATACTTTTGTTTAACTATATGGACGGTTAATTTATTGAAACCTATAGTAACATTACACAGCTGAACAGTTATTTTGTTTGCCTGACTGCGTTGATATAAGGAAATACTAGTCCTATTTGAAAAAAAAAGAATCAGTGTTCGAGGGAGGCTTCAATATACTTATTATGCTATGTATAAAGTTAGTAGTGGAAATCTGGAAGACAACTTGCAATATATCGTTCCAATTCTTCGAAATTAATTTTCCCTGTGCATAATGTACGCAAATTTTCGTGCAACAAAATTGATAAAAATAATTGCATTCTTTATTTACATCAAGGAAAATGCATTCGAATGTTTCACAATAAACGGATTAGCGTTCTTGGAATGAGATTGAACGTCTTGTTTGGTACAAAAATAGATTGAAGAAAGCTTGATAAAGAATCATATTGTTTTTTGCAAGCTCTCATTTGATTTTAATCTGTTATATCTTCCTTTGACTTTCTTTGATATATTTAAATACGAGGCCAAATTATATGAGTATTTTTTTGTTTTTACCATACTTATAATGCAGAAGTGTTTTTTGTTTGCTTGAACGCACTAATCTCAGGAACTGTTTCCTATTTATCAAGAAAGGCTAGCTAGGAAAGCTACTTTTTACCGACTGCCCGAACGAGGTTCTGAGTTCGGATATTTTTATTTTGTTGCACTAAATAGTTTCCTACACAGTGGAACACGAATGGTAGCTAGTAAACTGCCCAAATTATGTACTAGGTAGGTTAACAATGTTATTTTAAAGCATAATAAAAGTTTGTTGTATCTCCACAGCTAAATGTTATCGTAACCTCGATCAAAAGTGTTAGTAGGTATCAAGGATAATAGGAAAAAAACCAAGCTACGTATATTAAAAACAAAACTAAAAAAAACTAGCTTCCACCCGGGTTGTTGCCCACATCTCGTGGAAACTAATAGTTGTTGAGATTAGTTCAAGCAGGCAAACAACAGCATACAAAGCAACGAACGAACTCTTTAGCTTTAAATTATTAGTATAGATTATTGGTATAGATTAAGAGCCCTTCAAGAACCCTTTCATAATCATCTATTGCCGTACCATCGATCATGAAGTATGGTGAAAAATAAGTAGGTATTAAATTTATTTTTTTATTTATTTATTTGCCTCGGGCATCTAAGGCCCATAGAAAACACTATACATAAATATTATAACATTAAATTATACACTAATACATATTTTATATAAAAACAACTTAAAAACTAATGCACACGAAGTGTCGGCGTCGTGTTACGCTGCGTGGTGTCGCGTAGCCTTCCTCGGAATCTCCGGTAGACGACACCCTTCGGCCAAAACTCTTCCTTGAGGAAGGTCTCAAAGTGATGAGTTGGAACTCGCACCATGAACGACTTGAAGTTCGTGTTGTGGCGCGACTCCAACTTCTCCACCCTCAAGGTCCAGTTGGTCTTGGACCGGACATACTCCACGATCTGCTCCACCGTCGTGGTGTGATGTAGACGGGACACGTACAGCTGCGTCGTTGGTACTGCAGGACGCAGCAGGATGTTGGGTCCAGTTTGTGCGGTACCGCACTGATTCCTACAAGGTGGCCTCTTTTTTCTCCTTTCTACCTTTATGAAGCCATCCTTGTCGCACGTGTCCTTCTTTGGACAAGTCGGTGGCTGTGGTTTGCCACGGGTTTGTTTACTCCCCTTAGTCCGCTTTGTTTGGGTCACAGCGGGTTTGTTGGTGGCTGCTACTGCTGCGTAGGCGCGTTTAGGGGTCGATGTTCCTACGCAAGCCTCGGCCGCAGGTGTCGACACAGCGGC
>NWSH02000078.1:9894707-9905092 GCA_002382865.2 Heliothis virescens | reverse complement strand
AGGTCTTTCAAAGATTTGATTTATGAAAGTACTTAAATAAAACATTGAAACAAGATTTTGGAACGAGAACACTGTGCATGGATTTTGTGTCCGTACACAGTTCGATCGCGATCTGTCAACGCGGCGCAAAGCGACGTGCTCTCACTCTGGGGGCGCGCGGCCGACTGAACTGACAGAATGCGATCCGCACGCCCTCGCGGATCCATTTTGTTCCATAGAAATTTGTATGGAGATTTTGAGAGAAAAAATTGGTCAACTTTGTGATCGTTTTACTAGAAAATCAAAATGTATTTTAAAAAAATAAAGGTTTCATGGACTGGTCTATACTTTTAACTTTATTATTTGATAACTTTCATATAATAATTCGTGATACTTACGTCACACTTATGACAATGCGGGAGTGCGATTTACGCGTTTTTAGTCATTTTTGGAATTTTTTTTAGACTTATTCTTAAGCATGACCAAAAATTCGAAAGTTTCATGGACTAGTAGCATTCTTTGGCTAGCTGTGTGATTTTTTTCAAGGTTGTGGAACATCGTTTACTATATAAACTTATGGAAATGCCGACCCTCGTTCCGCCCGCTAATATTTAATTTCATCATATTAGAATAATTCATGTTTTATGTTTTAAAGAATTACAGAGGCGTAGGTACTTCTATTTACGTTACTTATAGATATATCTGTATGACTAAAGTAAAATAAGTTGAGCACATAGGCCACCCGCATGATAGGACGTGAGATAAAAACAGGGCTGTCAACCCCAGGTCATATTTTCATTTATCAGTTGAAATTGCGGTCAAAGGTTTTCTTGCTTTAAGATAAAAAATCTTTTCTCTAAAATTCATGATATCATTTTTCATGAAATTAAAACAAAATTTAGATTTAAATTTTTGAACTATTCATTAAAACAAACTAAAAAAAAAATTCTGAAAAAGAAATTGATAAAAAATATATAGAAAAAATTATATATAATTTTTAGGCAGTTTAAATTTTCTTTAACCTGCAACAATGTGTCTAAAACGACAAAGACGTTACGTGTATGTTTTTATAAAAACCTAATCAATATTCCTCCATCTAGAGGTAGGTACCTACTTCTACATCTACGTCTACGACAATTAATCAACCAAAATAAGACACCAGACCAGCGAATGCAAAAACAAGATTTATTCGTCTTCTACATTTTAAATATGTGGACTATAAAATAAAGATTCAATCTCTCTGATAAAGTCGTTCGTTCCTTGAGACTAGTATTAATCAACCCTCCAACTGCAGCTAGGATTTTACACAAAAAAACCGACCAACTGCGAGTTGGACTCGCGCACGAATGGTTCCCTACCAATATCTATGAAAAATTAACGTATCTATTACCTACAACTAGCCAAAATATAAACATTTTTCGGAAACGAAAAATACCTTTGTTTTTCATGCAATAATATTGCGGTTCCACACGTTTATTGTGTGGGAACCCCCTTAATATATAATTTTTAAATAATAAAAATTATTTCTTTTCGTTTGTGAAAATTTTAGCTTTCTATCTAAACGGTTTTTAAGATACAGCCTGGAGTCAGACAGACAGACAGATAGCGGAGGCTTAGTAATAGGGTTCCATTTTACCCTTTGGGTACGAAACCCTAAAAAGATGTTGATGCGAAACTGAGTGCAATGAACTTGTAGCTCGAATTTATGGCGACAAGGACTTTTACGGGTTAATAAAAATTTTCGTTCATTTCACGCAATTAGGAGGTATCCCGCAGCGATAGAGGTGTTAGGAGTTACGAGCCCCCGCGGTAATATAGTTGACTTAATTAATTTTGAGATTACGCACTTTACTGCTTGCTGTAGTGACTCCCGGAATTTTTTCGGCTCATACAAAAAAAATATTTGATGGGTATCATAAAAGTTGTGAGAGAAATATATAAAAAAATATTATATATATACAACATTCAGGAGTTCTCTTAAATATAACTATAGACATATTCAAATCCTACAGAAATAATTTACAAACTATTTTTTATCAATATCAAGAATAAGCTCCACTATGTACTATTTTCAATATATTTTATTTGACCAGGTTTCAGTCAATTTGGAAGTACGCCAAACTGTTCTGTGAAACCCTGGACAGCATGTGCAGATTTGCAATTAAAATTTCTCAGAATCCATTTTCAGAAAAATCGAGCTGAAGTCTTGCTCGCTTAAACGCTCTAAACTAGGAACTGGACCGATTTGAAAAAATCTTTCAGTTTTAGAGAGTACTTATCAAGAATAGTTTAGGCTATTTTTATCCGAGCACGCGGAGTAGGACCTACAGGGCACGACTAAAACCACTGGTGGAAGATAAAAATATATTTATTATCACAGTTAATGTTACGTTTAACTATTTTCTTAAGACTATATCTAATCAAGGGGAAAAGGCCTCCATTCAATAAACAAGTTCACTCATCCATCGCCTGACCGTCAACTACAGCTTAAGCTGACTGATCGATCATTTTGGATGGGTAATGAAGGGAAGGGAGTTTTTCTTAGGAATCTATAGGTACATATTAGTTATTAGAGTTATTTAGAGACAGCTTTATTATAAACGAGAACGAAATTTTATCGTACACGTAGGTAAAGTTACGTTTATAATATATAGTCTATCATCCGACCAAAGAAGCTGTTTTTAACAATCATAATCTGCCTAGACTTTTTCCAACTATGTTGGGTTCGGCTTCCAGTCTCGCAGGATCAGCAGAGTACCAGTGTTTTATATGAAGCTACTGACGACAACTCAGTTACACCCGGGCAATCTAATACCCCTTGATAGGACTGGTTGTCAGATTTTCTGGCTTCTGGTTACTTGTAATGAATGCCAGAGATGTTTTCATGACAGCCGGGATCTACCACTTAATGTGACTTCCGAAGCACCGAAACCGAAACACAAACCGTTTATTTGCTACCTTACCTTACCTTACTTTACCTTGTGCTCAATCGACCAGTGTGGCTGTTACTCAGCCACGAGCCCCTCAAACCTGACTCCAACAATCATGAAACAGAAAAGTCTGTAATTCACAGGCGTAATAAAGAAAATCCGTTACTAATATTTTTTTTTTACAAACTTCCGAAAACTCCGGGAATTGGACATTGTATCTTTTTATTGCTAGTCTTTATGGCTTAATGCTGTGGACTTTTTGAATTAAATTACACTGTCGTGATCTCGTGATCCCGGAATTTAAAATAATTTGCTTCCACCAGACATACCTAAGTGGAAACGAATTATCTGGTCGCGTTTTTGTTGAGTGTATTTTTTCGTATGGGGCAGATTTTTTCTGTCGTAATTTTTGCTTGATGGAAAGTAAACAGTGAAAATGTGGGAATAGGAATGTGTGTAACATGTTTTCAAATGAAGAAAAATATAAAATGAGAAAAAGAAGCATATCAATAACATAAGGTATATTTTCAGGAAAAATTATAACATAGACATACAAGTCTTCCTCAGCACAAATTTAATTTACGACGCGGCAATTCACCTTTAGTTAAACCTCCTTTCATTCAAGCTGACGCCATTTAATTCCAAACTTTACAATAAATCCCTACACAATACATTCCGATGCACGATGTCACTACCAAAAGATATATCTAAACATACAAACGTGTTTTCAGGGTGATTCATGACGTCACGGCTTTCAACACCATTAGAATACAGCTCCATAGATTCCTTACTCCCACTTTTGGATAAAGCCCAAGTCAGATCTATTGACAAAGTTCCGTAGTAAAAGCGATGGAGTAGACAGTTGAGTGTAAATTTCTTTGAAGTCACAATAGCGTTTTATGGTCAATGGTACTATGGTAGTAATTTGTGACGTGAAGTATGTTGGGGAAATTAATCTTTCTGTTTTAATCTGTTTATAAGATATTTAATAAGCGCTTTATTTTCGTAATTATGCTTATAAGCCGTAAGATAATGCCAAAGGTAGCTATTTCTCTCCCAAAGAGATGGTATTGTTGCAGGTTTCCAACTGGCCCTTTTGGAAACCTATGAGGGAGGCCTAATGGTCAGCAATGGCTACATAAGTCTTGGATAGTGTTAATGTTTAAGGTGTTATCAAAAGCCTTATAAAAATTGGTAGGTAATTCCAAGAATATCACCACTGATTTATTCCAAACCCACAGCTATTATAGCCACGTCCATTTACCGCCAAAAAAAATTGCAAACGACCCTCTTTTGAATATTCCGCATTTAATTTAAGGAAGAGATTACTTGACGAGCCATCATCTATTACAAAGAGGCTTAATAATGCTAATCGTGAATAATACATAGCTTGAATGAGGTTTTATGCGCTACCATTTGGCAAGCCATTTCCATTTTATTTATGTCATTTTCTACGCAATGATGCGCTTACCTGCATTGTGTTTGTGTTAACAAAAACATGGCTGCGTATGATATGTGTAGGTATTGTTGGATTTACGTGTCATTAGCGAGCAGGGAATTTATATGTTTAAGTTGAAAACTTGAGTTAATGGGGAGACAATTATGAGAAACTACCGGGGGTACCTATTATCTACAAGTTGGAGAGCATTTTAGACTATCTTTGCATCTACTAAATCGGTTTAAAAAATAATTTATACTAATGCTAAAAGCTGAAGAGTTTGTTTGAAAGCGGTAATCTCAGGAACTACTGGTCCGATTTGAAAAATTCTTTCAGTGTTAGATAGCCCATTTATCGAAAAAGGCTATAGGTTACTTTTTATCCGGGTGTGCCGAGTAGTTCCCACTGGACACGGGTGAAACCGCTGGCAGAAGCTGGTTTACAAATAAAGATCACGTTATTGTTTGTTGTCACTACCACATTAAATTTCGGCAAGGGACTTATGACCTTGATAGGTGACAGCGCGCGAAACACCTAGTTTTTCATAAATATAATCCTGAAAACTTGCACAAACATTTTAGGTTTTTAAGTGCCTTTAAATTTATGTTCCTTTACACTGTAAAAACATCAAGTATACAAACATGTAACATGTAACTTCAACACAGACAAAACCACAGCCACTTTAATATATTTTAATGAAAATCTTAATAAAATGGCGGTGCAGTCCAACGTCAACAGCAATATCCGACAGTTACGATTTTATTGAACGCTCCGGTCAACCGTCCGGTTATCATGAAGTTCGCAATAATTCTCTGATATCGCAATAATCTTAGGATAAATGAAAAAGGATATGAAAACTGTACTATGTATAATGTCAACTATACTAATATAATAAATAGGAAATTTTTATTTATTTATTCAGAATTTCCAACAGAGGATACACAGACAACATACACGTTACAAAGACTATATATGAACTAATTTATGTGTTCCCCCAATAACTGGAAACCACAGCATTTACTTAATGACTAGTTATAAAAAATATTTGTTTGATTGCGCTCTAAAGGCTCAGAAACTACTGGACCGATTTAAAAAAAAATTCACTGTTCGAAAGCTAGACTATTCCCGAGTGACATAGGCTACATTTTATCCGGGTACCCACGGGAGTAGTTCTCACGAGACGCGAGTGAAACCGAGGGAAAACAGCTTGTAAGAAATAGTAACAATAATTTACAAGCAATATTAAGGTTAAGTTACATTTTTGCAATGCAGTTTTGTGGTCAAATTGTCTTCCTTACAAAAGATCAAGATCAGCGTTTGAGAAGATATTTCAGCTTAGTCCATGAAATACCAAGGTATGCAGAGACCCAATGCATCTTACTGTATTTTTCTTTATATAGATTGTCTCTTCTACACTGAAATCTTGTCTAGGTATTCTTGACTATTTTATTTATATTTCTTTTCATATTTATTTTTATTATTGTTGAAGATAATTCCCCATAAAAATCAGCAAACACCCTTTCCCTGTCAGCGAGTAATATAAATGGACTCTTCATAGCTCTCAAAGGGGATGAGTAGGTACATGACAGGGCCACACATGAGGGGGGAAGCCGATGAAGAGGGGGGGACGTGTCCAAACTGTTCTTTAAGAGTGTTTCTTTGTCAAGTCGACGTGTAGCCGATGTCCTGATGTTCTAACGAGTATATGCGAAAGGGGTTGATGACCTATTGTTTAGTCATGATAAAGTTTATGGAGGAACTTTGTTTTGAAAGAATTTACATCTCATATAAAAAAGGAAAATGGTATTACTTTTAAAAGTAGGGAAGGAAGTTATGATATAACAAATAACAAAATAGCAAATAATAAAAAAAATAAGAACGTACAGATGACAAACTGCAATAGATTTTCAACCTTATCACTATGGAGGTAGGATAATATTTGACTCATAAAATTTGACAGATTCGTTTACGTTGACCTGCTGTCGTCTGTACATTATATTAATCATTATAAAAATCGAAAAGTTTCAAAAATTATATACTATAACTTTATTACGGTTTCATTCACAACTCTGGTACAAATTAGCGTATTAACTTTAAACTTTATATTCTGCTTGGCATAAAAGGCTTGACTGCAAGATTTATTTCCGATTTTGTCAGTAAGTAAATAAAAGCAAGGAAGACAGTTACTTTCGCTTTTAATACTAAGAATCTAAATATTAAACTATCGTGAAGAATATCTATACTAATATTATAAAGAGGAAAACTTTGTTTGTTTGTTTGTTTGTTTGTTTGGTTGTAATGAATAGGCTCAAAAACTACTGGACCGATTTTAAAAATTCTTTCACCATTCGAAAGCTACATTATCCACGAGTGACATAGGCTATATTTTATCCGGGTACGGGCAGTAATTCCCACGGGATGCGAGTGAAACCGCGGGAAAACGGCTAGTTTGTAAATAAAAAAACATAGCGTATATGTATGACTAGCCGTTTTCCCGCGGTTTCACTCGCATCCCGTGGGAATTACTGCCCGTACCCGGATAAAATATAGCCTATGTCACTCGTGGGTAATGTAGCTTTCGAATGGTGAAAGAATTTTTAAAATCGGTCCAGTAGTTTTTGAGCCTATTCATTACAATCAAACAAACAAACAAAGTTTTCCTCTTTATAATATTAGTATAGATATACGTTTTGACCGTAAATCAACATTCAGTTAAACCTCATACTTACATTAAACCATCGCGTCCAAGACAATAAAATCAATCATGCGTCACTAATACCAGCACATCTGTGATGTAGCTGATAGGATTACCCGACATAAGACTTAGCAATGTACGAATATTCATAACTATAGCTAAGCCGTTTACTTACAGTAAGATTATAACAAGGTCTCTGTATCAAAAATATGAGGCAAAATATATTTGTTTTTGACAATTAACCTTCTGTAAACCACGTGGGTAAAAGTTGCATCCTGCACTATGTTGGGTTTCCTGTACCCTAACATAAAGCCATGTATTCACTGGGAAACAATTGTTTATAAACACAGTTTCTGAAACATCACGCAGATGTTTACAGCAACAATGTTTCGGTAACTCTCTTTTCAAAAACAAAATTATATGTTTCTGAAATAAAATTATTTGTTTCAGAAACACGTAGATTTTGTTTCTGAAACAGTGTTTATAAACAATTGTTTCTCAGTGAATACATGGCTTAATTCTACCTATACATAAATATGTATATAGAGAGTATCTTCTTTAAGTTTATTTTATATAAATAAGGTGAAGAGTGTTTTTTTGTTTGGAGTTGGTAATCGAAGGAACTACGTGTTAGAATAGAATAGAATAGAATACTTTTATTTGCTCTGAATGTAGGTACATAAGTTACAGTTGTTACATAATGGTAGGTGTTCAATTTAATGGAAAGGCTATAGAGATTTGATGGAAGGCTACAGAGATTTTAAGAAAGGCTACTTTTTATACGAATTTGTGGAGTAGTTCCCACGGGAGTCATTAGGAGTTCAATTATTAGGGAATTTTCATTTATCCAGGCGCATAGAGTATTTCCCTCAGGAAGCGAGTGAATGATTAATTAATGACTCCATGGTTATTGCTTAACTATTCGTAGACTTCTAGTGATAACACTTAACTGCCAACAATTTGTCAGTTTACCTTATTAATATGGGGCCATTATAACTCAATATATACTTAAAACTACTCTTAAATACTAAAATAATACAAACTATAGTAAAAAACGTATATAAAAGGACATTAGTGATGTTAGGCGTCGAAGTATTCCTCCACATCACTGTCCTCCGGAAACGTGCCCAGAAGACTGGCTTTGCCACGTTGTATGGCAATGCTAATTAAGATTGTATGTATATATTGATGACGATATAAATTTTAACATTACACTCAATATATTGACGAAGTATAAGGAAAATTAGCAATATAAAACCATTAATATAAACCAGTCAATACTTTCTGGCAAGAACTCAACTGGCAAGCTCATAAATTGCATTTTATTCATCTAAGTAATAGCCAGGGAAATGGCTATTTAAAATTTAGGAAAGCTGCATAGAAAAGTGTAAATTTATAGGTTATTAACATTATAATGTAAGTGGTGATTTAGAGCCGAAGATGGTTATAAGCGCTTTTAAAAATTTAAAAGTTTTGATGAAATTTTTTGGCAGCAATTGGAAGTTATGAAAGTTTTGAATTTTTAAATCTAATTTTATACCTCAATCTGTCAAATTTATTCTATAGATTTTCAACCTTATCACAATAGTGGAAGGTTAATGTTCGATTGGTAAAATCTGTCTGATTCTGGTAGGTTGATCTGCTGGTGTCTGTACAGAAAGATTAACATTATGTGCACTAACAAAAAAATAATTTAATAGATGTCATCTCTTGAAACTAAAGACCTAACTATAGTCGTTGAATTATCACTATAAAGGCTACTTTAAAACGGCAGTTTCACCGTTTAAAATATGGCTGAACTTAAATTGTTTCACGACCATATATCAGGTTCATGTAGTAATTCGTTGAAATAAACTTTCGGACCTGACTTCTTGGAATAGAGTTCCAAAATTGGAGACATTTTCTAGAACTATCTATCTAGTGCTTCCTAGTTAAATTGGAGTTCGCTGCAAGTCTAAGTAACTGCTTCATATGATTCTATTACGTATACAGTTCGGAGTTTTAAGAGGCATACATTCCGAATTTTGTCTACTTTTACCCTGTTAATTAACTCATCTGCCTAGCCTTTTCCCAACTACGTTGGGGTCGGCTTCCAGCCTAACCGGATGCAGCTGAGAACCAGTGTTTTACATGGAGCGACTGCCTGTCTGACCTCCACAACCCAGTTACCGGCAAACCTGGCACCCTTGGTAAGACTGGTCTGACTACCCGAAACGACTGCCAAAGATGTTCAAATTACAGCCGGGACCCACCAGTTTATCGTGCCTTCCGAAACAAGGAAGAACTCGTTACGACAAGATGGTCACCCATACACGGACCGACCGCGCCAAGCGTTAGCCACGAGCTCTCCTTACTGGAATACCATTGGAAACAAATATTTGTATAATCAAGGCTGCTAACAATAGGTATATATTTACGCATATATATTAGAGATATACATATTTGTAAACAATACAAGAGATATTTCAATATATCGTAGAGGGTTGATTATTCGATAGGAAACCTTTGTAAATGTCTCGCTGTTGAGCACACAACTATCAATAATACAAAGCAAACTATTTCTAATTTACATTTCAACGGTTGAAGCGGTTAAGTATACCTACTTACTTAATTGATTACAATATGAAACAACATAGCCAATGTAGTATCATACAGTTTTGTACATAATATGTTGTACTAACTTCCGCCAGCAGTTTCACCCGCGTCCCGTGGGAACTACTTCGCGCACCCGGATAAAAAGTAGCCTATAGCCTTCCTCGATAAATGGACTGTCCAATACTGAAAGAATTTCTCAAATTGGACCAGAAGTTTCTGAAAACAAACAAACAAACTCTTCAGCTTTATAACATTAGTATAGATTACTAAGCAACTTCTAGAAAAACATTTAACAACATCCCCGGTTTTATATAACCTGGATGGAAAATGAAAAACATTTCCGCTATTTTAAGCTCTTTGGCAAAAAACTTGTAAGGCACGTTCTCAAGAAGGCTATAAAAGTTCTAAATCGTTCTGTTTGCACTACATTTCTTGGCTATAACTCTTTCAAGGAGCCAATAAAAATATTTGAAAATATTAAAACGGTGTTTCTAAAGCCGTTAAAATTTTTAGCCCAAGAGGTAGTGAACCCTCCGACTAACGGTCGGCCTGTAAGGCTAGAAATTTGTGAAGTGATGAGTCATAGTACACCAAGGCCAACAGCAAAGACCTGGCAGGCCTCAGCCCTGCACATCATCATGCATTTTATTTTTCAAAATGTAAAATTATTACGAAAAAAAAACTTCCTTCTGTAAGCTTCAAAATTTAATAGAATATAGTTTATTTATTGGTAATCATGGAAAAAAAT
>NWSH02000078.1:9858519-9894682 GCA_002382865.2 Heliothis virescens | reverse complement strand
TTGCAGGCGATTGAGTTACAAGTATCTAGCCAAAGGGACTCTGAAAGGTGCATAAAATAGTAGACATGAAATAATTGTTACTAGTAGGCCATCTATTAGAAATAATGTGCAACTTAACTGTGTGAACTCGCACTTGGCGGTTTTTTATTCATAAATTTGTATGAAAATCAAAAGTAACAGTTCACATATATTTAATAGATGGCGCTACTAGTAACAATTATTTCATGTCTAGCTATTTCTATGCACTTTCGAGTCGCCTGGCAGATACTTCTGCTTACTCAAATCGCCATTTTTTTCCCATGATTTACAATAATAAACTATATTCTATTAAATTTTGAAGCTTAGAAGTAAGTTTTTTTCTTATTTTTCTTCTTCTTATTATTTCTAATAGATGCGGCTACTAGTATACAATTATTTCATGTCTAGCTATTTCTATGCACCTTTCGAGTCGCCTGGCAGATACTTTGCTATCAAATCGCCTGGCATTTTTTTCATGATTACAATAAATAAACTATTTCTATTAAATTTTGAAGCTTCAGAGAAGTTTTTTTTTTCGTAATAATTTTCAATTTTTGAAAAATAAAATGCATGATGATGTGCAGGGCTGAGGCCTGCCAGATTTTGCTGTTGGCTTGGTGTACTATGATATCACTTCACAAATTTCTAGCATTACAGGCGACGTTAGTCGAGGGTTCACTAGCTCTCAGGTTTTTATTTTCATACATATGTTTACATTATTTTTTTGATGTTCATTTCTTTTTTACACATATCGTTTATATCGTCGAGTATTCGTCGTTTATATGTCCATCAAAATGAATGGTTTGATTCAGTACTTTAAGATTTTATGGTTAGGATATATACCTACTCTATTTGAAAAACTTGCGGTTGAGCCGTGGCTGAAATTTTTCATTGTTTGGAAATATATTATCCATTGTTTTTTTGTTATTGCAATGCTTACCTAAGCTTAGTATATGGATATTTAGAGAACCATTTTAACTTCCAAAAGCATCCAAAAGTAAATGATGTTATGACGCTTGTCTTCTTGTGTTATGAGGTTATAAATAGACAACTATAAGAACAAACAACATATAATATATTACCTATTAGAAAATATTGGAGACGATAGCCAATATTTAGAGGCATTATTTTAATATAAATTCTCATAAACTAACCATTATGTCGAATCGCTTAAATGTTTTTTCAATCCTTCCATATTTCAATTATGTTACCAAACTATAATGTGGTCGATCTTCGATATATAATATTTGAAGATAAAAGATAAAGAAATAATTGTTTTTGTTTTTTTGTTTTGTACGATGAATATTCGAAAGGATTAACTATAATAATATTATCGGGGATTATATCATCTTATGATAGTAAATATAACATAGTATTCTATTTCTTTTCTTGTTTTTCGATTTAACTACAAAAACATGTACTTGCGTGTATGTGGGATTGCCCCCAGCAAAAAGTATATACAGTGGTAACAGTGTGCAGTGGTAGTAAATCGATAAACAGAAATAATTTTATATTTTTTTTTTTTATTTTTGTTTTTTTATTTTATGCCAGAAAAAAAAAGTAACGATCTACAGTGTATTTCCATACTAAAAAGTATCAGTTGAATTTTAGTTAGTGATTAAATTTTTGAAGTAGTGATATGTTTTTTTTCATCTTTTATGAAATACGAGTGGGTTAAGAACTATCCACAATTAAGTTACGGAAACTTCAAATGCTGGGGCTGTTGTGGGTATTACGTATGTTTTGATGAAAAAGGATAATTTGTTCATTTGTTTCTCAAAAAATTAAATGAGGTACTGAAAACGAACATAAGAACTAAATATATAGTTTAAAAAAAACTACTACTTTGTTTCTAAGCTGCTCAGAATAAGATCCTAAAATAAAAAGCGCGCAAAAGAAAATCGGCGTATACTAAAATACTTAAGACTTATAGAAGTAAACAATGGTATACGTGGGCTTGACAATATTGTAATGGACTCGCCGAGGCCGGTATTGAGTAACCTCTGGCAAGGTCATGTGCTTCAGGGTCAAATGTTACCGTACGCCGATCGGCTTCACCGCCGCAGCGCCCTTTATGTGGGGGGGATTTGGTTTATTGGGGGGTGGGGGGAGGGGGGGGGGGGGTTGGAATATTTTTTTATTCGAGGGTGGTTATGGGGGGGGCGGGGGGGGGGGGGTTGGGTGGTATTTTTCTGATAGCATTCTTTTATCTTTAATGGGTTTTTCTTTGGCAATCTATGCTAATGTTATGCTGAGGTTTCACCTTATTTGTGGAGTATAATTTATTTTTGCACTACTGGATTTGTTTATTACTGGATGCAAATAAAAATACCTTAACATTCCTTTTATTTTGTCAAGCACATCTTGTTGTATCAAGTCGTACTACTTATTTTACAAGTTTCTAGGCAATAATTATTAATGTTGGTCCTTAGGTAAAGCCATGAAAAAAAAAATCTTAATGTTACTATAGACTACGTACATACAATTAAACATGAGTGGTCAACACCCGCGCATCAACTTATTTTTAAGAAGGCTGGTCGTTCGATATTTTGAAAACTTCATTCAATTGTTTTTTCTTGGTGCACCGTAATTATCATTTATTGAATCAAATGACTCGATGAACCACGTTGACGTAAATAATAAAATTGTCGCCCGATTTTCATTGTAACCAGCATTTATTTATCGAGTCGAATTCGGTTCGATACGGATTTCGATGCACTTGTTTTGATAATTGACACTTTGGAAACAAATAACACGTTTGATGAATTGTGTCCGATTTGCTTCGCACTTCGTAAATCCCGAATGACATGCATGATGTAATACTGTGGGCGGACAAAATAAAACTAGTGTTGCGTAGTTTGTTCATTTTCAAGCGTTTTAAAATGTAAGTAACTTCAATCGTCATTTTTAGTGTTTTAGTTTAAAATACTTAGATAGTCCCAGAGGCCATATTTACATGTCTGTTTGACGTGGGAAGTCATCAGATGGACTCTCCAGCGGAGGATCGGAGCATCAAGACTTTACCTGAACTAAAACCTCCCCATTGTTCCTTCTTGGAGCCGCCTTGTGTGACTTCGATTGGTTATATTAAAATTAGTAAATATCTTGCTTAAAACACACCATCGTCAAATGCCCACTGATTACGAGCAAATCCCCACCATGCTTAGAGGAGATGGTTCGCGTGCTAAGTTCCGCAATGGACGTTTTAGTTATACCTTTAACGAAACACCCTAAGAATAAAGCTGAAGCAAAATTTATTCGATATGCCATTTAGTTTAGCATCGATGAAAACTCTATGATGAATTTACAAACTGATATAACGGACAGCAGCAGAAAACTAGTCCTTTCCCCTTCAACCTACCGACATAACAGTTCCTATATCCAGTGTGTATTGCTATGAGATAATTTAGTGTTCCAACGTGTTGCAATAAGTCCATCAATGTGGTACGTAGACTTGGAATTAATAAAGTTTCGATAGACTGCGTGTGTTAATTTCACTCAGTACCCGATATATTGTTGTGTTATGGGTTCCGTAAAGTGGAATGAATATTGGTTTGGCAAGTTTATGGGGTCGTTATAAGTTTAAATGTGTGAAGTAAACGCCGGTTTAGTTTTGTTGTTATAGAAAACAACCTCATAGTCATAACTGATTTGACAATGAAGCCACTAGAACTATATCATATAACGGAGTCGCTTTAATGCTTGAAGATCATGTTGACATTTCCAAATATGGAGTATCATTGTGCCTGAATCCTTAATGAAAGCGTCCTCAATATTATTTGGCTATAATACTTTTGTTAAAAAGTTAACGAAAACACTGCTTTTCGGAAAATTGTATTTTCAAAATAAGTTTCAAATGGAAATCGGGGGGCACGGTAGTGGCCCCCGCCAAGTCAAGCAGAAAAAGCGGCAGCGGCGCGTTAGCCATCCTTTTCTCGGAAGCAAATTCAGGCTATTTTCGACGCCGCACTATAAAATTTCGTTGTGGATAAAACAAAGGCCTGAATTTTTAGTAGCTAATTCCAGCATTACATAAAAGTATGTGTATTTAAATTCAGACAATTTGATCCATAGTTTAGAATGACAACGTTGTTAAAGTTTCTGAATTTTGTCAGCTCACTGACTCACCGATCATCAAAATCCAAGGCACTTCTAGGCAGAGCATAGAAAGCTTCAATTTAGAATACATATAGAGTTTAGTGTCCTTAATTATGGGAAAACTTAAATATTTTGCAATTTCGGTCGCAGTTTTTCTAAATACACTAACTGCATGAATAACTTTGGTAATCCCTAATATAAAATGTTAGGAGTTACAAGGTTACATTTGCAGTTAATGAAAATTACTGTAGCAATAGAAAATAATAGGTGTGATAGAACCTACTATACTGAGGCATCAACGGGAGGGGGTATAGAGAGGGTATGGGGTGTTTTTAGGCCGCATGAACTGAAGCACAGTACGTGAGAAAATATGTTGAATTATGAGAAAAACGTTGTCTCTACATTACAAATTCTAGCTTGTGTTCCAGAGAAGAGTTGTTCAGTTTTTCGCTGGGCTAAAAACACCCTTTACGTGTCTTTTTTGTATGTGTAAAATATACTCTACAAAAGTAAGTGAGATGCGCATTAAAACATCCTGTAAAAACGCCAGTCTAGCCAGCTCAGTCTCTCTTGCCGTAAAAGTTGTGAATCTCGATGTAAAACCAAGTCGGTTAATCTATTATGTCTCTATCTTAAAGGAACTTCTGTCTTTAGTTATTACATACGGTTTAACAAATAGAACGACTTGGGCCATCGCATGAAAACCCAAGTGAATATTATAATTATAATATTAGATTCTTTAAGTCCTGGTTCGCGCCTCACGCGTTGAAATTCTCGAAACGCAATTCATTAATTGGTCTCTCTTGTTCGCCATTGAAGTTTCTAGGAACATTTCTTCTCTAAGATACTGCACCTCAATCAATCAATATTCGAAGGCTTCTGGCTGAGGAATTAAGGTCTTGCTGGCGCCGTCGTGCTGTGTACGCAAATCATGCGATGCGCCCAGTCGATTCTTTTGTTTTAAACGTATGTAATAATAAAGCAGAGTTCTTTAAGTAGAAGACTAATATAGATTTAACCGACTTGGTATTACATTGGATCTCAACACTTTTTACGGCAGAGAGACTGAGCTTGCGAGACTTGGGTTTTTTAGCAGGATGTTTTTAATGCATTCGTAATTTCCAAATAAGTATCGCGTTTCTTTTCATAGTTCGAAGCTAATTAGAACGTTGTATTTGTATTGCAGCTTGCTTTATTAACAAGATCTTAGCGATCAATTTTCCACCTTACGTATGACACACTTAGATGCCCATCTTATTTGTTTACAAAATATACTAAACATTAAACTAAAGGCAATACAAGTCTAAACATATGGCGATAATTCCTAAACATATTACTTTTACGCTCATCAAAAGAAACCGCAAAACTTCAACAGTTTCACGGAACACGGGAACCAAACAAATAGAGGTGAATCAAAGCGTGTTTTAGGGTTAGCCGTGTAACATAACGTAATGTAACAGAATGTTTCCTAACAAAGTCTTCTAAGGCCGAAAAGGTAAATAAAACCAGTGGTTTACTTAGGAAGCCAGAAGCTTCAAGTAATGGGTAGTCGGATTTTGATGTAACGGTCCTTACTTTGTCCTTTTATCCTAATTCTTTGTAATTATTCTTCTTACGAATTTTGAATCGTCTATTTATCTTTCATTTTTCATATCAGTATTTATACTGAAGTTCTTTTGTGAACTTACACATAGACCTTTTTTAAGGTGATAATCATTAGGCATGACCTACTCCCGCTGTGGGTGTAGGGCGTAGCTAGAGAGAGTAATAAAATTCTTATGGACTAAATTCCACCTCTACCAGTAAAGGTCCTTCTGGACCTTCCTGGCCGCCTTTGTGTAACAGTGCCGCACTTAGTGAAAAAACCGTCTATTGTAGCAGTGACGACACGCAAGGTCAACGTATACGATCTGTAAATTTTACACAAACATTTACTACTCCAACTGTTTGTGAATAAGGGTTGAATCGCATTGCAAGAAATTTAGCAGATTGGTGGTAACCTTTGATGTGCTGTTGTCTGTAGCCTTTATAGTATTACCATCGCTTAATATCCTGTAACCTCCGGACTTTAGGCGACTAAAGTTGCCAATATCTATATTGAATACTTTTACTTTCATTACTGTCTGGCTAATGTTAAAATTCAGAGTTAATTCAGAAGGTGAAGATCGACGTTTTCGATCGACAACTACATGATAATAAACTAAAGGTGCGAATAAGAATGAACGCTACCCGTTAGAGCATGACCTTTATGTAAGGGTGTAATATCATAGAAAGGAAATATAGTTCACATAAAATGTGAACGATATTTGTACAGAATTCCATTAAAGTATTATTTATGACAAAAAGGTAACCGAACTAATTAAAGGTGGAATGTATTGTAGAATCCTGGCGAACATAAACTTATTAAATCAGAAATTATAGCGTGCGTCAGCCACAATCAGTAATTCCGTTCCTGGATCTCCGGATTCTTTTTGTTACGCATACATATATAGATTATTGACGTCCACGTCTTACTAATGGGTAGGGTTGGCCTGGGTAAGCTGGGTTGTGGAGGTGCAGAACAGTCACAGGGCAATCGGTGTCCATGTAAAACCTGGTTCTCAGTTTGCATCTGGTTATCACTAGAGCCGACCCAACAATAGTTGGAAAAAGGCTAGCTAAATTAATGATATAGGGTTACTGACGACAAGAATAAATAGATAGTGTAGTACAATTACAACTCTTCAAAAGAAAAGCAGGCTTTGTTAAGCTGGCTCCTATCTAAAATGAATAATCATCAGACAGAACATTAAAACACGCAGTAAACTCAGCTAGCGCTCAACCGGGATTCAAAATTAATCACTGGCCACCTTTGACCTCGGGAACACTGAACCAATTAAATTATGTTTTAATCTGGCATCGTTTCCCCCATTACCCCGCTCCTTCCGGCGTTCAGATCCTTCGCAGTTCAGACCATACAATTGAATTTCAGAATGCTTTTTAAAATTTGTTTTTGAAAACAAATCTGTTTTCGTTGGGATTTTTACGCCTTCTGAATATTTCGGCGCTTATCTTAAAAAAAAAAAAAATTAGTGGGTTTTATGGATATTTTGTATTTTCATTGTAACGCAACGGCATCTTTTGCTTCTTTCGTTCAATATTAACATTTAGCATAGCTTTTCAGGTAGGTAATATTAGATAGATGATGCACTCCATCCCAAAGGACCATTTTTTCCCATGATTACCAATAAATAAACTATATTCTATTAAATTTTGAAGCTTACAGAAGTAAGTTTTTTTTTCTTATTTTCTTCTTCTTAATTATTTCTAATAGATGGCGTACTAGTATACAATTATTTCATGTCTAGCTATTTATGCACCTTTCGAGTCGCCTGGCAGATACTTCTGCTAACTCAAATCGCCTGGCAATTTTTTTCCATGATTACCAATAAATAAACTATATTCATTAATTTTGAAGCTTACAGAAGGAAGTTTTTTTTTCGTAATAATTTTACATTTTGAAAAATAAAATGCATGATGATGTGCAGGGCTGAGGCCTGCCAGGTCTTTGCTGTTGGCCTTGGTGTACTATGACTCATCACTTCACAAATTTCTAGCCTTACAGGCCGACCGTTAGTCGGAGGGTTCACTAGCTCTCAGGTTATTTATTTTCATACATATGTTTACATTATTTTTTTGATGTTCATTTCTTTTTTACACATCATCGTTTATATCGTCGAGTATTCGTCGTTTATATGTCCATGCAAATGAATGGTTTTGATTCAGTACTTTAAGATTTTATGGTTAGGATATATACCTACCTATTGAAAAACTGCGGTTGAGCCGTGGCTGAAATTTTTCATTGTTTGGAAGATATATCTATCCATTGTTTTTGTGTTATTGCAATGGCTTACCTAAGCTTAGTATATGGATATTTAGAGACCATTTATAACTTCCAAAAGCATCCAAAGTAAATGATGTTATGACGCTTGTCTTCTTGTGTTATGAGGTTATAAATATAGACAAACTATAAAGACAAGACAACATATAAAAATATATTACCTATTAGAAAAACTATTGAGACGATAGCCAATATTTAGGAGGCATTATTTTAATATAAATTCCTCATAAACTATGTCGAACGATAATGTCTTTCATCCTTCATATTTATGTTACCAAACTAATAATGTGTCGCTCTTCGAACATTTGATTAATGAATATTCCGAAAAGGATTAACTATAAATATATTATCCGGGGATCTTAGATAGTAAATAAATTATTTCTTGTTTATCGATTTTACTACACTGTATGCTGTATGTGGGCATATGCCCAGCAAAAAGTAATCTACAGTGTAACAGTGTGCAGTGTAGTAAAATCGATAAACAAGAAATAATTTATTTATGCCCAGAAAAAAAGTAACGATCTACAGTGTATTTCCATAACCTAAATATCAGTTGATTTTAGATTAGTGATTGAATTTTTTGAAGCTAGCTCGATATGTTTTTCAATCTTTTATCGCAAAATAAACGGCAGATGGGTTAAAGAAATCCACAATTAAAGTTCACAGAAATACTTACATGCTGTGTACTTACACGTATTTTTGAGTAATTTAGTTCATTTAGTATTCCTCAAAAAAAATCTAATGAGGTACCTGAAACGAACATAAGAACTAAAATATATTAGTTTAAAAAAATCTAACTACAAACTTTGTTTCCTAAGCTGCTCAGAAATACAAGCAGTCTAAATAAAAGCGCGCAAAAACAAAATGGCGTCACTTATCAGAACGTAACACAATGGTCATAGCGTGGCTGACAATATTGTAATGACATCGCCCGAGGCCCGGATATCTCGGAGTAACCCTCTGCCCAAGGTCAGTGTGACCTTCAAGGTCAAAATGTTACGTACGCTCAAGTTTTTTATGGCTTATAGCTTAATTTGACGTCGTGGAGAAAACGGTGGCCTTTTTGGACAATGTGCGAAATGGTTCGTAGTCTTTACTGGGATTAAATTACGTTTTAGTATTTAGTAATTTTTGTCCCTAAAAAGGTAAGATTATACAAGTGCGTCTCTATAGACCAAAATATGTTTCACTTGTTCAATAAATACGTTCTTGTTTTCCTCTAAAATTACTTATTGAATAATCTTTTTTTATGTTCTCTGAAAACTCATTCAAAATACCGGAAATAATTTCATCATACATGGCAACGGTATTGCGAAGAAATTTCCATTCATAAAGAATTTCTGCCGTCGGTAATACCATCACAAGGTATTTCGGTTGGAACATTTTTGAAGGACCAACTTGATCCTGTCAATGGGATCGGGCCACTGACCTCTATAATAGCACTGGACTGGCTGCTATCAAGGCTTTTTTAGGCCTGTTTGATAATCGAAATTTTGGCGTAGTCGGACGTAGCGGGTTTCTGTGGTTCTAAAACAGTGGCCCCTTATTGGTCCCCATCAGCCACGTCATATACATCATAATGTGTCAAACATCATTGTTATTAAAAAATGTACACGTAGTTTGCATTATGCGTCAAAATTAGTTCGCTGGAAACTAGCTAGTGGCGCTTCAAAGTGACACAAAAAAAATGCTGTCAAACGCTTGGAACAGCCTGTCCAGTGGTATAATAGAGGTCAGTGGATCGGGCCGATCTCGCATTCCACGTCAATGACAATTCCGATTTACATTTCTGTCTTCAATAATGTTTCCTTTCAATATCTGTATCTCAGTTAGCAACGGTTTTTCTCAGCATTTGAGCAATTTATAACTTTTCTATTTACGAATATAAAAAACGTTTTCGATTCGTTTTGATGTATTTTATCTTGACTTAGAGATAAAATTTTATTTTACAGATGGAAATCTTTTAAATTTACGTTTGCTTAGCGCTACAATTTTTTGTGGCTCAAAAATCTTTTTGGATTAAGGGGTCAAAGCAAAGATTACTGTATATAATGTGATTACTATCTCAGCATAGAGCCAGCATCCAGTGCACCCACAATTATTTCGACTATAGCGTCCATATGGTCTCTCTTGTACCTACAAAATTGAACCTCAGTTTTTGTATAGACATGTTCACTCCAGAATTTAACATTGTCTAACCAGTATCTACCTAGATTGACTATGAAATCACTACAAATCTCAAGAAGCGTCCGTAGATTTACCCCGAATGTGTGCTTATCTAATTTCAATGCCTTGTTTGCACAAATTCTATAGAGATTACTAAATAATACTGATAAGATCAAGTGACACACCTAGTGGCTCAAACAATAGATAGGTCCCATTGTTCATTAAAACATTAAAACTAGTCTCACGTTAGTATTGAAAGGAAAGGATATACAGGACATCGAATAAATATGGAATTTACCACCATCATGTCTAATGATGAATTAATAGTCCGTTTTACAACTGTTTATCGTAAAACAAGAATCTATGATATTCGAAGGTATACCTATAATTCGGGACTTTTGATTATAAAACGAGTGATTAATAAAGGCGGGTTGATCAAGAGTTGGTTTCACGAAAATTTTCG
This sequence comes from Heliothis virescens, assembly GCA_002382865.2. Taxonomy (NCBI): domain Eukaryota; kingdom Metazoa; phylum Arthropoda; class Insecta; order Lepidoptera; family Noctuidae; genus Heliothis; species Heliothis virescens. The sequence continues at coordinate 9,884,057 of NWSH02000078.1, read as the reverse complement.
CAATGTAGTTACAACAAACACCCGTTAGCGAAATTGGCCCTGAAAACCAACTTCACCGACAACATAAACGGTAGTTTTAAAAACAACTGTGTACTATGACTATGACTTAGTTTTTTGAATTTACACGTTCAATTATCATAGTTAAGTTATTTTAATAAGAAACTCACGTTTATAGTCTCGGTGCAAATTGGCCTTACTGTATGAACAATTGACCAACTTTAAACATTTTTTTAACAAATAATTTCAGTATTTTACCAATAATGTTTTCAGTTACATAACCACTGATTGAATGTTCCTCAGAGTCCAAATCAATGGATATCACTTCATCAAATGAAAAGGTTAGGACATACATTTGTATTCGTTTCTCAGGTTTCATTTTGTATCGCAATTACAAAGGGTACTTTTTGTTTGATAGAGTCAGAAGCAACAAAACGATTTGATTAATTCTTTTATCGAAAGGTCGTTTTTTGAATAAGTTGCCCAGCCTAAATGGTTTGAAGAGGATTTTGGGTAGAATTTTAGTAAAATTTCGTTTGATTGGATTAAAAGCTTTCGTTATGTTGTTTCAAGTTTCCTTTTGATCGCATCAACCTAACACGTTTATCGGTTTCACAATTATAAAAAGAGTTGGACGTTTGGCCAACTCAAAAATGTACATTCACTCCGCTTTTTACCTATCTATGTCTACATTATAAAGCTGAAGAGTTTGTTTGTTTGGTTGAACGCACTAATTTCAGGAACTGCTAGTCCGATTTGAAAAATTCTTTCAGTTTTAGATAGTCTATTTATTGAGGAAGGCTATAGGCTTTTTATCCGAGTGCGCGCAGTAGTTCCCACGGGAAAGCGGATGAAACCGCTGCAGAAGCTGGTCAAAAATATACATCCTTTCCGATGTTTAATTTTTATTACTTATTAGCTTCTGCCAGCGGCTTCACCCGCCTTAAAATTAAAATCCCGTTTTTTCTCTCACGTGAAAGTCTTAACATGAACCTCTGTGCAAAATTTCAGCTTCATAGGTTCACGGGTTTGGGCCCTGCGTTAATAAGTCAGTGAATAAGTCAAGACGTTGATTTTTATATTTATAGAAGATAAATGACTGACAAGTGTATTTTTGCTTTAATATATAGGTATTTTTTATATAATGTGGTATATTACAACTACATAGCCACATTTCTCTCAAAACGTGACCGTTACGTTAACGTATATACGAATTTATACCGATTCCATTTGATCGAGGTTCAGCCAATATTTAAGTCTGGCCCAGTGATTGCAAGGTAATAAATAGCTCAACCCAACGACACCCTATTTTGGAAGAAAAATATTGTTACCAATATTTTGTCTAGAAAAAATACTCGGTATATTCGTGTATGGAATCATTATTATTCAATACCTATTTAACTCATGATACCCAGTTGAGTAAATCTTTATTTCGGTCAGATGACCCCTTCCCGCTGTGTGTGCAGCGTGAGGGAGTGTCAGACTTTTACTGACTAAAACCCACCGTATTCCTTCTTGAGCCCTTCGTGTGCCTGGGTAACTCTTTCGAACAATCCTGCAGCCCCGGCAGGCTTTTGTTGAGAAATGAGTCACGTACGATAACTTATATGTATAGACACTTTGTAAAATTTGTTATTACAACAGAATGTAGGTACTTACACTTCCATAACAGCCTAATTAGAAAAAACATCACCACAGACACATATACATGTAAATAAAGGATTATTAACGATACCTGAAACGGCCAAAAAGTTGAAACCCACGCTAATAGGGCTAAAACTGTATAATTCTACTCATATTAAGTACAGACCACAACACGTCAAGTTACCACAATCTGTCAAATTTCTGCAATAGATTTTCAACCTTATCACAATAGCGTAAGGTTTACATACGATTGGTAAAATTTTACAGATTCGGGTACGTTAACTTGCTGTCGTCTGTACATAAAGCTACCCATGACATTCGCTATCCAATACATAACCCACAGGGTACTAATGACCTGGTCGGACCTCTATTCAAAATAGTTTACTCTATATAAGGGTGATTCCTCACCGCTAACATTTCTTTGTAACGTTACGTTCAATTTATGTGAGCGCTGAACGAACCGTGTTTTTGTTTCTTGTTGTTTTGAATTCATTGTCTATCAATAGGCAGTAGGTTTATTTACTATCCTATTGGTGACTTTGTAGAGTCCTTGCAAAGTCCTTCTTTATGATCAGTCACTGAGCTTAGTCATAAGAAGTATAAATAGCTAGCATTCCGCAGCGGTTTTACCCGCGTCCCGTGGGAAGTACTCCACGCACCTATATAAAAAGTAGCCTAAAGCCTTCTTCGATAAATGGGCTATCTAACACTGAAATATTTTTTCAAATCGTACCAGTAGTTCCTGAGATTAGCGCGTTCAAACAAACATATTCTCAGTCTCATTTCGCGTGATTTTGAGCAAGCATAATTAACTTTAAAATGGCAGTTCATAAATGAATGAAGTAAAATATTTCATTTATTACGTATACTTACAGTAAGATAACACCCTAAGGGTTAGTTTCACTGTCAACTGCCATATCGACTTAACATGGGCACAATTTAAGGGTCAAATTTTAGATTATTATGAGTTAATTGCTCGCTGACTTTAAGGAATTTCTCTAGCAATATTTTAATGTTTAATGGAGTCGTTTGGATAAACGTTTATGTACATAATTTATACGACTTAAAAGACGGCAAGTAATTAGTGTGGTACTAAGAGCCCACTTAAATATTTATGAATGTACGGATTTTTAGTGGGGTCAACGAAGCATAAAGAAATACAGATATACATAGGTTTCTCTTGCCTAAAGTAAAAAGTCGTCATTTGCTGATGTTTAGATTAAAAAATAAAATATAAACCAAAAAAAGGATTTTTAACAAAATAAAAAAAAACTGTAATTTTCCTACGGACTACAGACATCAAAGTATTAGTAGTAGTATCATCTGCATTGCCTTTTCCCAACTCCGAGTATGTTGGGGTCGGCTTCCAATTTAACCGGATGCAGCGTGCGGCTTTGACTTAGCCACGAGCTCTTCTGTCACAAAGTACTAGTAGTAGACACACATAAATAGAAAATCATTTAATTGTGAGGAAAGGTTAACACACAACCCAATCAATTCGAAATCAATAAATTCTAGCGATAAATAAAATATATGGCAACCCTTATCTTGACAAAAAAACACTGAAAGGGATAAAAAAATAAAACTTTTCACATGGCTCTAGAAGTCGGTGTCTGCAGGTCTGTTGAATGTGTTTATTTTGCCACCGACTTCTAGAGCCATGTGAAAAGTTTTATTTTTTTATCCCTTTCAGTGTTTTTTTGTGAAGTCGGTTTTGTTTTTTTTGTAAAAAGTTTTTTTATTTTATGCTTTTCAGTTTTCGGCTCTAAAATAAAACTATATCTTTAATACCCATACCCACCCACAGTGACAGTCGGGCCGACTGTTATAGTATCATCGACGTAAAAAAGCGTACGAAATTTGAAGAGTTCTCTCAATTTCTCCAGGATCCCATCATCAGATCCTGGTCTCCTTACCATGGGACCACCTGTGAAGAACACCCTTTCAAACAAAAAAAGAATTTTGAATATCGGTCCAGCCATCTTCGAGTAATCGGTGAACATACATAAAAAAAAAAAAAAAAAAAAAAAAGATACGGTCGAATTGAGAACCTCCTCCTTTTTGGGAAGTCGGTTAAAAACTTTTTGAAATATCCCAGTGCAATGTAAATAGAACTATCAAAGTGCACACACATCGTTCGAGAGTCTGTCGATTTCACATAACATTTACTTGGAAATATATTATTACAATGTGACTGCAAGTTTTACAAGAGAACTTTGTTCCTCGTCTATATCTTGTTACAGAAGTGAGTTTGAAGATATTTTGTGAAGATAAGGATAGAAGAATGTAAAGGGAACTGTGATATGTGATAACATAATCTGTTGTATTGTACAGTTTGTTATATTTTTTATGAAATCTATGTGTGTAGAACACTCTGATAGTCATCAACAACAGTTCTTGAAGAAACTGCTCCACTCACGACATTATTTCTTTTTGTTTCTTATCGTTAAACTTCTATGAAATCGTTCTTACCTTTCATCCTCCCCATACCTCCCCGCCACGTGAAGAACTGACGTAGAATCCGCTTGCCCCCGCGAGATCCGCAACGGTGCATAAGCATCGCGATGCGTAGACAAAATTCTTCAGTACAGTGTGTTCTTGCTATAACCAGCAAGAACAAACTGCACTGAGGAATTTGAAATCCTAACTCATATTATACTCGCAACAGACTCGGTATGTCTATCTATCTATTGCTCACGTATGTCACGTTTTTCTATCACAAATTAGATGCAATGCGTAGATAAAACCTTCGTATCTGGCATATAAATTATCCGGGTGCCTCAGTTAATAATTCCAGTGCGTAGGTAAAACAGCAGAAATTAACTAGTATAGTATGTTGATAGTTGAATTGAAATTCTGTAGAGTGTATTGCTCTCAAGTGGCACAAACTTCGAAGTTTTGCGAGCAATTTCTAAAAGAATTTTCAATTAACGGCGTACTGTCTAGGTGTTGAGGTTCACTGTCGACGTGTCTATTTTTTACTGTGCTATGTTTAATTTAAAGTATAAACTTTTACGACTTGTAAACTAATATACAAGCTGTTGATTTGCATCCTGGTCAAATTCAAGGACGAAGTTATGCTTATGATTCTCGATTCAAATCAACAATGAAATGAGTATTTTATTTAATATTTTTTATATTTACTGAAAACCACACTGACTGATTTAGCCGTATTTGAATATGATAGTAGCCATAAAACCGCGGTGCATTTTAAGCCACGTAATTTTATCATCATGTATAGTCTTAGAACTAAAATACTTCTAATGCCGCGTCCGCACGCTTGCCACTTGCCGCAAACTCCAAACCTCCACAAACGTTTGGCTTAAATAAGGGAATCAAACAGCGCCATCCACATGCTTGCGAGTGAGTTAGAGTGTTCTGTAAAGGCAAGCATGGCGGACGTTGAGCTCGTGTCGGCTATAGCATTTGCCTTGAGTTATTTTTACTATAAAAACAATAAAATAAATAAAAAGAAACGAAAAGTACGGCAAAGAAGATGGTGGATGTTACAAATTCATAAAAACCGTACCAGGTAATTACGAAATTACTTTTTTTCAGTACTCACTTACCTCTAAGTGAGTTTTTTGCCAATATATACCGTGCCAGTATATACATTTTTTTTCAATGCATTGCAGGGAATTTATGGAAGAAAAATTTAATGAACTTCTTTATGAACCATCTGGACAATTTGCTAACTTCTGCCGGATGAGCTATAGTGATTTTGAATTTTTGCTAAATGCAATTTCGCCAATGATTTCAAAGAAAAATACCGACTTCAGAGAAGCTATACCAGCTAAATATCGTCTTGCGATAACATTAAGATATTTAGCAACTGGTGACAGTTACAAAAGTCTACACTATTTGTTTAAAACATCTACCCAAATTATATCAGAAATTATACCTGAAGTCTGCAAAGCTATTAATGAAGTTCTAAAAGATGAAATAAAGGTAAAGTAAACAATTTAAAATATTTTTTTCAAATATTTATTTATGAGTTACGCAAAAAAATAGAAAATCGGATTTAGAAAAATATTAATCAATTGTATTAATAATTGGCTCAATTAATGTTATTAATCACTTGGATTGTTTCTTTCAAAATCTTCATATACCACTTCATCGGATATTTTATTAAAAGTATGTCCTCCTGTATTTGAGGCTGTGTGTAGATAGTGTGGCCCAGGATAAGGTTCTGAATATGACGACTGAACACGTGGAGGTCGGTTTGATATGTATCCACTTGACGCTGATGCACTAGAGTGTGGCCTAGAATAAGGTTCTGAATATGACGACTGAACACGTGGAGGTCGGTTTGATATTTCTCCACTTGACGCTGATGCTGGTCTAGGAGGTTGAAAATATTGAGGGGATGGTGTTTGCGAAAATGTCCTCCGTTTAATTCTTTCGATGAATAAAGTATCTATTTCATACATAATTAGATTTCGTTCTTCCTTGGGAAGTTCCCGGATCTTTTTGGCTAGAAGTTTACCATACAAATCACATTCATCATCATCTATGTCTGATGGTTTTAATTTACGTTGACTTAGTGCATCCGTTAATTGGCTAAATGCTGTGGCCATTTGTTGTTCAGCTAAGTCTGGTCGACGACGTGATTTATCAACGTTTTTTTTCGTAATTGGTGCAGAGACCGTAGTTGCAGAAGTCGAAGGAACCGTCAAACTGTTAACATTTTGCGCTTCTTCAGTTTCATCAACCATTTCTTCAACTATTTCTGAAGTTCTTTTATTCTGTAAAAAAAAAAAATCAATTGAAATCTTTCTTACTAGTATTTTCTTTAAATATTATTTTGCGATCAATATTCTATTAATATGCGATCATTTCAGATACCCTCATCGTCGGAAGATTGGCTCAATATAGAAAGAGGATTTAGAAATAAATTTCCACATGCTTGTGGTTCGATGGATGGCAAACATATAGTTATAGAGAGCCCACCTCACAGCGGAAGTGAATATTATAACTACAAGAGAACTTTCAGTATAGTTCTTTTAGCATTAGTCGACAGCAATTACAAATTTATATTCGTTGACATTGGAAGTCAAGGGAGAATCAGTGATGGTGGTGTTTATAACAATTCACTATTATGGCAAAAAATTGTCAGAAACGAAATGAACTTTCCCGAGCCATGCCCACTTCCTGCAGCGAATAATAACATTAGCCTACCATATGTGTTTTTAGCAGATGGAGCTTTTGCTCTTAATACGCATGTTATGAAGCCGTATCCTGGAAATCATGAAATTGGGTCTCCAAAAAGAATATTCAATCAACATTTAAGTAGAGCTCGAGTTGTAGTGGAAAATACATTTGGTATTTTATCTTCAGTATTTAGAATTTTTCGAAAGCCTATTAATTTAAAGATTGAAACAGTGAACGATATTACTATGACCTGTGTTCTACTACATAACTTTCTTAGAAAAAGTGTAACTTCTTCAGAAATGTATACTCCTCCAGGAATGTTGGATGTGTATGATAATAATGGTAATCTTATAAGAGGTGGTGCATGGCGAAATATAAATGGATACAATGCAATACAAAATCTGCCACATGTACCTCGAAGACCACCACTTACAGGTGTCAATGTAAGGAATGAATTCACTTCTTATTTTTTTGAGGTTACAAATAATAATTAATCGTAGGAACCCAACGAATATGCCTACTGTATAACTTGTAGCTTAATAATTGTATGACTGTAATAATGTACGACTGTAATGAAAATGTACCTAAATAAATGAATCTATAAAGTAGTTCAGTATTTTTACTTACCGTTTCAGAGTTTATCCCCAACTTCACGGTATATATTGGCAAAAGAAAAGATTCCATTAGATTATAGGCAAACCAGGAAGGTTCATATATATCTTCAATTCCTGGGGAAGACCGATTGTAATTATTAGTTATTAATGTTATTATAATATATTAAGTACCTACTTGATTGATATGCACCCCTTTTTAATTAGAAATGCAATAAAACTACAGCTGATTTAAAATCAAAGTCAACCATAGATAATCAAAACTTACCTGCGCCAGAACGAATACAATCTTGTTTCTTTTTTAAATGTTTTCTGAAGGTAACCATGAGAATTTCTTTCTTAGCTTTTAATTCTTTTACTGGCTTATTCAATAATTTACTGACGCGGCTCCACGCATCAGCTACTTTTTTTTTATCTTTGTGATCCTTGTTACTTGGGTCCCAAATACATGGTTCAGCCTGGTAACATTCGAGAAAAAAGAAGACGTCTTCATTTGTCCATTCACCACTCATTTTCTGCGAGCGTCGGCACGTCTGCTTGCCTCTAGTAGTCCAGTACCTACACTAATAAACCAAACTGAGCAAGCACAAACGTGCGTATGCGTCGCAAGCGCTTGCGGCAAATTCCCTTTGATTTGTGTCAAAAAACCGACACTCGATCGGAACGGCTACAAACGTTTGCCAACCTTCACAAACCATGGCAAACACTCTATCCACACGTTTGAATTTGCGGGCGCTTGTTGAGGTTTGGCAAGCGTGCGGACGCGGCATAACAGAATACAAAAAAATATGAATTTATCAACCACAAAAGAAATGAATTATGAAAAATACCCGAGACAAAAAATACCACAGCTGTCACTGACAAAATAAAAACTAAATTAAAGCCATTTTTTCACGGATCTTGTCTACTTTTATTCATATTTTTTTCATATTTAATCGGTATTCTTTCTACCTAGCACTGCCACCAAGCAGACAGAATAAATTAATTGCACGTGCGTGAAAAGATGAAGGTTTAAAAATGTTTGGTTCTGATCACCGTTGAAATTCATAATTCAAGGAAAAACTACCAAGTCGTTAAACAAAAGGCAACATTCGCGTTAATTTACACCTGTTTCGTGGAATTCACTTTCGTGTTAATCGTTTACAAAATGTAGTTTTCGTAAAATTAAATATTTTTTTGTTTGGATGATTCTGTCATCTAGGTTAGGTATACTAACCGACCGCAGGACTTATGACGATTCTGGTCAGCGTTTTCAAACTTTCAGATTTGTCGTTCGGTTTTTAGCACGAGGATTGTAAGTATATGCAACAACAAATAATTGAAAACTATCAGTTCCTTTTGGTATCCAGTTTCAATGAAAGCGCTCTATAAAAACAAGCGTATTTTTTGTACTTTTTGGCGGATCGTAGTTTTTGATACAAGCCTCACAGAATAAAAGTTAGTACATTGAAGAACAATCTAGCAATAGTTCGTTCCAAACCTTTTCGTTTAATTCAACTTTGAACTATGATGTTTCCTTATTCAAATTATGTACGCAGTAGTATTTCCCCTAATCCGATATTTGATTTGTTTATATTATTACAGTAACTCCTCGCTTTCTATCAATATTCCTTGAGCTTTGACCTACTTGCATTTTCATCAACAATCTTATACGAAAACAAACCCTAAAACCGCTGCTTTAGGGTTGAAAATCCCATGCGTTTGATGTGACATTATTTCACTTTGAAATATATTAGATTTCGTACACTGAGAAAGTATTTCCGATATATTTATTATGTATTTTATTGTCAATCACTCCGGTCATACTCTTGCTATTCAATATGAATTTCATATTTCTTGAGAAATATAGCTTGATGTAAGTAGTTAACAATATTTATACAAAAGAAACTGGATGGGTTTCCTTCGCATTCATCCAAGATTAAAATAATAACTCCAAAGTATAGTAAGTTCTCAGAAAAATATTATTTTTCGAGTGTTTTACTGCCATATAAAACATTTTTATACGAGTATGGTAGGTTTGGGTTCTAATCCAGCTTTTAAATTGTAAGCTGAAGTCTAGACTAGTCGAGTTCTCACACTCGAATCATAAGTAAATAAATAAAAGATTAAGTGCTTTCTAAAGTGAATTTTCTTTTGCAAAAAAATACTTGAACATTTTTGGACGGCAAGTCAACCTACCCAAATATATTACCAATGGAACATTATTTTTTCACTATTGTACTACTAGGTAGGGTTGATGTGCTGGCAGTTCACCAATAAGTACCCATTTTTAGCATAAGAGCGTTTACACATTATACCGCAGCGGTAGCGGCAAACGAGTGACGTGTGTAAGAATTTATACAAATCCAAGCGAAACTAAATACCTACAGCGGCACCCACCGCGGCGGTGGCAGTGCCGCTGCAGCTACGGCAAATGTGTAAACGACCTTATGTTTAACGAAAAAGCTACCTACTATTACTACAATCAGTCACCATAATATTTGTATAATCAAATTCGCATTGCAGTAATACTTTTGCCGTGGAATGTTTGCCATATCACGATAATACCAATAAAAAAGTGTAAGTGTGTAACGTTCCCAAAATCTTTTTTTGGTCCTATTACCACAGATTAGGAAAGGACAGATAAATCACTCCATACAAAAAAGTCAATACCTACTGTTATAAGCACCTACAAATTCCTCAAGACGATTCTGCGATGCGAAAATGAACCTTATCAACTCGACCGCTCGGTTCTTATTCCTATGCGATAGCGCACGGTGACGTAACTGTGGCCGCGCATAGGGTTGCCTCTTACATTTAAGTAGGTATATGTAGGTACTTACTAATTTATTAAAAAAAAATGTAACCTATGTTCATACCTACATTTATGTAGAATGTTTCTAAATGCATATAGATATGCATTTAGAAACATTCTACATTAAGTATAGATCTATACTTAATATTATAAAGCTGAAGAGCTTAAAGACAAATTACTTAAAAGTTACAACACGGAACTTAAACCTTTAAAAAAAGAATAAGTCTGTCTTATAGATTACCCTAAAATAATGGACACGTATTTGTTTTTTGCTCCCACAAACAAATAACAACCTAAACACGTTTGAATTTGGTATTAGGTACGTCACTTCTCGGTACAAATTTTACTAAACTGTGACGGCACAAGCCCCCACTCCTAATCCTTTTATTGCGTTATATTTAATTAAATATGTATTGTTTTCTTAAACTAAAAAGTACGTGACAAATATTTTTTTTAACGCTATCAACATGTCTACAATTACGTATACACACGAATCAAAACACATGCACAGCACATAACAGGCCAGTCGAACCCGACATTTTCACTAAACAATAAAAAAAATAAACAATAAAAACAATAAACAATAAAAAATAAAGTAAATATGTAAGTTGTAGGTACACGCACGGCGTGACCGCGCAAGCGACTGTCGAAACCCCTTAGCGATAAGGTTAGTCGAACAACCAGCGAGCGGTAGGCACTTATCGCGCGCAAGTACATCGAGTGACAGAGGCCTGCTATTACTAAGACTTCGTTGTCTGTCTGTCTGTCTGTCTCCACGCTGTATCTTATTAACCATGATAGCTAGAAAGCTGAAATTTCACAAATAATGTATTTCCGTTGCCGCTATAACAACAAATACTAAAAATTTAAAAAAAAAACCATACAATAGACGTGTGAAACCGCAAATAATCGTACGGAACCCTTCGTGCGCCAGTCCAACTCGCACTTGGCCGGTTTTTTATGTGTTCAGTTCAATGAAAATTCTGGTCCACTAGCGCTCAAGAAAAGAACATTTTCATTTCAACGCTTACCAACCACGTGTTAGACGTCTTAGTACGACTCCAGAATCATAGATGGCGCTTATTCTGATTTTCGTGAAGTGTATAATTTATGATTTGGAGAAAAACTCTTATCAAGATCTGGTTAGTTAATTATATCAATTTATGTACAACTCTTTTTAACTGTCTTCTTTAATTCTTAGTATACTTTAGGTTTTACAAGAACCTTTAAGAGTTGTTAATTGAAGTTAGTAAAAGTCGTTGTTATATGGATTCTTCTATTAAAAGGTTCTTAAAATAACCTACATAATAAATACTTTCAGACTTCATTTCATGTATGATACATGGTTTAAGACAAACGGCTTGACAACTTAACATCTTATTTTGGGTATTTACGAGCGAAAAGGGCAAATAAAACAACGAAGCTCACTGATACGACATTTAATAGCTTCTAATAATATACTTTAGACATTTTTTACAATTATTATTCACAGTACAAAAATAATTGTACATTTTAACTACGCGTTTTGATATAAGCCTCTTTATTACAATTTACATGATTATAATAACTATGTATAATATATTTTTTACAAATCTCGATAATACTTATTTTAAACGGGTACTAATTAAATTAAGATAAATAGAATAATATGTATTTTATTTATTTATATCTCTATATAATTTTAATAATATTATTATATAATAAAATTTCAGTTCCTTATACTTACATTTCACTCTTTAAGTAATATTTACGATAATTTATCTTACTTCTATCCGATTTCGATTTGGCATTTTGTTCTTAATAAATTCATCTTCCCAATATACATTCAATAATAAACATTATCCTTAAAACAGTAATAGAATCACTAAATACTTATTTTTTGACAAACAAATCCATTTCTTTTCTATCTCCAAACATAATTTTAACCAAGACTTAATAAGCGGTAAAAAATATATTTTTTTGGCAAAAGTTAGGACTGTTTTTTTAAATCAATAAAACAGTAAATAAATGCTTTAGAATAAGTGTGTAAGAACAATAAATAAAAACTAAACAATGTTTGACTAGATTTTGCCTGGTAAATAAAATATTAAAAAACGTGGTAAAAATTTTTACTCATATATTTTTTGTTTCCTGAAAAATCTCACTTCACTGCTTAGTTTCTACAGGCAATGGCACAAGTTAGCCTCATTTACATTCTCTTTCCTCTTACCATCAAGATAAAGATCTCAAAATTAGAATTAAGCACAACACTCCTCTAGCCTTCTCACTCATACGCAACTCATTAGTCCATGTACGTTGAAATGCCCCAGCAACCGTATAAATACAGAAGACCACATCCGATTCAGATATTCCTCTTTCTACATTTGTGGCGCATTTTTTTTAGCTGTGTATCGAAGATGATGGTATTCTTTTTACCTTGCTTGGTCGGTCAGTTTTACTTTTTTTTTCAGGTTCTGGATAAAGTTCTATATAGCTATCTGACAGATAGTGGCATAGAAATGTTTTTGATTTTGACTACATTTCTTCTTCATGTTTAGAACTTTATCTGGAACCTGTGAAACTGGCGGTTAGTATCTTAAATGCTCTTACTTTACCTTCATTTACTTAATATAAGTGGAGTAGGAGCATTATAAAAATGGCGTTGGCATTCACATTTACTTAGATCTTAACACACACTGAAGTAGGAAGAGAATCTTCATACAATCGTCACGCACTTATCTATCCGCTCTATAGAAGCGGGCCGTGTGTCCGTGCGCACAGGGCGCGCGGTGGCGCTAGAGCATGACGTCACGCGCCGGTTCGCGTACGGCGCGCTGTCAGTCGCGCGCCGGCACCAGCACCAGCAGCTGCGTGCGCCGCGCGTCCAGCGGCACACGGGATACGCTGCTGCTGCGACCGCGGTTAAGTATCTGGAAAAAACATGATGTTAAAATAAAAAATATTCATTCACGAAAATAAATGTGTATATTTTATAGTATTATCTACCTAGTCATAAGAAGTCGTCGTCAAAAGTATATTTTGTAAGTGACTTCTAGTTCACTGTTTTTCATAAGTCCCAACTGATTTCAAGATGAAGTTCAAGTCCCACATAGGGCGCCAATATACATTTTGGCGCCCAATATGGGACTTGTTTAATGGGTTTTATACCAGAGGTAACGATACTGCTACCGTTTTTAACAATATTTTTAAATATACACTTACAGTTGCGACAGAATGTGACCTCCTCCCGTGGGTGGAACTAAGCAGATCAGAATTGGCTGTTGAGTCGGATCTTGAGCGGACGGTACCTCTCGCATGTCGCTTACGTCGTCGGCCACACCACAACCACTTGTAAGGCGGAACCCGTCTGCAATCAAAGTTATACCCACTTGTACGGTGCTACTCGTCTGAAATTGAGTATGAATTTGTATGTAGTGGGCTAACATTATTGTGTGAGTGCTCCTGTGTAATGTCTGTTAAGATAAAATATCAGTGATTAATAATGCAGGTTACATAAATACATATTTATAAATATCTGAAAAGTGTATTTGAAGTATAAAATTAATAAATAAAAATAATAAAATACTGTATAAGTATTATGTGGACTAAAAAATCAAGTAGTTATTTTAGGTTATCGCTACAATTACCTGAGGCTAGTATAAATATGAGGAGAGAACATGCAGCATATTAAAGGATTTGCTGCTGAGTTTAAAGGCGCGAGGCTCTGGATGAGGGTGGCTATTGCGAAGTTCGTTTCCGACGGAGGTATATGCTGATACACTTGTAGGAGATCGAACACGATGTATGGAGACCAACATAGCACGAACACTGTGAAGGACAAAAATATTTGGTCAGTCTTTTTTAAACCATTTTTTCGTCTTTAAAGAAAAATATACTTAGTTTGCGATTCACAAAGTGTATATTATTATTCTTTATTGCACACTTAACACATGACACACACAAGAAATACATAAAGGTTATATACAACGGCGAGCTTAACCCAGAATTGGGTTCTCTTACAGCCAACCTTAAAGAGATAGAGAGATTCGATAGGGGTAGGGTAAATTACAAATGCACAACTTAAAAAAAAAAAATATAAAAAAATAATGAAACAAACACACTAATTATATTTCAATAAACTAAACATATACATGTAGTTAAGCTACACTATGCATAAACATAATACATATAGAATATAATATATACATACAAATATAAGTGTCATCCTGATAAATAGTATTCCTTTACTCGTCTCTTGAATACATACAGCGATGGGCTTTCGCGTATCGATTGTGGAAGGGAATTCCACAGTCTCACAGCACGAACAGTGAATGATCCATCATAGCGGCTCGTAGTGTGGGGAGGGACACGGAGGAGAAGAGATGTGGAAGAGCGACAAGGTTTGCCTCTCGGAACGAGAAACTCAAAACGTTCCCGAAGATAGCTTGGAGAGCGGGGATTGTAGAGAAGAGAGAAGAGAAAAGAAAGAATGTGAGCATCTCGACGCCGCCGAATAGGCAACCACTTCAACTGACTCCGAAATTCCGACACATGGTCGTACTTCCTGAGCCCGAAAATGAAGCGGATGCACAGATTCTGCAGACGTTCGAGCTTATCTAGTAATTCCTCAGTCGCGTCAAGGAAACAGACATCGGCATAGTCTAATAGAGGGAGAAGAAGCGACTGTGCAAGGGTAATTTTTGTTGAAAAAGGCAGGAACTTCTGGAGACGCTTGAGAGACTGAAACGTGCAAAATACTCTCCTGCTTACTTCTGCAATGTGTTTACCCCAAGACAGGTTGCAGTCCATTAGAACACCTAAGTTTTTCATGTGCGAGGAGTACGGTATGTTGACATTGTCATACAAGATTGACGGAGGAGATATTATGACTACTAAGTGGCAAATACAATGATAAATTTAATACAAAGTAAAAATATGTTGAATTTAGCTAAACACGTTTAAAACTTTCTTCCAATCTCAAGATCTGTCTATTCAATATCTGAGCCGAGTAACTGAGGACAAATATAATTATTCTGTCATTGATAATCCGCTCACGCTATAGAGTGATTAAAGTCCCCTAGCATGATATTAAACTACAAGCTTTCACGTAACTACAGCAGAAACTACTATTCAGCAGTTAAACAGGCAAGTTGGGTCATTAGAGTAAAACAATTAACTGTATCATTGTTAGCTCTGTTCGTATAAATTGTTGCCGCTATTAAATGGTAATAACACAGTAATAAACTTATCGGGATATGTATGAGATTGTTATTTTGTAATAACAGGGGTTTATGAAAATGTACGAATAGTTTTAGGTTTTATTCGTGTAAATATAACGTTTATATAAATGTTATGCACATAAATGTTATACTGCTGATTGTTATTATTTTATCTTCTCTTCTTTCATAGATAAGGCCACTGATTAAGATAAGTGAACTTCGATACCTTGTTTGATATTTTATTTTCCTTGGACTCATATTTCGAGTTCGTGTTATACGAACACATTGATAAATGCTTTCAGTTACGTAATTAAGAATACTATGTCATGAGAAATTCCTCAGTCCAAAACGATTACTCCTAAAGACATAAATAACCTCAAACAACTTTCAAATATAGAACACAATGAAACAATTCGGTCAATGGCTGCTACGGCTAAACTTGTGCCTGTCAACGAAACAGACCGTACTAAAGATCATTAAATCGTCCAAATATACTCACCGAAAACAATAACAAATGTCATTTTGACACTTTTGATCTTTGCTCTAGGAATTAGTCCTCTAGAACTGGCGCGTCTTGAATCCGGGTCGCTTTCAATCTGACCTGAAAAAGATAAATATATACCACGTTTAAATCTAGACGTAAATACTTGGCAATTCTATTTGGAGAAGTCATTAGCAGCTGTCAGCTGTATCTGGTTCTTGTAACTTTTTGTGGTGGATTAAGTGTTTCTTTTTGTTTTATTGCGAGTTTTATTAATCTGCCCGTGAACGTTTATAGTGTTTGAAAGGGCAGAGAGATAAAAATAATGTCTGTAGATCGTTTGTGAGTTCGTGAAGGTTATGGTCGAGAGTGGTATTAGAAATATGCTGACCTTTGAATTGTGATCAAACAGATTTTTAATTTATGTTAGAAAATATTAAAGCGGCAGATGATAATCTAAGTCTTTCACGACGATGACTTAAAACCTTACCCTTGAAATACCAATTTAGCAAAAAATATTTAATTTTTAAAGTAGACTACCTAAAGATACTCACCATTTCTCAAAGTCTTAGTTCTCCTAGAATTAATAGGCGGACTCATAACGACAGCTTTGCTCTTCGTCCATATCGTGAGGACTATCACAGCGTAGCAGGCTGCTATCGTCAACGAGGGTAGGACGAAAATCATGATGGAGATCAGGGACATCCAGATCTGCCACCGTCGAGGAGTTCCCAGGTCTATCCAGCATTGCATTTGTCCTGAAAAAAGAAGGAATGATTTTTATTAGTGGTAAATTTCATAATTATGAGAAGTATATCTGCAGGTTTTTGGCAGTTTCCCTTTGTTTTTATTATTTTGAGAGCCTATTTTCTGACATAATAATAATAAATTGAGCTTTCGTTTCTAGCGAGATTGATAATACCGGGCAGACTACAGACATTTTATTAAAAATCATAGAGGCTATTATTATAGACCAAGGCAGTCTGAAGCTTATTAATTCTAAAAATAGAAAGTATATTTTATGGTCACAAATGTACGATGTCGAAAAATGTACGCTCTTATATTCATTTGTCATCTAAAAATATCTGAATCATTAAAATAAATTACTGCTGCCAAAAAGTTAAGTCATTCTCCGTGACGCCAGCTAAGAGAAATTGGGTCAACATTTGAAATTGGAACATTTTTTTCGTCAACCGATACTTTGCCATGGGGAACTATTTCTCATTTCGATTTAATTTCTTTCGGGGCGAAGTTGTTGCGTTGTTATAAGAAATTAAAGCAAGCGGAATCGTTTAATGTATTATTGAAAGCCTTTCATTCTGTACCAATTTTTTCATGTTGAAAAAATATTTGCTTAGCACGTTATTATCAGTTTTCATCCTAGTCATATTACGCGAAAGTTTGTATTTACAATGTATGTTAGTTTATTCCTCTTTTTTGAAAATAGTATATTTATAATTGTATGGATTCTAAAGAATCTTAGCAGTAACATAGCCTACATATCAGAGCAACATAATAGGCTAAGGTAGGACGTTGTTCTCTAGACATGCAGGTGAAACCGCTGATGGAAGCTACTGTACCATATAACGACTAACTGCCGAAATCAATATTCTGTCTATCTCTGGATTTGCTTACTAGTGATAGAATTTTGACATTAGCCCCAAACAAGTTATGTCAAATTCCTATCTCTGGTAAGCAAATCCAGAGTTAGATAGGTTATTGGGAACGACCGATAGTCAATATTAAACATTTTAATCAGTCCATTACATCATCTTCCGCACAAACAATCATGCACTGCACTAAGCTCCTCGAGCCAGGCGCCATGCAACTCAATCTCTGGCTCCGATATCAGATTAAATGCAACCAGAAACTCTGCAATATTCCTTCCTTACATAATGATGGTCTTTGTTCTGTTACGGTAGCTCTTAATCCTGATATTTATTATGGTCAAGTTTCCGATCTGCGGATTTGCTAGCGTGTTTGGTGATACAAAGTAGGAGTTGGATTTCGTCAAAATTGGTTGACGTGCTTTAGGATGAAGGAGTTACAAACATTACGCATGCCAATTCTAAATATACTATACATATTGTTATAATAAAGAAGAATCATTATTTTTTTTGTAGTAACTAGTAACTTTGTTAGTAGCCTAAAGGCACCGAAACTGCGGCTGTTGGGAAGTTAGACTAGCCCTGAGTAACAGGCTATATTTTCTCCGGGTAGGGGNAGTTTTTCATGTGCGAGGAGTACGGTATGTTGACATTGTCATACAAGATTGACGGAGGAGATATTATGACTACTAAGTGGCAAATACAATGATAAATTTAATACAAAGTAAAAATATGTTGAATTTAGCTAAACACGTTTAAAACTTTCTTCCAATCTCAAGATCTGTCTATTCAATATCTGAGCCGAGTAACTGAGGACAAATATAATTATTCTGTCATTGATAATCCGCTCACGCTATAGAGTGATTAAAGTCCCCTAGCATGATATTAAACTACAAGCTTTCACGTAACTACAGCAGAAACTACTATTCAGCAGTTAAACAGGCAAGTTGGGTCATTAGAGTAAAACAATTAACTGTATCATTGTTAGCTCTGTTCGTATAAATTGTTGCCGCTATTAAATGGTAATAACACAGTAATAAACTTATCGGGATATGTATGAGATTGTTATTTTGTAATAACAGGGGTTTATGAAAATGTACGAATAGTTTTAGGTTTTATTCGTGTAAATATAACGTTTATATAAATGTTATGCACATAAATGTTATACTGCTGATTGTTATTATTTTATCTTCTCTTCTTTCATAGATAAGGCCACTGATTAAGATAAGTGAACTTCGATACCTTGTTTGATATTTTATTTTCCTTGGACTCATATTTCGAGTTCGTGTTATACGAACACATTGATAAATGCTTTCAGTTACGTAATTAAGAATACTATGTCATGAGAAATTCCTCAGTCCAAAACGATTACTCCTAAAGACATAAATAACCTCAAACAACTTTCAAATATAGAACACAATGAAACAATTCGGTCAATGGCTGCTACGGCTAAACTTGTGCCTGTCAACGAAACAGACCGTACTAAAGATCATTAAATCGTCCAAATATACTCACCGAAAACAATAACAAATGTCATTTTGACACTTTTGATCTTTGCTCTAGGAATTAGTCCTCTAGAACTGGCGCGTCTTGAATCCGGGTCGCTTTCAATCTGACCTGAAAAAGATAAATATATACCACGTTTAAATCTAGACGTAAATACTTGGCAATTCTATTTGGAGAAGTCATTAGCAGCTGTCAGCTGTATCTGGTTCTTGTAACTTTTTGTGGTGGATTAAGTGTTTCTTTTTGTTTTATTGCGAGTTTTATTAATCTGCCCGTGAACGTTTATAGTGTTTGAAAGGGCAGAGAGATAAAAATAATGTCTGTAGATCGTTTGTGAGTTCGTGAAGGTTATGGTCGAGAGTGGTATTAGAAATATGCTGACCTTTGAATTGTGATCAAACAGATTTTTAATTTATGTTAGAAAATATTAAAGCGGCAGATGATAATCTAAGTCTTTCACGACGATGACTTAAAACCTTACCCTTGAAATACCAATTTAGCAAAAAATATTTAATTTTTAAAGTAGACTACCTAAAGATACTCACCATTTCTCAAAGTCTTAGTTCTCCTAGAATTAATAGGCGGACTCATAACGACAGCTTTGCTCTTCGTCCATATCGTGAGGACTATCACAGCGTAGCAGGCTGCTATCGTCAACGAGGGTAGGACGAAAATCATGATGGAGATCAGGGACATCCAGATCTGCCACCGTCGAGGAGTTCCCAGGTCTATCCAGCATTGCATTTGTCCTGAAAAAAGAAGGAATGATTTTTATTAGTGGTAAATTTCATAATTATGAGAAGTATATCTGCAGGTTTTTGGCAGTTTCCCTTTGTTTTTATTATTTTGAGAGCCTATTTTCTGACATAATAATAATAAATTGAGCTTTCGTTTCTAGCGAGATTGATAATACCGGGCAGACTACAGACATTTTATTAAAAATCATAGAGGCTATTATTATAGACCAAGGCAGTCTGAAGCTTATTAATTCTAAAAATAGAAAGTATATTTTATGGTCACAAATGTACGATGTCGAAAAATGTACGCTCTTATATTCATTTGTCATCTAAAAATATCTGAATCATTAAAATAAATTACTGCTGCCAAAAAGTTAAGTCATTCTCCGTGACGCCAGCTAAGAGAAATTGGGTCAACATTTGAAATTGGAACATTTTTTTCGTCAACCGATACTTTGCCATGGGGAACTATTTCTCATTTCGATTTAATTTCTTTCGGGGCGAAGTTGTTGCGTTGTTATAAGAAATTAAAGCAAGCGGAATCGTTTAATGTATTATTGAAAGCCTTTCATTCTGTACCAATTTTTTCATGTTGAAAAAATATTTGCTTAGCACGTTATTATCAGTTTTCATCCTAGTCATATTACGCGAAAGTTTGTATTTACAATGTATGTTAGTTTATTCCTCTTTTTTGAAAATAGTATATTTATAATTGTATGGATTCTAAAGAATCTTAGCAGTAACATAGCCTACATATCAGAGCAACATAATAGGCTAAGGTAGGACGTTGTTCTCTAGACATGCAGGTGAAACCGCTGATGGAAGCTACTGTACCATATAACGACTAACTGCCGAAATCAATATTCTGTCTATCTCTGGATTTGCTTACTAGTGATAGAATTTTGACATTAGCCCCAAACAAGTTATGTCAAATTCCTATCTCTGGTAAGCAAATCCAGAGTTAGATAGGTTATTGGGAACGACCGATAGTCAATATTAAACATTTTAATCAGTCCATTACATCATCTTCCGCACAAACAATCATGCACTGCACTAAGCTCCTCGAGCCAGGCGCCATGCAACTCAATCTCTGGCTCCGATATCAGATTAAATGCAACCAGAAACTCTGCAATATTCCTTCCTTACATAATGATGGTCTTTGTTCTGTTACGGTAGCTCTTAATCCTGATATTTATTATGGTCAAGTTTCCGATCTGCGGATTTGCTAGCGTGTTTGGTGATACAAAGTAGGAGTTGGATTTCGTCAAAATTGGTTGACGTGCTTTAGGATGAAGGAGTTACAAACATTACGCATGCCAATTCTAAATATACTATACATATTGTTATAATAAAGAAGAATCATTATTTTTTTTGTAGTAACTAGTAACTTTGTTAGTAGCCTAAAGGCACCGAAACTGCGGCTGTTGGGAAGTTAGACTAGCCCTGAGTAACAGGCTATATTTTCTCCGGGTAGGGGAAGAAGTTCCCTCGGATCGCGGGTGAAGCCACGGGTAGCTAGTATGAAGAAATGTTGCTTTGTGACTCTTACCTTGAACTTCCTTGACTTCGTATAGTATGAGGAGTGGGATTGAGAAAACTATGCTGATCAACCAGGCTGAAACTATGAGGGCTCGCGCTCGATTCCCTGAAAAGATTAACAATTTTTCATTTTTTCAGTTTCTGGTCTTGTTCTTGCGAGAAAAATGAATAATAGACAAAATAGAAAAAAAAACGGTTTTAAGAATTTTCCAAATAAAATACATTTCTGAGCTTTGTGCATCACATTTCAAAAACGTCACTTATTTTTTACTGATTTCAGTTAACTTGACCATTACAAAGCCTAATAACTTTGTATTAAAATTAGAATTTACCGAAAAATAAATCTTTCGGGAAAACAGATGAGGAAAAAATATTAAAATAAATAAGTGCTAAAACGTCAAAAACAAATATCAATCAATAGCTAATTTGTTTTTCCTTATATTATTGTAATATAATATTAATAACCTTAAAGCGTTATTGCCAATGATAAGTTTCCCTGTGTAGTTAATTCGTTATATTTCTTTTCTTATTCTTAGGATGACAAAACTCGCGAATCTCTGAATCGTCAAATATATTGATAGCTACGTAGGGTTAAAAAAAAAAATATTTAGAAAAACAAATCTCACTGTTAATAAAAGCAAAAACATTTTTATGAAAACTTGCCTAAATATTAAATAATTTGGCTTTATAAAACTCCCCTAGGCCCCAATTTTATAACACCGTAAAAATACTAAATATTACTCTACAAAAATGTTTTATTACTTGGGTCATTAAAAACATTAAAAACAAATAAGTAATTAAGTACTTCAACTTTTGGGAATAATACTTGCTTTATTACTTTAAGTTCATGAATATTTATAAATTTAGGTACAAAACAGCAGGTTTGTATGACTTTAGGACCTAAATACAAAAAACGTACTCCTTTTCAAAACGCCAACATACATTTGAATGTCTTTTTAGGGTTCCGTACCCAAAGGTTAAAACGGGACCCTGTTATTTATACATTTGTATGAAAAACAAAGTTATTTTTGCGGTTCGAAAAATGTTTGTATTTTGGCTAGTTGTAATTAATATAAGTTAATTTTTCATAGATAATGGTACGGATCCCTTCGTGCGCGAGTCCAACTCGCACTTGGCCGGTTTTATGCCTATTTTTACCTCAAAAGCCTTCGGAACTACTGAACAGGTTTGAAAAAAAAAACATTATTGGGAAGCTACACTATTCTCGGATGTCATAAGTTATATTTTATGCGGTTGCGGGAAGAAGTTCCTGGACCGTTTACAAACTGTGAGACACAGCTAACGATACAAAGCTATAAAATATGAAAAATATTCAATACTCACAACTGCCAGAGAAGTTCATGGGATTGGTGATGGCATCGCATCGATCTATACTCAATGCCACCAACACGTATGTCGAGGCGTACATCACCACAGCCTGAAATAGAAGAAAAAAAATGTCTAGTTATTGAAAAAAAAATATGCAAAATAACGTGTTTCTGTGTGTCTGTCCTCCGCGATAAATAGGCAATCTATGTAACACTGAAGGATATTTTCAACTAAGCCCAATAGCTTCTAAAATTAGCGCCTTTAAGCTAGCAAATAAATTCTTGAAACGTAACTTTAAAATACTATTCTCAGTTCTGCGCGCTTCATTAAATAGATAGTAATAAAACGTATATTTTACGTTTAAAAATTATCTCGATGTCCAAGCTAACATTTGGGTATCCAAAGTTTTAATAGTCTTTTCATAATCTTGGCAATTAATAATTTTAAGGATCCCAAGTTTTAAAGTTAAAAGAACTGGGACCGTACATAAAGTATGCTATCAATTTCAGAGAACGGTAGATAAGATTCCCTTGCTACTAATATCTAAAGTAGATATTTTTTAAGTGAGCTAAAAGGCAGAAGAATCTTGTATAAGTACTGATACATCATCTGCCTAGCCTTTTCCCAACTATGTTGGGCTCGGCTTCCAGTCTAACCGGATGCAGCTGAGAACCAGCGTTTAACATGCGACTGCGTGTTGACCTCCAAACCCAGCTACCCGGCAACCTGATAGTGATACCCATTGGTAAGACTGGTTGTCAGATTATTCTAGCTTCCTGAACTACGCCGTAACGACTGCCACAGATGTTCAAAATAACAGCCGGAACCCACCAATTTATCGTGCCTTCCGAAACACGGAAGAACTTGTTATAACAAGGTGGTCACCCACTCACGGACCGACTGCGCCAAGCGTTGCTTAACCTTATGATCGATCGATCCGCGCGGCTTTGACTTAGCCACGAGCCCTTCAATCTACTGATTTAATGTTGTAAAGCTGACGAGTTTGATTTTCGCTAACCTCAGGAACTACTGAAACGATTTGAAAAAAATAGATACCCCCATTTACCGATGAAGGCTGTAGGCTACTTTTTATTCGAGTACGCAAAGTAGTTCTTACGGGACGCGGGTGAAACCGCTGGAAGATAGTTGATAAGTACACCAATTCCTAATACCAATGCCAAAGTAACAATATCATTTCAGTAACAATAGATATTGTAGACTCGTAAGATGGTTTGTTCAAGGTTATTATTAACCAGCAGAAAAATCCTAAATATCTTCTGGAGAGCAAAAAAGTCCTCTTTTACATTCATTATTTAAATTAATATTCTGTTTACTTCACGAAATTTTTGAAGCCATTATTTTGTATGTAAATAATAATTTAATTTGTGTCCCTAATTAAGTTAGGACAGGTTCACACAGTGTATATAATCCTCTCCCTTGGGTATCTGGCAAGGGACGATAAGCTTGATACTATGTCATAATATTGTCTTTCAATTATATTGAAATGTAATAAATTAAGTATTCTATTATATGATATGCGTTTGATATTTTCGTGGTTTTGGTGGATAATTTGGCGACCTCGTTGGCGCAGTGGTCACCATTGCTGCCAATTTAATAATCCTGGGTTCGTTTCCTTATACAGTCAACATTTGTGTGATGAGCATGTTTATTGGCTGTAGTCTGAAAGTAACAATATTTAGGACCTATTTATAAATTTAATACGGAAGTATAATTTGAAGTTTTAATTATTAGGTATATAAGCACCCATAGTACCTACAAGTTAATCAATAGCTTTATTATGGAGATAACCGACCGCGTGTGAAAGATGTTCCAAAGTTTATGTATATTAAGGTTATTCCTATTATTAGATGTGTTAATTTTTCTATGCCTGCCTTCTGGTGGTGAGTATTTCATCAGAATAGTTTCAGCCGTGTTTTAGAACAATGAGAAAACTTACAGTCAAACAATCATTTATTTTATTACAGCATTTTTCAAAATAATTTATGTTTAATCAAATACTGCAACATTGTATTATTATCTAAATTCTACTTAATTACTATATTGTTTGGGCTAACTGTTCATTCATTACGAGTTCTTGAGAAACTATAACAGACGCGCGTTCGTATGTTTGTTTATTGAAACTGTAACCAGAACGCCCATGCTGACTGATTTAAAATATTTTTTGTTTGTATTGGCACAGAATTAACTTTTTCGACTAGATTATAGTTTCTGCTCTTGTTACTATGTTTTATTCGTGAATGTTTTAATTTTGAGAACGATTTTGAAGTTAACGTTTAAACGTACCTACAGACAACAGCACATCAAGTTACCACAATCTATCAAATTTCTGCAATAGATTTTCAACCTTATCACAATGGTGGAAGGTTAATTTTTGACTGGTATTTGACAGATTCGTATACGTTGACCTGCTGTTGTCTGTACTTATATTTTGAATGGATTCATGTCACTTTAGCTATCGATTCGCATTTTCTCTTAGGTTATTGTAGCCTTAGGTTTAGGAAACGAAATATATAATATTGATTCTATNTTTTGACTGGTATTTGACAGATTCGTATACGTTGACCTGCTGTTGTCTGTACTTATATTTTGAATGGATTCATGTCACTTTAGCTATCGATTCGCATTTTCTCTTAGGTTATTGTAGCCTTAGGTTTAGGAAACGAAATATATAATATTGATTCTATTGAACTATAAATGTATATAAATCTTTAGTTTTTGTATTACCTATCCACGATAAATGATAACAGTTCTTCGAAAACTCGAAGTAGAACAAAGTTTTGAATTTATTCAGAAACTATCTCCTTTCCATAGTGGCTTTTCTTGTCGGGGAATTGAGGTAATTTCGAATATTAGGTCCCAGGTGAAACCAATATACTTATTTCAATTTGAGACACATTTATTGGCTTAATTCTCTTAAACTAGA
>NWSH02000078.1:9827584-9840324 GCA_002382865.2 Heliothis virescens | reverse complement strand
TTTTTTTTTTTTACTTTATTATAAGTTATTTAGACATGTTTCTGAATACAATGAATGTGTTGATTTATTATTTATTGTATTCTATTAATGTGAATTAAAAATATTTCGGAATACAATTTGTGTTGATTCATTATTTTTTGTTAAATTGAAATAAAAAATATATTTGAAAGAATGGCGCGGAAAAAATATTTGAAAGAATATCGTAACAAAAAAGCACATACTAACTGAATATTGATTTCAGGTCTAAAGTAGTACAAAGCGCCAGTTCTAGGTTACAGTAGGTCAGGGATGGCAAACCAATAGCAGGCGTGCCCAAGGTGGTACGCGGAAAAACAATTTGGGTAGGTACGCCATTAGTTTGTATCTAAAATATTGCAGTTAAAATAATGTAGGTACTAATTGTTTGTCGTGTATTAACCGTCACCTTACCACATCCAGATAAAATAGAGCTAGAAAGTTACTTAGAGACTAGAACACTTATGGTGAAATATTTTTCAGAATGGCCAATTAGTTCTTTAATGATGATTATTTGCTTGAAGGCACTCCATTATTAAATTATATTTTTTAAGGATTTTGGCACGTCACTCAATAATGGTTCGCTATCCCTGCTATAAGTACAGACGTCAGTACGTCATCTTGACAGATTGACATATTTGACAATTTCTTCAATCGGTTTTCAACCTTATCACTCTAGTGGAAGGCTAATGTTCGATTGGTAAAATTTGATATTCGCTTGAAGGCACGCCAGAATTACACAATTTTTTTTCAAGGAATTTGGCCCGTAGGCCAGTAAAGGTTCATCATCCCTGCTATAGGTACTTTACAATGCATTGCGCGCCGTCGCCCTATGATTTTCCGTCATTCGTCAGTTTGTTGGGGAGCGGCGAAGCGGCCGCACGTCCTTTCTTTATCTACTTCTTGAATATGCTTATTTACTATTTATACGAGTCCGTGAGTCGGGACGGTTGAAGGACTCGACTGAAACCGTCGGTAAAAGCTAAATATAATAAAGACGAAATATTTTTGTTTGTTTGTTTCTAGCCTGACGGCTCTTAAACTATTGCATCGATTTGAAAAATTCTTTCTCTCATGGAAAACTACACTATTCTCGAGTTACATAGTCTACTTATATTTTATCCATTTATGGGAAGAAGTTTCCCAGGGATGTGGAAGAAACCACGGGAAAGCTAATTTAACTACTTATGTTACTTCAAATCATGATGATTTCATTATATCTTTATTTAGTTACAGTAGCGTCTATGTATTTGTTTAAAGAACATAATATATGGCTAGTCTTACGTATCATGACATAAATGTTAGATGCTCCTTAATAGCTTTGTGTCTTTGTTACTGAATCTATAATGAACATATCAGTTCTCATTCTGACTGAGCAAAACATACACATAGGGTGGAGTGAATTTTATTTTTTCTAAAATATTGAAGTTCCTGTATTATAAATCGATTACCTATAGTTCAAGAAGTATCAGTGTAAAATTTCAGTTGAATCAAGAAATGTTTTGAGGTGGCGCATTAAGGTTGAAGTTATGAAAAAAGGATCTTGAAAAAAATTTTTATTTTAGAAAAATTTTAAACATAAATTTGCTAAATATTTTACTTAAATATTGCTGAAATAGTAAATTAACTAAAAACTATGAAAATATGATATTTCACAGTCAATATTTAATCAACTTTAAAGACATAAAATCAACTTATCTCTCATCATCTATTAATCAATATTAATGAAACTTAAACAAAAAACAATCAATTTACTTGCTATTGTTATACTTTAATAAAGATAAAAACAAACTAAAAATTACAAATTTAACACATTTTTTTTTTATTCCGAGGAACAAAATTCGTAACTTCTATCGCAGTGCGCCACCTGAAAACATTGACGTAGACCACTAATTTTTTGCATGAGTAAAGCTTTCCTATAGGATCAACGATTTATAGTACAGGAGCTTTAAATTTTTGACTTTATTTTTTTTCGCTCCACCCTAATACACAAGAAATCTTAATATATTTTTAACCGACTTCTTAAAGAGAATGAGGTTCTCAATTCGACCGCGTATATTTTCGTTTAACTTGAATACACCAAACTTAATTTAAAAAATTCAATTCTTACTGCATGCCTGTAATCACAACGAAAATGTCACTGTCTCTTTATAAAAAGAAAAAATAAAGGAAAACGTAACAGAGGACAAAAGAAAACTTTAATTAAACATTTCTCTGAAGACCTAAAAAGGTTGTATTCCCTCGCAAATGACGGTTGTCATAACAATTCACACTGGTCACATAATGAAGACAGAAAAACAAAAAGGCCGCCAAGAGTGAGTTGGATTCGCGCACAAAGGGTTCCGTACAAAAAATCACGTAAGTTTCCTAAAACTGTAATTTTATTATAGTTTTTTGTGTTTTTTGTTAAAGCGGAATAGAAATACATCATCTGAAAAATTGAGCTCTCTATATTCACGAGATACAGCCTAGTGACAAACGAACGGACAGACGAATAGCAAAGTCTTAGTAATAGCATCTCATTTTACCCTTTGTGTACGGAACCCTAAAAACCTTTTTTATGATAAGGTTGGCCGTGAAAGGCCTTATTATTATGCCAATTAATCTTTAGGAAGGTTAGGTTGGCCATTCGTCTTAACATTAGGTGGGATACAAAATGATATGTGGTAAGTCATACATGATGTGAGCGAGTAAATAAAATTTTTAGACAGAGGTTATTTTATGATGGTACATTTTTTTACTGGTAGGTATGCTAGTGTAAAGTTTCTTTAACTAACTTAAATATCTATGATTACATAAAGCACTGGTTGCCTCCTTTATCCACCTATGTGAAGCTAAAAATATCTAACACACATGCCCAGCGCGGTGAGTATATCCCCCCAGCTTGGGGGAGCCTTTGACAAGCAGTGGATTTATTACAGCTGCGACGTCGAGGTTGTTGAGAAACAAACGATATGGTAAAAACAAGTGCATAAAGTTCACACTAACAGAAGTTTTCTTCGATGCCATTTAAAATTAGTTCTATCTGCAAATAAGTAAAGACACATATCAAGATACCTACTGTTTTCACAAGATTTTGAACTTTATCTCTTTAAAGTATACGGTTCAATATTGATTGGGAAAATAGCTTGGTGCGCTAGTCTCCCTACATTCGCACTTCAATAACTCGCCTATAACACTTTTCATTCTACTGCAAGTTTTAATTAAAAACGTATTATTTAAACTCGTTTCAAAATACTTTCACTTTCAACAAAATGCTTTTATAAAAGGAACTGTAATTAATACTATAACAAAATAAGACGTTTTCAAAATAAACTTCTGAGTTTATTGACTTTAAATGCAAATGTAAAATATTTGTTTTGTGATTATAAGCTTTCGTGTTTCAAAAGGCTTAAAAACTTAATTACTTAGTAGATTTAAGAGAGTTAGTCCCGATTCGTCACGGTCCCGATTTGACATCCATAAAAAACGTGTCCCGATTTGTCATTACTCAAAATATTTTATTTTTCACTGTCCCGATTTGTCACCAGAATTTTATTTAGTGAAAAGTACTGTCAACAAAAAAAGCTATACCATGTTGTAATTTGTTTTTTAACGATTTATTGGTTTAAACCTATTGAATAGGGAATGTTTTTATTAAGAGGAAAGATCTGATGGTGTGTTTGTTTATTTGTATCAAATAGCTAAATTATCCCCTCGCTAAATATTGGCTATATTTAATTCAGCTACGGGATTATACGAGATAGAATTTTACTTTGGACTGCGGGCAAAAATAAGACTAGTACCGTGCACGATCAAAATCACAAGCACCAGGAGAGCATAAACCACATGCGTCTACGAAGTACAGAGCGTCGAAGCAATTGCTCACAATGTACTAGGACAGCATAACTTACGTGGAGTATAGCTCGAGTACATGGGTTCAACCATCTTGGTTATATAAGTAATATGTTGTGTTTATGTTTTGGTATTTATTTATATTTAGGAAATAGTTTTTATTAATATTAATATATGATGATGAATAAATATGAATATGATGATGAATATGACAAATAAAAAAGATGAGCGTTAGTAAAAACTGAACATATTACTGTAAATATTAAAGAAGCTCATATAAGTAATACGTTCTTGTTTCAGATTATTTGCTTATTAATTTATTTAAATTCACCGTTATTAATTTACGCCGTAATTTTTGCATATCTGTTTAGAACAGTGGTTCTTAACCGGTGGTCCGCGGACCACTAGTGGTCCGTGGAAGCACCTCAAGTGGTCCGCGAGCCATACCATTAAATAAGTTACAAGAGTCAACACAAAATTACCCGAGCGCGTCAATGCCCGACTGCGAATTGAACATTACCACCAGATCCATAAACCAACTGGGTGGTCCACGACTTGACGAAAATTTTAACAAATGGTCCATCAGGACAAAAAGGTTAAGAACCACTGGTTTAGTCCCACTTTATTTAATCAGTTGAGCCATTTGGGGTTGATATTATAGGGCCGTGGGATCCGAGTATTTATCTTTTGGCCAAGGATATATCCAGGTGCCTGGTTGACACTTCATGTGACCCAAAGGCCGGCTTTTATTTTGTCCACCGTGACAATACTGCCAGACTATTGGGTACATTACGGTGAACGGGATGAGGACTAGTTTTTTGATGCTCTTTATTAGTTTAAAGTTTTTATCTGTTATAATTATTATTAAGTAGTAAATATT
The DNA here is from genome assembly GCA_002382865.2 of Heliothis virescens. Classification (NCBI taxonomy): domain Eukaryota; kingdom Metazoa; phylum Arthropoda; class Insecta; order Lepidoptera; family Noctuidae; genus Heliothis; species Heliothis virescens. Next base: position 9,835,595 of record NWSH02000078.1, on the reverse strand, counting down.
AAATGAAATAAAAATGACATCCAATTATAAACAGTAAAAAATGTGAACATTCAAAAATAATGCACGCGGCTTGGGGTAATAAAACGGAAGCGTTTTCTAGAAAGGGACAAAAATACAAGAGGAGCTACTAACGGCTCGGCTTCTATTGTTTTATGTAAGTAGATATTTATTGCTGTTGGTATTTACAATAATGCATGTTTTGTAAAAGCATTAGTTGGTTGTCAAGTGTCCTTGAAGTGCATGTGTGCCAGCAAAAATGAATATCGGAGAAGGAATAAATGGTGCAAATTGTGATGAAAATGTAAGTATATTATTTTTTATATTGTGTATAATAGAAATACCAAATTTATAATATTGTGTACTAGCTGCCCGCCCTCGCTTCGCTTCCCGGAAAGCTCCCGATCGGCGTTGGTTTGTACAAAACATAAACTTACTATACACTAAAACCTTCCTCAAGAATTGTTCTATCTATTGTTGAAAACCGAATGAAAATCCGTTCAGTACTTTTCGAGTAAATCGCGAACAGACAGACAGACAGATAGACAGACGCGGCGGGGGACTTTGTTTTATAATAAGTACTAGCTTCTGCCAGCGGTTTCGCCCGCTTCCCGAGGGAACTACTTTCCGTACCCGTATAAAAAGTAGCCTATATGTTATTCTGATGTATAAGCTATATTACTGCCAAGTTTTATCAAAATCCGTCCATTAGTTTTTACGTGAAAGAGTAACAAACACACACACATACATCCATCCTCACAAACTTTCGCATTTATAATATTAGTAGGATATGTAGATAATAGAAATACCGAAAAAATTATAATAATTGATGTAAGAAGATTTTCTATAAGAACAAGGGACAATGCTTTTTATTTAAAATGGCCGGCTAGCCTGCGGCCATTTTGTTAAAGTTTTCATCATGTCATTTTTTTGACGGGTAGCTAAACATAATGTTTTTACTACAGGTAAAAATACTCAAAACGGAAAAAGGGCGACCACTTATAGCCAGGCAAGGCTATTTATATACCTTTCATAAAAAGATTAAGATTGGAGAAGTATGGCGATGCAAGAATCGTAGCATTTGTTCCAGCACTTTATCAACGACAAAATTCAACAATGATATAAAAATTTTAAAGGAAACTAGTCATAAATGCAGCCCAAATACATCTGCTGTAACTTTAATTGCTTTGAAAAATGCTTGCAAGTATCAGGCAGTTTCGAATATAGCACCAGTGCCAAGATTATATGAAAACATTATAAAAGACCAAATGGATGCCGGCTTTAATTTGATTGGTGCAGTACCCAATTATAAGTCGGTTAAAACGAGTATGTATAATGAAAGGAATAAAAACTTAAATGTATCAAAAACGCACTTCAAAAGTCGAGGGAGTGTAGTAATACCTGCAGTTTATTCCAAAGATTTTTTATTATTTGATATTGGGATTGGTACAAACGAACGCATGATAGCGTTCACCACAAACAAAGCTAAACAGCTTATTCCAAAACTGAATGTTTTCATATGTGATGGAACTTTCCGAAGTTGCTATCGATTATTTTATCAGTTATATACTATTCATGGAGACATAGGCAGTAGTGAAACATTCACAAATATTGTGCCGTTGATATACGTACTTATGCCCAATAAAGAACAAGTTACGTACGAACGAATGTTTTTTTTATTAAGACAGTATATTCCAGGCTGGGCCCCAAGCCGCTTTATAGTGGACTTTGAAATAGCTACTATAAATGCCTTGAGCAATGTCTTTCCAAATATTATGATCCAAGGATGCAATTTCCATTTTAAACAAGCCCTTTACAAGAAAGCTGCAGATATTGGTTTGACAAAAGACTATGATGGAAGACACCATATTTCTATGTGCGCAGCACTGGCCTATCTCAAAGAAGATGATGCAGAAGATGGTTGGCTAACCATAATGGAAACAGCTTCTACGAATCAACAAAACACAGAATTTAACGATTACTTCGTATCTACGTGGCTGGATAACAAAAAATTTAAGGGAATTTGGAACTGTTATCGAGCCCGACATAGAACAATTAACAGCGCTGAATCTTGGCATAAAAGATTTAATAATAATATGGCAACAAGGAAGCCGGACCTTCTTCAGTTTTTTGATGTTTTAAAAAGAGAAGGACAATATTTTGATTATCGGATTCAGCAGTCCGAAACAGGGATAATTATTAATAATAGAAAACGGCGCGTAATTCAAACAGATAAGGAAATATCTAGCATAGTTGATGATTATGAAAATAAAAAAATAGGTATGTTAGAAACCATTCGTAAGTTATCTACATGCACTTGTTTCCGAGAATTGTAAACTTGTAAAATTATTTATTATTGTTTTTGAAGATTTTTGATAATGTTACCAGTTTTCATTTTGTAAACCTATCTTTATATAACTTTAATAAGAAAAACTGACTTACTACGTTTAAGTTAATTCAATTAGATTTTTAAAAATGTTGTTGATTTTTAAGGTATAATATTATTGTTCTTTTTAATTGTTGGTTACAATAATAATTATCAAACTTTTCTGTTGATTTTGACTCAAATTATAAACCATAGTCAAACTGAATTATTCGATTGTTGTTGATTATATTGATTATTTGTTGTTGTATTGGTGTAATGCATATTAATTTGCATTTTTTGTAATAAAAAGACTGATTTACATTGCTTTTTTAAATGACACTTTGTTTTAATATTATTTTGTTTGTTAATATTTGAGATACTTTGTCTAAATGTAACGTATTATGGGTTATGTGATAATTAGCACGAAAATAATTTGTCCAAAAGTTAACTCTCACTTTTGGACAAATTGTTTTTGGTATTACAGGTTATTGAATCGAAAGTTTATACTCGACATATTCATTATTATTTCGCGTGAGTCAATAGATACCAGAAGCTGGTAAAACTGGTCAAGTCAACACCTTTATTAATGTCCTATTACGTATACAAAACCTTTTCGCCAGTTATGGACTCCTGGTACTTCTGTCGTCAATACAAAAAGAAATTACACTTTCGGCCAAAATATTGAGCAAAATATCAAATGACCCTTAATATCATTCTGTTACTGCTTCATTTGTTTATTGTATCAACTATACCCATGTTGTCGTCGTCTGAGTTTTAATGCTAATTTTAATAATAAAAATTTACCTGCCTACATTAAATTCTATCATTTAAAATTCCTTCTAACATTTTTCGTTCTGACGGTACCTTACGACAAGAAATTTTATGCCGGTGACAAATCGGAACTCAAATATTAAATATAAAATTATTTATTTTGCTCTGGTGACAAATCGGGAATTGAAATATGGACAAAAAAGTTGATGTCAAATCGGGACCGTGACGAATCGGGACTAACTCATTTAATTAAGATTACTAAAGTGTTATTTTGTTATTTACTAATAATAATAAATACAGGGATTAGATTTTCTTAATTAAGTTATTAGTCTCTGACGTGTGTCAAGAACTAAATAGCTTGTTTATTAAATGTTAATTAGAATATCATATTATTTTGAAACTACAAATATTTGTATGTAAGTATGTTTGTAACGAATTGGCTCAAATACACCAGACCCAGTTAGAAAAATCTTAATTTTTTGGGTAACTAGACTATCCGCTATATAGATATAGTAACATAGACTACATTTTGTCCGGGTACAAGAATAATTTCCCGGGACATGGGCACAACCGCAGGAAAATAACTAGTATGTCATAAAAGTTACCTTTTTATGGACCGCACTGACAAAAGCTAGGTATAGATTATATTGCAGATATCTATCCAATCATGTTATTTCTACCAACCCTTAGAAGAATGCATTTAAGGGTTATTCAAAAGCGACATCTATGACAGTTTGCCTATCCAGACCACCTAGTGCATAACGTAGTTCATCAACTTTCCTAGTGATGGCGCTGTAGGGACCTAAAGACCATTGAATAAGGGAAGCTGTATTTTATTTATTTTTATTATGGGTATTTAAATGATTAAAAGAGATAATTTAATTTAGAAAGTAATCATAATTGCACAGTGTAGTTTATATTTTTTAGAACCGATCTTTCAATCATCAATGAACTTCTATCTGAGGAATAAATATAGCGGTTTGACATTATTTTCTATTCGTAGGTAAAAGTTATTTAATGATTGAAAAGTCGGCCCTTAGTCATTTAGGAGCCCTGGAATTAACACGAATTCCCTTCATTAAACTTTAATAACTAATAGCAGATTAACCTTTCTCTCCCATACCAAAATCGCTAAGTAGATATATGTTTGTACAATAGTAACTTAACCTCCTTTATCAGACTTTAAACAAGGTGGTTTGTACCTTAATAGCTTTGTAGACGGATTAGCAATCAGAGTATGGAGTTACTAATGCGCTTGTGGGAGTAAACTTCTGAATAAAGTAATTAATGATCGATTAGATATTTTTAATTATCAAAGATAGGAAAAAACTAGTTTATTCTGTTTTGCTAATTACTGTTTAACTAAGAAATATTATAACAATTATTTCATCTTTTTAAAATGGAAAACCAATGGTCGAATTTAGAACCTCCCCCTTTTTATGGAAGTCAGTTAAAAAATATTTTATGTTTAAAACTAGGTTACAGCAGCGGTTGCACTCGTGTCCAATGAGAACAATATTTCACGTAACTGGATAAAAAGTAGCCTTTTACCTTTATACCTAGTCTTTCTCGATAAATGTGCTTTGTAACACCGACATATCTTTAAAAAACAGACCACTTCTTCTGAAATTAGTGCGTTTTTTGACCATACTCTCTATCACTTCATTGTTAAATCATTCTTTTAGACACGAGCTGTCATGAAAAGTAGATTTACATAATTATGATAACCCTTCATAAAAAAGTGCAAGATAATATTTTTTTAATGTCATTGTCACGAAATATTAATGAAGTCTTATGACCTTGGGTGTGGACACTTAACGGTCTGGTAGCTGAACAATAGATATCGGTCGCTGGCTTTATTTTCAGTCTAGAAGATCGCCCTTTGATATAAACTACGAATAGAAATAAATATCATTGTATTATATTATCTATACTAATATTATTTAGCTGTAGAATTGGTTTGTTTGTTCGGAACCTCAGGAACTATTTATTGGTCCGATTAGAAAAATTATTTCAGTGTTAAATAGCCGATTTATCGAGGAAGGCTACTTTTTATCCGGGTGCGCCGAGTAGTTCCCACTGAACGCGGGTGAAACCGCTGGCAGAAGCTAGTTAATAATAACATGATATCAAGAAAATAAACATGTCTTCTACGTTTTATTTTTACGGTTTTGCCTAGCGTCTTTATGGTTGAAGTTAAATATTGATATTACAAAAGAAATGACTGTTTTTCTTGGAGCAGCGATTCTCACACATTATCATTCCCTAAGGTATATATACATACTAATATTATGAGCAGTTATCCCGTGTTTTCAATCACCCTTGTTTTAGAAATCTTGTTCACCTGTTTTCTTTTATTCTGTAAAGCCTTCTAGCCTTTTCTCCATACTGCTTAGTTAGTTGTTTCGCTTGCGCCAATGGTTTCACCCGCGATCCTTCCCCCATTCGAATAAAAAGTTGGTACCTATACCTAGACTACCTCGATAAATAGCACTGAAATATATTTTCATGTCGGTCCAGTAGTTTCTGAGATTAGCGCGTTCAAATAAAACAAACTCTTCAGCTTTATATTAGTATTAGATACTACTATAAAGTTTTCTTTTTCATAGACGCAGATTACCGAATCAAGTCTTATACAGAAATACAAAAAGTATAAGGTACTGGTAGGTGCTTCGTGATCTTGACCTATATTTTAGCGACAATATCCGGCTGTATCCAGTTACAACTGACTTTAGTTCTTATAACTAGTTAGCTATAGTACAGACGATCACACATCAAGTTACCACAATCTGTCAAATTGCTGCAATAGATTTTCAACCTTATCACAATAGCGGTAGGTTAATGTTTGGTTGGTAAAGTTTGATAGATTCGGGAACCGTGACCTGCTGTTGTCTGTGCATTGATACATAAACAGTGTTTACAATTTCGATATCCGTTTCTGGTTTTAGATCTTTGATGCGAAGTCTAATGGCGTTCTAAATGAAATATATAGTTTTCATTGAAGTCGAAGTCACGTGACTACAATTGTATCTCGTGTTTGATCGGCAATCAATAACTAACAATTTAGATCATAACTAGCTTCTGCCAGCGGCTTCGCCCGCTTCCCCAGGGAACTATTTCCCGTAGGTACCCGGTTAAAAAGCCTATATGTTATTCTGATATATATAAGCTACATGTCTGCCAAGTCTCTGCAAAACTTCTAAAGTTCAAAGGATACGATTATGTTTTTCAAACGTCTCAAACCATATTGCTCTTCTGAGTCACATCGTAATGCAATTTCCGATTATGAGGTGAACAGAAGTTAGTATCAAACACTTCTAAGTACTCAAGTATGACAACTTTGTACTAGTTTCTATGAAGTTCGCAACTTCACAGCAATATCCGTAGTTATAAGTGATTTCTTAAACTTTCTCACATTTTATGTGAAAATTAAATTGGTTACGAAACCCGTCAACATTGTTTATTTTATAGTTAAGACTTTGACAGTTTCATTGTGACTTTTTGCATAGAAGTAATTAGTGGAAATAGTTAAAAGGTATCGCTTGATTTCTATTCATTTTAAAGGGAAAATGAATAGATAAACCACTGACAAAGGTGCTCAGAAACTGGCCATAAGACTCACATTATTTGAATAGTTTGTTTGTCCGAACATGCTAATCTTAGGACTAGTAGAGTCCCATTGGATTTATTTCTGTATTAGATAGCCCACTTATCAAAATCAGTTCCCACGGTGCGCGGGTGAAACCGCTGGCTGAAGCTAGCTTACTTATATTTGGGTACTTTATTCAATTAATTTTAGATTATTTGACTAATTCATACAAATATTGTAAAGTGGAAGCGTTTGTTTGTTGAACGCTCTAGTATCAGGAACTACAGGTCCGATTTGAAAAATATTTCCATGTTAGATAGCCCATTTATCGAGGAAGGCTGAAGGCTACTTTTTATTCGGGTGTGCGGAGTAGTTCCCACGGGACGCGGGTGAAACCGCTGGCGGAAGCTAGTTTTAGATAACGAATTCACAATAACCTTAAAACGTCGAGTGGTGTTGAAGACAAACTTCACCCTGATAGCTACCTCGTATAGTTGTCGCGTAGTTAACGTACACTAGGCATATATTAAATTTTACTTATTCAATAGCAAATTAGATCGAGATCTCTGTTACTATCCTAAATAACAAAAGTACCAATAACGTATGGACTTTACCCTTTTCTCAGTATTTGTGCCAGATAGGCTTATAGGGGTAACTTCTGTTCGCTTATTTATTTATTTACTATTACAATTTTTCTTTCAATATATATAATAAATCTATGCCCCTTTACTTATGCTTATTTACTTTTGTTACAAAGAATTCGATATTGTTTGTTGACAAGGATTGGTATATTACCAATATTTATTTGGCCTACAATACAGTACTATTTCGACGAACAATCGAGATTTCCAGAAGCAAAAATTATAATATTTTTGTTATAAAATATCTTCTATCTTATTTTAGTAAAAAAAATATTGAAAATATTCATAATAGATGCTAATTGATAAGCTGGGATTGAAATCATTTTCCTGAAACTTGCCTATTTACCTGTATCTTAAAATAGAATTAATAAAATTCGTAAATTCAAACATTTTCCTCAGTTGAAATCAATTGACAAAATTATACCTATCAAATATTCTTTCGAACAAAAATGGATACCACTTAATTCCTTCAAATAAACAGATCACACACGATCCATTGAAGAAATTTTAAAGTATAATGATTTTCAATTGTTTTGACAGAAATTTACACAATCCATACACTTTTAACGGCCAGTTTCAGGGGTTCTAGGCCCGTATTAATAAATCGGTCTCAATCGTGATCTCAAGAGCTGTATCAGTTGATAAGTT
>NWSH02000078.1:9805696-9827484 GCA_002382865.2 Heliothis virescens | reverse complement strand
CCAGCTGCATGAAAGAGGATAGGATCTTTGTTATTATGGTCGTATATCTACGCCCATAAGAGTAAATTCACATCTTCACGCGAATTGATTTTAAAGTCCTTTTTAACTTAACTATAACACCCAGAAATTATAAATTATGTAGTTCAATATTTGGTATTTCACCTTTACCAAAACTTATTTATTTTATTTCCAGTGTATTCAAAAATTGCCGCAGAATCAATTTCAAAGTCCGAAATCTTTCAAAAATNTTTTAAAGTCCTTTTTAACTTAACTATAACACCCAGAAATTATAAATTATGTAGTTCAATATTTGGTATTTCACCTTTACCAAAACTTATTTATTTTATTTCCAGTGTATTCAAAAATTGCCGCAGAATCAATTTCAAAGTCCGAAATCTTTCAAAAATACTAGAATTTATGTTAGCAGTAACTAATTTTAAACCTATCCAGCTTTCCCAACATCTCCTTCACGCTCCACAGCATTTCTAGAAATGCCAGCTCATAGCTCCAATGGCTCATGACAACCTGTCAAATCCATTGCAGCTTAACGACCTTAGAGCACGTTTCCACTAAGTCACGAGGATATTTTATCGATAGACGACTTTACGTCACTATCTGTTACCACTTAGTTTGTGTTATTAAGCTGCAAAAAAGGGTCAACGACGACTTTTATTAACGTCTCGTACTATTATGTGAATGCCTCTTTGAAAATTTGAGGTCACATCTGATACGATTTTAAGTCGTAACCAACTTCGAAGTGGAAACACACCATATGGCTGGTTCGCATCTAACAGAGAGTAGAACGTATCGTATGCTTGACAACCTAGCACATAGGTTAGGCATGTAAGGTTGAATGTTTTATATTATACTAGTTTGCGCCAGTGGTTTCACTCGCATGCCTTGGAAACAACTGCGTGTACCCGGATAAAAGTAGCCTTCAGCCTTCCTCGATATATGGGCTATCTAACACTGAAACATTTTTTTTAAATTGAACGACTAGCTCCTGAGATTAGCACGTTCAAGCAAACAAACAAAGTCTTCAACTTTATTATATAAGTATACATAGATTTGTCTGTTCTCTGTTACATGACAGATGATACGCAACGCATGGTCCGACACATGTACAGCGATCCTAATACATGCTACAATCTGGATACACACGCCAAAATCTTCGTTTCAGAATCTGAATCGTATAATTCAAAAGGGATTATCGATAAATTAATGATGTTTGGTGCAGCAATAAATCACGGCTAAGGATATAAACGTCCACTAAATACTCTCTAAACAGATATATTTTAGAATTAATGATTGTCGAACTACGTTGTTGCTTTTTAGTGGAAAATTTGGGAGTATATTTCCATTATTTGTGTTAAAGAGTTAAACTTTATACGTGTAATGTTTTATGCTGTATTCTTAAAAAGAATTAAGATGTAAGAGATTTAGATTGTTTTTTTTAGCTACCTCTTGGATTGACATAATGTCTATAAATAGGAATCACATATTAGTTTAATTCTTAATTCTTTATTCTTAACTTCAAATTACATAATATTTACTAAATCCAACTGAATGTCGAAAAAGTAGCATGGTTTTGCTCCAATATTGAAAAGCTATATATATACTTGAAGTATAACTCCGACTTTACACTTGTAAGTTTCTTACGTAAGTTTTACGGAAGCAACTCCCGTAAGTTGTAAGAAGTTCTATAAAATTACTGTAAGTGACTTACGAAGGGGTTTTACATGTGTACAGTTAATTACGTAAACTACTTTCGTGAACAAAACTTACAATTTTAAGGCATAATTTAAATTCAAACAACAAAATCGCAAATAAAACAGTATATTGTAATGCAAGTTTTGCAATTAACTTTACAAACTGCAAGATTATTATTCACCGAATCTCCAGTAAGTGATATATTTATAGTGTAATTATGTAAAATGGTTGCGGCATGCTCAGGAAATTATATTATCTATTTATCTGAACGCAGGGCACGTTTTGCGAAACGAAGTAGGTACTATTACTGAAACCACTCGATATTTTTAAAGAAATTACGAGCGATATTTATCGTTTATAAATTCGAGTGATGTTCCAAAAATGTGGAATTATAAGTTAAATGTGAGTTCAGGTGTCATTATTATCGATAACTTCATAAATTACCCTTCTTTGCAGACGGGTAAATATATGAACGAGTTGGTGTACTGAACAAAAATGGGCGTTATATTTATTCTATAGTGACATGAATAATTCTACTGAGCTTCTGTATTAAAAGACTGTTATCGGATTTTTATTAACAAGTGTTTGTCTAAATTGCTCAAAAGAAAACATAAAAACTTTTCACACACTTTAAGTGCCTGCTTAGCATTCAGTTGTTTACTTGTTAGAGCATTTTGAAAGCAAATAAATTTAAATTTTCGCACTCTATGTCTTACATTAAATCGGTTCTTCAATACACGTGTTTTTGTTTTATTAAAACTTATAGTAAATAAACTATTTTGGTGTCATTCTTGAAATTAATTTCAAATTCACCACTGGCATCGGGGACATGGTCTAATTCATTTTGTCATTAACATTATATACTCAATTACAATGAATAAGCCAAAGCAAGTGTAATCAAAGTCACAGTCGATAAATATCGAGCATAATTTTTCTATCGATACCGTAATAGTCCCCACCCGTTACCACTTCCAGGGGTCTTAATTATTCTCTAAATATATTTACAGATGGTTAAGTGTTAATATCGACAGCGCCCTAATGATCACGGCTTCATTAGAATACATAAATATAATAACAATAAGCTTTCAGTTTTAAAATAATACAATAGAGGCGTGGTTTGGCCTCATTATGGACGTTCAAATATTTAATGTGGTTAGAGGTAATTTGAAGTTTTGGACATTAGTGGAATAGTCATACATTTTAGATTAGTAAAGGATACTTCAAAATAGACCCTACTTTGTTAAATGATCATATTTAAGGCAACAAATAAAAATCATGTTAAAAAGGTAAAAAGTATAATTTCAGTATTTATTTTGTAAAATTCTGAGATTTGATCGCTGACCATACGGACACACCGGATGAAGTCTACAAATCGGTATTGTTTTCATAATTTATTGAAGTGTCAGTCCTTACATGTCAATTGGCTGTCGATAGTGATTCGCTTATAATAGGTGTTACAAATTATATACTTGTAAAATTAGTATTTAAGTAACACCCTGTAGAGTTTTGAATAAAATTCTCACGCGCCGTTTGGCACTAAAGAGGCAGTTCACACATTAATTCTGTCTGTTCGTGATTTCCACCGCATTGTCTAACTTTAACTTTGTTGTTTATTTCTGTTGTGGTCCAAGTTATAAGCTTAATTTCGACCAATTCAGTGTCAGTGTAATAGATCTAATTTACCAATCAGAATAGCTAATAGGCAGTTTAATTTTTTTTTTCATGTATTTAGGACTTTTAACTTTTAATGAAAACGGTTTTGACAAAAAAATATGGACATCTGAATTAAGAACCTTTTTTGGAAAAGCAGTCAAAAATGTTACCGTCAAAATATTTTCACCTTTAATAACAATCACAATTAAAATGGCACAAACACTACAAGCAATATAAGATATAGTCAAACACAATCGAAACTTTTCTCAAAAAAATCTCTTATCTCCTAACTTAAATCACAACCCAACAAAATAACAGAGAACTCGTACTTCATCGCCCACTAACTCCAGTTAGCGTGTAACGTTACCCGTTTACGCTAATACATGGCGTCCAACGCATACTGATCAAATACGACCAGTTAATTTATGACACCGACAACCTCCTTCGTCTAACTGTTATAATTAGCAATGGTAATATCGGGATGTTATTCGCAAAATTTTAGATCATTCCTATGCGATTTTGCAGTGTGAATTGCTAAAAAGTTCATTCGTTATTTTATGTGTTTTGAAAGTAGGTAAATGCGGTGTTTTAGGATTTTATGGTTCTCGCACGATTTTGGTATGGAAAAGTACTTTCAATCTACATTATACACCATTGCTAGATATTAAGGCGTAATCTTTTTCGTAAGCGAGCCTTCTGCTACTTTCCCTTATTTTGGCAGTAATAAAAAAATGGCGGAACGTTAGTGAGAATGAAAATGGACGTATCCCAGGGGTATATCGGCCTACACCTCTAGGACTTTGAGTTTCAACATTTGACAAGTGAAACGTGACATAAAATATCATGAAAAATAAGTTATAAAATTATTATTATTCTCTATTAAAGCCGGCTTTCTATGGTATGTACGCGTGAACGACAGCCGTGTCCCGATGTAAATACTACTTGTAACAAATGACGATCGGCCCCGCAGCTTGTTTTTGAACCATTTTACCTTAGCACCCAAAGAGCCAGTTTGAGAAGTTTCAGATAAAGTTCTAAATAGACAGCATTATCTGTCAAATAACTATCTAAAACTTTAACTGCAACCTGTGAAAGGGGCCGTAAGTATTCTCTAGTTACTTTGTAACTATGTCCTAATAGTGGTCATAAAATTTTAGTGACTAAATTGCTACTAAACTGCTATGACCATTATAGTAAAATTTAGTCTTCATTTTGAACAGTTACCCAATAAACCGTACAATTTAGCCATGAGTTACAATCAACTGACTCAATCGTCCTCAAAACTCGGGCAAACGAGTCAAACTACTGTTCGTACATTTCTGCTTACAAACTAGAGTGAGGTTTGCCGCGGCACCAACTATGGAAACAGAATGTATGAGTAGGGTAGCCAACTTTGAAGGCCAAACTGCTGCGCGTTGAGGTTAATGTAAACTGCTGAGATCCAAAATGTAACAGGACTTCTCACGTATTTGATACAAGTAAACTAACATTTGATTACAATAATTTACATTATTACTAATATTTGATTACAATGGGTAGGTATAGGAGAACTGCTACGGAGGTAGAGATGTATGTTGTAATATTTTTAAGTGAATACTATACAGGGTTACTTGTAACTCGACGTATATCCGGAAGGAGGTGATAGAAGGGCCCAAGAGCAACAAATTAAGCCACTCTTACCTCTGAGCAAAGTTCAGTGGTTTCCGAGATATTGGCAATTCCAAAAATTGCTAATATTGTCGAATTTTGGGTAATTTTTTGGAAATTTACCCGAAATTCGACAAGCTTAGACCTTTTTGGCCACCATTACATCATTTGAAAACCTTCTGACTAATCTTCTCAAGCTTACGCACTTTTCTGCCTCATAGAACAGCTTAACGATGTCGAAATCTAACAGTATAGGATTTGGTAGCGTCGATTTTATACATGGACGCAAATTAGTAAGACACATACATAACAAAAATTACGAAAATCTTGGAAACCACTGAACTTTGCTCAGTGATAAGAGTGGCTTAATTTGTTGCTCTTCGGCTCTTTTATTACCTCCTTCCGGATATACGTCGAATTACAAGTAACCCTGTATACTTTTGTCTTATTGTTTTTTAGTAAATTATTTTGTGTCCAATTTAACTGAATCATTTTACAAACAGTCTCATACTTAAATAGCCAATTTTACTGGCAACTGTTCAGAGTATAATTAGGTAATTGTTCGGTTAAACGACGACTTTTATCTACAATGACGGAATTTGAGGGAATTTCCGCGTACGAAGTCGCGGGGTCTAAAACCATATTTTTGCCTAAGCTTACTTTAGGAATCAATCGTTTTAGGAATATAAGTGCCAAATATTTTTTTACATTTAATTATTGGAGATTTTAATCAATTGTAAACGTCTGTTTTCCTTAATCGGTTGTTTATCTTGTTAATGAAAACGAGTGCTGTGTTTTATAGCACTTATTTCTTTCCCATATTCTTCATAATATGATGCAAGATAAAAATAAAATGCATACTTTAACTGCAATCTCAGTTCCTATAAGTAAACGCATTCAAACATCTCCGTATATTTTATTTCAGTAACATAATATTCTCTGTATTGAAATCAAAGACTATTGAAATGACGGCGCAACCTATTTGTTACTCGTATATCCGTCTCATAGGTTCCTTTTGTAGGTAATTTGACTATTGTCCCGGATCTTGTGGAAGGATTCTATAAGAGTATGTTTTATTTGTAGATAGTTTGTTTCGGTGATGCAATGAACTCATTTCTGTTATTGCGGATTTTATTGTGTTAATCCAGAAATGTTGTAATAATAAACGGTTAAAAACTGAAACTAGAAAAACATGCTTGAAGTAAATAACTGATATTATAAATGCATAAGTAACTCTGTCTGTCTATCACTTTTTCACACCAAATCTCTTCAACGCGAACGACATTCAGTACACAGTTAGTCAAAAGCCGGAGAAAGAACATAGGCTAGTTTATACCGGGTATTTTACCGGGTGTGAAAAAAAAATGCCTCAGAATGCCAGTACAAAATATTATGATTTCGTGATTTCTGCACCACTCCAATGTTATCACACCCTTGCAGTTTTACCGACAATAACTTCAAGGATTTTATATATCTCGCAAAAGTTGGCTATGACCTGAATTCTTCTTATCCTGATATATGAAGTGGACGTCATCTTGGTTGGTAGAAAAGTCTAATAGATAGAGGAGTAGAGTATCTATAAATTTCACAAGCATAATGTGCTAAGTTTATGTACTTTTCATAAATTCTGTAGGTACATATTTTTCCTATATACAATTTATAGATACTACGCCTATATTGTATACTAACGGTTTTCCCGCGGTTTCACTCCCGTCCCGTGGGAAATACTGCCCATACCCAGATAAAATATAGCCTATAGCACTCACGAATAATGAAGCTTTCTACCAGTGAAACTATTTTTAAAATTGTTTTTTTATTTCCAGAGATTACCCCCTATGAACAAACTTACTTTAGAAACAATTTTACCTCTTTATAATATTAGTATAGACAAACTTTAAACTACTCTTAAATACTAATATACTACATACTAAAACAAAATCCTTATTAATATTATAAATCGGAAAGTTAGTTTGTTTGTTTGTTTGTTTGTTCCGCTTTCACGCCGTAACTACTGAACCGATTGCTTTGAAATTTTGCAGACGTAAAGTTAGAAGTCCGGATTAAATAATAGGGTACTTTTTATCCCGAAAAAAATAGATATTCCCGAGGGAAAACAAAAATATTGTTTGCTTGATGGATGGATTGTAGATGGCGCTGTGTGTCGAACCGAATTCCACGCGGGCGAAGCCGCGGGCGGAAAGCTAGTCTTATATAAAAGAACATGAGTATAAGTTAGAAAATTATATGTTACTCGATAAAGTTTCGAGAGGAAACGCATGGGAGCGCAGTATGGTGATAACAAGTTACCTACTTTGTATGAAATTTATGGGTTTACTTAAACGTAAGTAACATACTCGTACGTGCCTGTTTAGTAAGTTTTAACATTTGATTTATTTTAAGGGCAACGTTATTTCTAAAGTGACATAGTATTTGACTCTTTTCAAATAAAAAATATAATCCATACACTTTTTACTTTTCAAAAACTTAGATGAACAAAAGAATATGAAAAGCTCAGATCACATTTTTTTATTCAATATATTTTCTATTTTATTTGTTACTTTAAAAATACAATTCAGAATCCCTCTCCGAGACATCGTACACCCATTAAAACCTTGCAATATTAAATCTTCCATTTGTAAAAATAAAATATTTCATTTTACTTACTTTTCTTAACTTTTTTACAGAAATATAGAAATGAACTTATTATTTCAGTCACATAAGGGCCTCACTAATGTATTAAAACATTTGAAAGAAATGGAGGGGTTTTCTTGAGAATTCTTATTTTTATTGGAAACTAAAATTCAATGGAAAGACAATTCTTGGGTTCTCAAATTTTATTGACATTGTTAAAAAGGTTTAGGTGCGCTTAATAGGTTATAGTGGCACTACGTGGAATGTTTAACTTCTCGTAACGAGCCTTTTAATAAAGTTAACATTATGGCTTCTTTTAACCAGTTGAATGTTAGAGGTTTTATTCTGTCGCTATTAAAAAAGAAAATAAAATTAATGAAGCGGCATTTTTACTGTATATCTATACTAATATTATAAAGCTGAAGACTGAAGAGTTTGTTACAGAGAATCTCAGGAACTACTGGTCCCATTTGAAAAAATCTTTCAGGTTTAGCCTATTTAATGGGGAAAGCTATAGGCTACTTTTTATCCGGTTGCGCGGAGTAGTTCCCACGGGACGCGGGTGAAACCGCTGGCGGAAGCTAGTAATATCATAAATATGGTGCGATTTATGGTGTTTTCCAGAATTCAAAAAAAAATTTCGGCTACTATTTACAAAACTAATTCATTTAACATTTCGTTCCCTGAACTTTGATGTTTCATGAACTTCATATAAAATTAAGTTAGTTCTACACCACCGGGTTTGCTTGTAAAGGATTCGAACTCCGACATTTTATTCGCTCGCAATTACGTGTTGATGTGTTTATTATTATTTACTCTGCGTTTGTGTGGGTGTGCAAACGTTTACTTGTTGATGTGCGAGTGAGGAGTACTTTGGCGGTATTTTTGGTTCTTTTGTGGAATAGTGTCTTAGTTTAGGTTTATAAGCATTGACCACTTCATTAATGCTTAATGGAGGCGAAACTTTTACTGTTTTTTTTCCAACTGTCGTTTGAAAAGATAATTTTGTATTGAAAAGGGGTAAAAGCCTAACACGAAATCAGATGACTTCCCAACTCCAAAAAAAAGGTCTACAATCTACTCAACTCAACAAACTATCTCGACATGTATGATGAGTATCTCAGTATCTCACTAACATACAACACTATAATACTATCCTCCAAATGATAAACTCGTACATTGGTATTTAATTAAGTCCTTCCAGTTTATAACACAACGAAATTATGAGGGTCTGAAACTATTCTCATCAAATAGGCCTACGTATGCTGCAAGATTTCAAATAAAACAATCCAATAAACGGCATTACACGCCACTGTTAGGGCCTCGTGTAAACATTGACTACGTTTAGATAACACGGAGTAGATTAATACAGAAGATCAACTCTAAAATAACATCTAGAATAAACTCATACATACACGTAACAACCCTAAAAGATGTCTTCTTTGTACCTACATCATTTACATTATTTAAACAATTTGAATTTAGAATTGATTCATTACTTCGAAATGTAATTATCCACTACTACTCACGCATACATATACATACACACTAAATCGTTCTTCGAGTCAATGCATTATGTGTTAGAATATCAAATTCAAATAGTACCTACACATGCAAGTTTGGATACGTGTTTCACAACCAGAGTGAAGCGAGTCTTCTGCAACTTTTCTCGTTCATGGCAAAACCGGGAGATTTATGGTCCCATAAGGTCTTCGGAATTCCTGAAACCTTCGACTTGTAAACTGTGAATAATTTTAAATAGTAACACGTGCTCAGTTAACTCTCTCAGTAACACGTGCGAGTTGTTTAACTTTGGTTCGTAAACTTCGAGCGGATTGCTAAATAGCACGGTATGGGGAATATGCTAATGGGGTGCCATGTTGTTTCGTTGAGTTAGAATTGATGAGTAAAGTACATAGCAATTTATAGGCTTTATGGTTTTGGAGTAAAAGACAATAGTATTATGTAAAATATACAGTACCTAAGAGATTTGTGATTTTACATCCTTAAAAAATTGTGCTAAATTACGAATAGTATGTGTCAACAATTGGCTGTTATAGGTGGGATATTACATTTTATATGAACTATTGACAGGTTATAAAATTCAGTACTGAGACAGCTTGACGTTGTGATAAATAATTCCATGGCTGCTTCTTTTGGCATCAAAATGAATTACATTAAAACTAAAATGCTGTGTAAATCAAAACTATTTAATGTTAAAATGAAAATGTCCATCTTGTGAAATGGGATGATATTAAGTCATATTAGTATTCATTATTACTGAAGTGGTTTATTAAATTCTACCAGCAATTTTGATATTTATCAATGTTTTAATGAGTGTAATAGTTCGCCTCACCTAAAATGACGCGCTCGACTATTGTATTGTGCACGGTGCCTTTATAATGCGACTGTGTGGCGCATCAATTCAGCTTACTTAAGCTCGACTAGGTCTTACCACAGTTTAAATATAGAACAGTTGGGAAGCTACCTACTAACGTTTGTAACCGTCACACTCACACACGTACACGCATTGACGAGCATTTATGTACCTTTACCAGTGCTGTCAGTACTGAATGTCGCGGTGCTGTCGGGTCTATGCGCGTGCGTGTGTGAGTGTGACGTTACGAACGTTAGTAGGTAGCTTCACAATTATTCTATATTTAAACTGTGGTGTTACGGTACAACCCTAACCTGCCTACAAACATATACTAGTATACAAAATATAATATTTCCAATTACGATTAAAATACAGTCGAACGAAGTTAATCATATGGTGGAATAAGGCTTCGTTTATCGAAAGCCAAATTGTTTTCCCTTTAAGTCGTTCCTCTTTCGCTTCAAAACGAATTCAAGGAATTTTCATTGAACAAGCAATATATTTCCTTAGAAAGCAAGACAATTAAATTGACGATAAATAGCTTAATTTATTTTGTATGTTTACTTGTTAAACACTTAAATACTTTCTTCAACTTTTTTTTATTTTTACTTAAGGGACCGAAACTTTTTTCGTCGCATAATGTACCTGCTACAGGCTCGAAAGTTAATACTGTAAGTATTCAAGGATATGATGCAGAGAAAACTCAAAAAAATATTTAAAAAAATGGTTTTACACATTGAAAATAAAAGGCTTGAAATAGCCCCTCGAAAAAAATTTTCGTCGCACAGTTCTCAAAATATTCAATGATAACTACCACATTAATTACCACTAGACTATAGGAAATGTTCTAAAGTAAAGAAAAAGATCATAATATTTGATTCCATAGCACATAAATTTGGAGAAAAATTAAAACAACCGTTAAAATTGAATGACAATAAAGCATGAGCAGCGCCTCGCAATGTATGGTACCTGAATCTGACGTGAAGTAGCGCCTTAAAGCTTATTTTTTGACCTTCGAGTTTAAGACCTCACAATAAAAAAAATATACACAAATGACGTAGAAAAAGAACAGTTTCTTTTACGACCTCCTCGCGTCTTTTATAAACAGGGCTGTTGTGTTGTCTCTTGCAAATATGAGAGCATTTTAATAACATAATTAATTCTAACAAAGATGATAATAACTTCTTAAGTCCGAAATATTTTGCAAGTAAAAGCAGGCATGGAAATATCATCATTAACTTCGCTTACACATGTATGGAAATCTTGCCAAATTAACATATTTTTTGCTACATTACCACATATTCTGCTCAAATTCTCCGTTTCTCCATTTTCTCATTATTTTGAGAACCGTAAAAAGGTTATGCGATCTTCCCTCTATATTAGCATTTAAATTATAATTTTACAAAGGGCATTAAAACCGTATTTTTAAGGCACAAAATAAAACTAAAAAGCCGTCGGTTAATTTTATAAATTGCAACGTATTCTTTCTATTTTCGTCTCAAAACCGCAAGAGTAAATGACCGCAGCCCATTGAAACAAAATAATTAATTAGTGCACAGACAGCTTTGTTANTATTTTTAAGGCACAAAATAAAACTAAAAAGCCGTCGGTTAATTTTATAAATTGCAACGTATTCTTTCTATTTTCGTCTCAAAACCGCACGAGTAAATGACCGCAGCCCATTGAAACAAAATAATTAATTAGTGCACAGACAGCTTTGTTGTGTAGTAATTAACGAGGTCCTCCATCAAACAATCGTTTCTGATTTCATTCACTGTCAAACCGTAATGTGTTAATTTTGCATTCATTATAAACTTCACGTGCTATCAATTATACGTCCAAAAATATTTCGAAAACAGTCCCCACGCAATGCTAATAAATTGCCACCTACGCTTAAATAAATTAGACACACTTATTAAAAGACTGATAAATTAATAAGAAAATAAAATTAACTTATATGTCTGCTAACTAGTCTTGCTAATGAATTTAATAATTACTTGTAAAAATTAAAATATTACTGATACACACATTTATCAAAAGAAAATTCAAAAAATAAACGCGCCTACGTTTTGGTTAATTTGTGATTAAAAAATCGTGACATCAGCGTGATTTTGTTAACAAGAACATTACAAACTGTTTCTCTAATTACCCCTTGACAATCTCATAATTTCGTCAGAACCAAAATTACAAAGTCACACCGCAACCTTATTTCCCACAAAATAAAATAAAAAGAACTTTATGCGATTCACAAAACGGTCGTAAATTCCATAACACGTAACAAATGGGTATTCGTTCCGCCACTTACTGCAGTCCTTTGAAACATTTAGCAAATTAACGACGACATACGCTCAAAGTTACATGCTCCTCATAAATTCGATCGGTGATTTAAACAATAAAGAAGTCTGATCAAACCGGAGCGGTCATCACATTCCTTAAAGGACCATTAACCTATATGCTGATAGATCAATTATGTCACTTTTATTTTGTTATCCAATTCAAATCCAATTTAGCTACATGTGTCGCGAGCAAATTTTTTACATTTTTGCGTGAAATTGTTTTTAACAAAATGCTACAGTGAAAGTGTAAGAAAATATTTAATAGAACATGCGGATATTACATGTATTGGTATGTTGAAATATAAACACTTACACAAGACATATTGATATCGAAGGAACTATAATTATGTCCTTGAACATTTCCGAATTTTGGCCGCAAACTAACCACAAATTATTGAGTCCTATTCTATGTTTGACAGTTATCGAGTAATTTCCTATCAAGATCGCGTGTAGTTCCATTTACAACAAATACAACTTAACTTGGGTACCATTAGGAGGCTCATATGGACATTTGTACCAAAGGATAATACAAAACTTTCTTCTTTAGCTGCCAAATGTAAGTATTCATAGAAATTATAAGTTTGCTGGCTGGTCTAAGGTATTTATATTTGCGTAGTTAATACGTACACAGTATTTTTTTTTTAGTATAAACCACAAGTTGTTTCCTATATTTACATCTGGAGTAAATTACTTCATACACCTAATATAGCCTACGACTGTATCGAAGAAACTATTCACATTCATATTAGATCGCATTTAAATCGGTTTCTTACATTTTCTAGAGAAAAAGTTACTAACTATAACTCTTCTAACAACGACATTCAAAAGTTACTAATAACAACTAAAAAACCGCATATTTAACAGAAAAGAACAACAATTTCATTTAAATAACTAAGTTAATATTTTAAACTACTTATTGAAACAGCACTTTGTTCTGAATGAGCTAACCGCTGAAACTTTTGCCAAGTGTTCGCTCCAAAATTTTAATGTTACTCGGCAAACTTCCCATTTCGTTTGAATTTAACGACTTAAAAAGGAAAAAAATAAGTGTATTATTATATTTTAAATTATCTTTGTCAAGGACGCGGTACGAGACAATTTAAACTTTTGTCGTCATATTGTCAAATTTTGCATGAGTCTGTTACCAAATTAAAGGTACATATTTTTGAAAATTTTGTTGTTACTTTCTTATGATATAGCATAGGTAAAATAATTGAACTAACAATACATTATTTTTATATAATGCTCGTAGGGTATCTAGATACACCACTGAAAAGTCATTCCATTCCAAAACAAAATACAATCTATTTTCTAAAATGACGTGTTGTTGACGCGTCGACACCGTGTAGGCGGACGAACTGTTTTGATACTTTCATTCATTAAATATGAAGAAAAAATATTTATACAACTTGACCTTCTAAATAACGTTCATGTCAGGACATTGGGAGTGATCAATTTCTTTGACGCAACGACACAGTTACCCGCTGACGTTATCGTAAAAGCTTTCAATAAAAGGGAGCAAGTTATAGGCGATAACGTGCGATAAAATTGGATGTTTTTACGTCTGTAGACTATCGATTCAGAATACCGTTCCGTTTTGCCGATTTAGGGGAAAATTATTGGTTTGATGAATATTGCCGCTGAAATTTATATGAGAAGCAATTTTATTGCTGGGAATACTCTTAAATAAATATTCTAGGGGTAATTGTAGTCTATATAATTATATATTTAGGTTTTTAAACGCTGTAACTTCAAATTTTCTAACCAACACACATACTCAGCGCAATCAGTAGTGGACGTTTTAGGCTGTGATGACAAACTTCAAAGTTGTACTGAGTCTTCAGTATAACTTATAGTTTAATGTTGAAAAATTGCATTGTGAGCATTCTATAAACATTTATCAATCATAATAGTCATTGGACTTCGCGCTCCCATTTTTTATGGCCTATTGCTGCATAAGTTGTCTATGTTATATCAAACTATTTATTTTGAAAGCAAGTAATCTTTATTCCTAACTGTCAAAATTAGGAATATGGCGATCCAAATTATTGTCAGGGTAGATTTGACATAGTAATCACAAAGTACCAAGATTGCCCATAAATTGGCCAAGCCATTAACTAATCCATTAACGCCTCCGCTCGTAACATACGCCAAAGTTTATGACGCGTATTTTTTCCTTACCTTTTATTACCCGTAGGTGTGAACTGGCTTTTATGCCCAATCAAATCACAATGTAGCGAGCACTTGGCTCGGTCGTATCATCTGAGCCAATTACTGCTAATAGAGAATTCAAAGTGTGATGGCATGTGTTTGCCACATAAAAAAATAATTATAACCTTTAGGGTGGGGCGGAATTGATTTGATGTAGGAAGAAAATTTGAGTGATTATATGTGAGGGATGTGTGTATATGTTGATAGAAAAACATCTTAGTTATAAAAATGGAAAATGAATACCAGATACTTCATAATAATATGTATACTAATATTATAAAGCTGAAGAGCTGTACTGGTCCGATTTGAATTTTTTTTTTCAGTGTTAGGTAGTCAATTATTGAAGAAGGTAACATGTTATTGGCTTGTTAACCGGGTGCGCGAAGTAGTTCCTACGGGACGCTCGCAAAACAGTTGGCAGAAGCTAGTATGAAATAAAAAGAAAGTACCCTTGTCCTAATTTATACTGATACAAAAAATCAGCATAATTCATATAGGTATACCTTCTGTTTTTTTTCGTTTGTCGTCAGTTAAGTTGCTGTTATCCATCTTACGAATCTTTGGGGACAATTACTTAAAAAGATGTATGACTGCTCCCAAAAGATAAGTGTGACAGCTTTTTGTTTTTTTTATTTCTTAGGAAAAATAAATTTGATAAAGTAGGTGCTTTCTATAATGGGATACCATGAACTTTTAATTTAGATTCATTTCAACAACAAAGGACATGAAAATATATTTGATACTTGAAACAAAGTATTCTTTTCAGACTATAAATCTTCAGTAAATACTTGACTGTATCTAGTAAAACTAATGTTTAGTACTAAACAGGTTTAATGTTTATTTTTATTTTTAAGGGATGGCAATGAACTTTTTATTTTATGAATTTTACTGAAACGTTTTCATTGCACGATTGATTGAACCTTAGGCTCAATTAAGACCTTAATTGGTTGAATTTCAACAGGGATCATAAAATGTTATAGTATTGGTTTGTCTTGGGGATGACTATGATATTTCTATCATGAAAATTAATGAATATAATCACTTTGGCACAATTGGTTACCAACTTTCTTGCTTCTGACTACCCGTTACGACTGCCAAAGATGTTCAAATAACAGCCGGGAACTACTAATTTAACGTGTTTTCCGAAACACGAAAGAACTCGTTATGAAACATGGTCACCCACGGACAGACCGCGCCAAACAAAGATAGAGGTTTAAGCTATCATAACGTATTTAAATAAAGAATACCCGTGTTCCTTTAGTTAATAATAGTTGCTTTGAATAGATGTGTACTAAGCCCTCGTATGGGTTTCAATAAGGTCATTGAGGATTTAATATAGATTTAAAAGCACTCTCCTGTGTATAAAGAGCTATTTTTATTAAAAGTCGGGATAAAAATAGTATCTATTGAATAGAATTTTCCATACAGTTGCACGTGTTGAAACCTTAGCTCAGTTAGCTACCTATTCATAATGATGTTAAATAGAATGTCACTGGCACATAATAAAATAATGTCCTACAAAAATAGGCATGACGACTAAAAAAATCAAATTATTCCGTCTCTTAGATTATAAAAAAATATTGCATACGTATTTTTTCGTTTTTCATCTAAAGAATACATCATATTTCCAGTACCTTAACTTTAATATAAATTGGAATTCCTTCAATTTATTACCTAATAAACATCTAACCACATCTTCAAACTTAAACTATTAATGAAACTAATATCAAATAACAATTTTGACATCGTAATTAGTAGAAATTAATGACCTTTCAATACGCGGCGCAATAGATTTATATTCTAACCTAATTAGGGTGATATTTGATACAATGAAAGTGATAAATGGGTAAGGGTTAAATCGATTGGAAATAATAATGGCATTGTTAGCAGTGGTGGAAGGGTTAATGGAAAACTTTGTAGTAAAAGATAAAGATTGAAGGATATTCTTCCGGGATTTTCTACAGGAATAAATACTTATAATATGTTCGTTACTCCATTTAAAGTAATATCAGAAATCATTATAAAAAAAAATTTTGGTCATATGAAAAATGCCGATAAAAATATTTGGTACTTGCCGTTTTCCCGCGGTTTCACTCGCATCCCGTGGGAATTACTGCCCGTACCCGGATAAAATATAGCATATGTCACTCGTGGATAATGTAGCTTTCGAATGGTGAAAGAATTTTTAAAATCGGTCCAGTAGTTTTTGAGCCTATTCATTACAACCAAACAAACAAACAAAGTTTTCCTCTTTATAATATTAGTATAGATATGTATATGCTTGCACCAGTTTGCACCCGTGGAGCTGTTACGGAATTTTATCTGGGTAAGTAAAATCGGGTACCACTTCTTTGTTGGTCGGTTAAAATCACGTAAACATACCTAAATCTTATTAAACATAGCAACAAACCCACGTCGTCAGATGATTGTATTTTAATTAAATGTTCTCGAAGTAATTTATACTGATATATAACCGTTGGGATTAATCAAATCACCAATATAACTTACTATCGAAGAAACACAATTACACTCAAGTGTAATGAAACTGGGTCAGTATGTATTAATTAAGGGGAAGCCAAATGTTTTAGGATTTTACAAATATACGTAGTAGGGACGTATGTTTATTTCTTGTATCTACATTCCAAGGTTTTAAAATTTGACCACCGATTTTTATGTTTGCGTAATAACAGAAAAAAAACTTACGGGGTAGAGTTGAGAACCTCCTTTTTGGGGAAGTCGGTTAAAAAAATACATAAAAGCAAAACTAACACTGTTTATCTGTTGATCAATTAAAAATCTTTCATATTATTATTTATTCATATATTTGAATCAAACCAAAACTACTGAACCGATTTATATGAATTTTGGCACACAGACAGTCTGAGAAATGAAATAGCCCCTACATTTTACCATGTTGCAGAAACTGTTTCTATTGCGACCCGGGTAAAACCGTGAGGAGAACCAACACTTAGAGAGTAGGTATCATTTTTTTTGTAAATCGAAAAGTTTTTTTCGTAATTTACGAATAGGTTTATTGGCATCCAAGTGTAAATTACGCCTATAAACAGAATAGCTGATATTTTTTCTGAAAAACCTAATAGTACGAAAGTGGTCCTATTTTCCTGCCTTTTGATTAACAAGACTCGTTCGGATTCTGATTACTTTCTCACTTTGCCCTTTTTTGCTATCGCCAGGTCAATAACCTTAGTTTTTGTCCGTAGAACTGAAGTGATTTGTTACACCTCCAATATTAGGAAAAGTGAATTGTCTGTTACGCTTCTCTTTATCTTAATGAAAATCAATCAATGGTATATTTCTGTCTATAAATTATTACATTAGATATCCAGTACTGTCACTATAATTAAACCTTTATTAGTTCGCATTTATTAGGTAGATCCTCTTTGTTCAGTTCGTAAATAAAATGAAGATAATGACCTCGTTTTCTAAAAAGTTTGTTTTATCAGAATACAAGTCAATACATTCAGGGATGTGGGGACTTCTGGCCCTCTAGCTTTTTATAGAGGACCATCTTTGCATGTACTTTCTAAGTATATCTTAGACACCAATGGCTGATCAAAAGTGAAAGAAAACATCTCGTGGAAACCTGGACTATAAGTCTAAATCACCAATCCGTATTGACCAAGCGTGGTGATTAACGCTCAATCCTTCTCAATGTGAGAGGACTCCAGTCCCCAGCAGTGGCACGATACAAAGGCTGATGATAAAAATTACCCAGCATTTAAAGAAATACGCTTTTTTTTATTTCGAAATAAAATGCGCTATATTACAACCACAATCACTATAAAACATTTCTAACTGTCAAATGACCTGTAATTTTAAAACAAATGCAGTCATTATTTCAAACGACATAATACCTATTTTGTAATAACAATTTTCAGTCCATTATGAGTTTTTCAATTCACTAAGTCGTTACAGTCGCGTGCCGGCTCTGTTTAATTTAATACTCTATGATTCAAAACTTCTTGTACAGACAACAACAAGTCACGGTACCCGAATCTGTCAAATTTTACCAATCAAACATTAACCTACCACAATTGCGATAAGGTTGAAAATATATTGCAGAAATTTTATACATTGTGGTAACTTGATGCGATGTCTGTACATAATGTCCTTTATCTTGGATTATTAAATTATAGGGGCTATCATTAAAGTTTTTTCTTTCATTTCATATACAGAACCTTCTGACACAGATTTCTATTATGATGACCCTAACCCTTTTCAGTACCGAATTTATTAAACTATTATTAAAACTTTGTTTGTTTGTTTGTATGTTTGTTTGTTTGTTTGGTTGTAATGAATAGGCTCAAAAACTACTGGACAGATTTTAAAAATTCCTTTACCATTCGAAAGCTACATTATCCGCGACTGACATAGGCTATATTTTATCCGGGTACGGGCAGTAATTCCCACGGGATGCGAGTGAAACCGCGGGAAAACGGCTAGTATTTTATATAAGGTCGGTAGGGGCAAGACCGAACGGTTTTTCGATGAGATGAGTAGTGTTGTGTTTGAAGACGTGTAGAACCGTACATATAAGCGTATTCTAAAATGTTTTTTGTCATGAGTAAAGAGCAAAGAATATATTTTTGTATCATATTAATACCTTCCTATTAAATCTATTCGAAAGCAGAAAAAAAAATAAGTTAAATGTTGTTATTACGAAAATATGTCTAGGGGAAAGACAAAAAGGTGATGGGGAAAGACCGAAATAGTTTCTAAAATCGTTCAAATGAATATCTGACGCTGTTGATGCTCACTAGTCTTTATTTTGAAGTGCCTAGAATACTCGGAACTACCAGTAGTGTCAAAATGCCTTGGCATAACAAAGATAAAACGAATTATTTGTTTTGTATATTTCAATCTTACCCCACCGGGGAAAGATTGAAGAAGAGGTTCCCAAACTTTTCACTACAGCTTAAAAATGAATTTAAAAAAATACTTTCAATCAAATAAATTCTTTTATTAATAATTATAATTCAAATCCACACAATTTGAAATGAAACTATGAGTTTTGAAATCGGGGTCAGATCGAAATTTTTATATGTTCTTCTTACCCCGTCAAATTTTTATGGGTGAAGATGGAAAGTTGTAATAACTCCTAAAATACGTTATAAAAACATATTTAGGTGTAATAACACGACTAAAAATTCAAAATAATGAGCAGGTATTCCAATAAAACACTCGTACCTACCTCATAAGTGAAGTTATGGAACTCGGGGGAAGATAAAAAAACTCGATTTAACTTCGTAAAAGTCACGACTCGGGTATTTAAGTTTTTAACACAACCAATCACTCGAAATGGCAAACGCTGAATGAGAAAGTTTGGCGTAACAAAATGGCGATTCTAATAATGTTGCTATCACTGCAAAATGTGCACTAAATCTGGAGTTATGGATGACATTTTGTGTTACCCCGTTTTTCATCTTGCCCCCACTGACCTTAGTATATTTTATACAGGAAACAAGAAAGGAATTTATTCATGTGAAGGATGATTTTCATAGCTGTATATACTCTCACTATTTTAATAATTAGCTTTCTCGTGGGTTTAGTTCGTCGGGTTAGATTCCCGTGTCGTGCCGAAATTGCTTTTGGGTTTTATTTATAAACTTTCTTCACAAAGCAGCCCTGACTCTGAAAGGTGATGGTGTCCTTACATGAGAACAGCTGCCGTGGACGATAATATGCTAGAATGCCATTACCGTTATTATTATTTTAATATTTATTTATTTATGTTTTTAAGTTTACATAAATTAATTGTATAATTTTTCTAACCTCTGCCCGTATTATAAATGACACCGCCATTATTTTATGAACCTTTCTTACTACCAAAATGTTTTGAGCTTCTTTATTATTCTTGACTGAATACTAAAGTGTGATTGCTAAAAAGATACATTAAACAAAAGCTTGATTACAAGTCTAGATAGACCTTTATTATATTTCATTGTGTTACCACAAAAGCCTAGACATTTATAATCTTTAAATAACAACAGAGTAAAGTGCCACCGTTTTTTTATGTACAGTTGACAGTTATCAGTTTTCTAGAGATGATAGAGTCTGACCGTTTTTGGTGATGCTGTAAGTTATTTCAAATACGTCAGTCTTCCCTTGAAAACAGACAGCTGCACGAAAGATTCGGTAGCACTATACTGTAGCTTGTAATGAATGATAACAGCTATCAACAGCGCCAAAAATTGGTCAAGCCATATATATATATATTTTTTTTTTTTTCATTTTAAATGTTTATAAACTTTCGCGAAATGTACACATATTTTAGACAACAAACGGGTCTTACTCGTGATGAAATTATAACAATACCTCTTTGAGTCTATCTGTGACCACGGTCGGTGCAATTCGGCCGAACGTCGGGAGAAAAAAAGTAAATCTTTATAATATCATGGCGAGTAAGACCCGTTTGTTGTCTAAAATATTTTTCATTTTAAGTCAATTGTGAACTTGGAACATGTGTTAAATGTTTATATTGAACAATATTTTACTCTAAAAGGTCCTTAAAGATTTCTTTTATATTTTCTTATGATTCAAGAATGTTATAAATCCTAATAAAGTTCCAAGTAGCATCAATAATTCTTTTCATTCTTCTTACAAGCGTTCAGCAAAAAGTTTTGACAAAAACCTATGGTACTGCCAGATGTGCCTATTTATTATTAGGCATTTTTTACTCTTAGAATGTAATTTTTCGATACATTATATATATGACTCGTACATACCTTTTCATAACAGGGTTGCGTCAACCTGCAAAAAAAGGGAAAAAAAAATTATCAATCAATTTTCAGAATTAAGCTTAGCATAGTGCTTTATTCATACAAATCTAAACTAATATTATAAAGAGAAATATTTATATTCTTTGATATATGTATATTACAGACAACAGCAGGTCAACGTAGGTACTCGTGTACCTCTGTAAAATTTTACCAATCGAACATTGACCTTCCACTATTGTGATAAGGTCGAAAATCTATCGCAGAAATTTGACAGGTTGTGGTAACTTGATGTGTTATCGTCTGTTCCCTTAAGGATCAGAAACTACTGAACCGATTTGAAAAATACTTTTCACCTTTGGGTTCTACCTTTGGAGAAGAGCTTGTGGCTAAGTGAAAGCCGCACGGATCGATCGATCATAAGGTTAAGCAACGCTTGGCGCGGTCGGTCCGTGGATGGGTGACCATCTTGTCATAACGAGTTCT
>NWSH02000078.1:9778637-9794575 GCA_002382865.2 Heliothis virescens | reverse complement strand
AAGAATGTAACTCTCGAAGATTTTGTCATAATATAAAAAATAATGAGAATGGCAGCAATTTTTTTGAACAAAAAATCGAAACATGCTGCAAATCAAATCAATACCTACCATAAAATAAGGCTGAAAATCAGCACTTTTTGAACGTCACCACTTTCTATTGAGTTATTGCAGGGAAGAAGTGGCACAACAAACTCCCCAGCAACACATGTCTACGAAAAAGCTCATTGTGATTCAATCATTGCTGAAGTAAGTATAGTAGTGATAATAATTAAAGTTTAAGTACCTCAATCATTCACACAACGTCATCTTACCCCAAATTAGTTAAACAACTGAAAGCCTTTAAAACTTAATAAAAAAAGAAAAAGCTACAGATAGACTAGATTTTCATAAAAAAAGTCTATCTGTAGTTTTTTCTTTTTTTCATACATAATTTATACTAAGTTTTAATAATCGGTAGATAATCAGTAGACAAGGAAGATACGCCACTTAATTAGCACAAATTAGATACGGACTTAATTTTCCTGAGTGACAATAAGAGTATATAGAAGCCGTCATGTTCGCAACACGTGTTTGAGTTTAGTGCGGAATATTTGCTGTTAATTCGCTAAAAGCTAGACCATCACTGTGTACTTTGAAACCAATATGGGAATCCAAAAACACGTGCGTTCTTTGGCGCACATGTGACTAGTTATCATCACTTGCCTAACCTTTTCCCAACTACGTTGGTGTCGGCATCCAGTCCAACCGGATGCAGTTGAGAATCAGTGTTTTACATGGAGCGACTGCTTGTCTCACCTCCACAACCCAGTTACCCGGGCAACCCGATACCCTTTGGTAAGACNAAGAAAAATAGACTATTTTTCAATACTCATCATCTGCCTAGCCATTTCCCAAGCAACAATTATAGGGATTCCAGTCTAACCGATTGCAGCTGAGTACCAGTATTTTACATGTAGGCGACTGCCTGTCTGATCTCCTCAACCTAGACCAGGCAATTCGATACCTCTTGATACTGGTTGTCAGACTTTCTGGC
This sequence comes from Heliothis virescens, assembly GCA_002382865.2. Taxonomy (NCBI): domain Eukaryota; kingdom Metazoa; phylum Arthropoda; class Insecta; order Lepidoptera; family Noctuidae; genus Heliothis; species Heliothis virescens. The sequence goes on along the minus strand of NWSH02000078.1, from coordinate 9,793,542 downwards.
TTCTGACTACCCGTAACGACTGCCAAAGATGCTCAAATGACAGCCAGGACCCACCATTTTATCGTGCCTTCCAGAACTCAGAAGAACTCGTTATTACAAGATGGTCACCAATCCATGGACCGACCGCGCCAAGCGTTGCTTAACCTTGTGATCGATCTATCTGAGCATATCTGACTAGTTATAATTTACTTAAAATACATAACATTAGGATGTTCATTAAAAAATCAACGAGTGACTTCTACAGCCCATTTCCTGGTATTCTAAAGACAAAATAATCTTTAGACGTACAAATCGACGCCTTATAGTGAAAACCTCGTAAGTGTAAGAGACATGACTTCGGAAGAAGATGTAGTATTTTCTTTGCTAAAATGCTAAGTTATCTTTTTAGAAACGCAATAAAAAATATTGAGGAAAAAATGCATTTCCGAGTTTTTCACTCTAAGACGACGAAATACTCTTTGCCTTGTGATATTTCACAAGATATTTAAGTTTTGTGTATTCGATCAACAACCTTATGAGTAACTTCATATATTAAGAGTAAATTAATCATGATTTATTTACTTCATTCTCTTACAATCTATACTAATATTATAAAGCTGAAGAGTTTGTTTGTTTGAACGCGCTAACCTCAGGAACTACTGGTCCGAATTGAAAAATTATTTCAGTGTTAGATAGCCCATTTATCGAAGGAAGGCTATAGGCTACTTTTTATCCGGATGCGCCGTGTAGTTCCCACGGGACGCGGGTGAAACCGCTGGCAGAAGCTAGTTACGTATAAAGCTAGATACGCAAATACATACCAACTGACCGTTAAGGAGTTGCAACCTTCACAAATTTCCGTATCCTCGGAATAATCTTGGTATTTGTTGCACCCCCGGGACTTCGTTACCGCTTCTTAGTTGTAGCCATAATTTACGATGAAACATATTTATAGTTCCACTGCAGTTTACGAACTCATTAAGAAGTGCTACTTGGTTTGTTTTATGACTTACTAAAGTTTGTCACGTAGATTTCTATACTAGTATTACAAAGATTTGTATGTAAGTATGTTTATAACGAATTGGTTTCAAAAGTACAGGACCGATTAAAAAATTTCAGCGTTGTATTAACTAAGACTGCGCTGTCCGTCTGTCTGTAATGAAGCTGTATCTTGAGAACCATGATATTTAGAGTGCTGAAATTCTTAGATGATGTATTCCTCTTGCCGCAAACAACAAATATTAAAAACTATTAAGAAATTAAGGACTCCCACACAACAAACGTGATTTTTTGTATGATTTTTTCCTTCACGCGCGGGAATCCCAGTCGTACTAGGCCGGCTCTTTTTATATTCTTAAATCTTTACGCAACGTAAAATGATCTCATTACAATTAATAAAGGTAGAAAATAATGAATGAATTTCGTAAGCAATACCTTCAAAGAAATTAAATAGCTTGTCCAAATAACAAAGTACTCTCACATTCGGTACTAATTTAAGTTTATTTAGAAAGGAAATAATTTGTTTGTTAGTCATGTACCATTGAACATTGTGCTCATTATTATAAACAAATTGTCATCATAAATTATGTCAGTTTGTAAAACGACCACCATTTTGTAATACAACGGTTATTTGGTACAGTCAGTATGAAATGTTTACCTGTCAATTGTTTGCTTCTGAAAGCGCTTTCAATCATTCGTTAATCAAGTGAAACACGGCTGTTCTTGACTGTACTTCTGTTCTTTGTGAAGGACAAAAGGCTGTTGTGCTTTACGTGTTAACGTGATTGCGCCTTTGTCTAATGAAATACTGATTACAAAATGAGATTGAAGTCAAAATTACTGAAGATTAAAAACAATGGTAACAGGTATACCTACTCTTATTTAAGTATTTTTTTTGATAGGTGGAAGATAACTAAATTGATAATGGGTGTAACGGAAAGTAGTGTAAAACTGTTACTGACTTTTACATCCATTGACGCTGACGTTAAACGTTTTAAACATCTAAACTTTTAATATACTAAAGATGAATCATTTTTTATTTGTTTGGTAAGGAAAAAGTTCCCGGGAACAGTGACGACAGGTAGAATAAAATAAACTGTAAAAAAATTCCTTCAAAACAACAATAATTTGCTTCATATAGGAATAACAGGAACAATGAACATCCTTTCACATGTCTCCTGTTACACGGTTCGCGTCAACTTGTCGCCAAGGAAATTATATCGTCCAATAAAAAACCCGCGGAATTTGTCAAAGAAATTCGAGAAAACGGCGCGAGACTTTATCTCAATATGTATTTATAATTTTACGATATAATAAAATGTTAAATGTTGAATAAAACGTCTGAGCTTTATTTGTGAAATCTTGTTTTTCGAGTTTTATTCGGTGTGATAAGGATGTTTCATGATTTTACTGCTGTAGATTAACGGTTAGGCTAGGTATAACTTTACGGATTATTAAATTTTTAGGTTAATATTTAGAGATTTGAAAATAATTCTCGCCTACGGTTTAAAAGTCTGCGTTTACTAGATAGCGTATTTAGAAACTTATCAGAATTCTTAATCAAAACCTAAAGAAAACTACGAAGAATTTTATTAATACAACCTTAAAGCAACCTATATTTTTTCTATATTCTGTAACTTTTTCAGAATAACGAAATAGCTTTTCAAAAAAATTACAATATCGACGATAGAATCGGTACGAAAACTTATCGATATAACATTAAAACGAGCATGATTATAAAGTAGGTTCATCTATATCAGACGTCTCAGTCTTGACCCGTTTTTTATAAACTTAATTCAAGTCTGAAGAAAGCGGAGATTAGTTCCCCAAACCCTTCCTTTCACAAAGAACGTTTAGGTCCTGCCATTCCACATAATTAACTTGACATACCTTCATAAACTACGTCCCAAATTCACTCATATCATGACGTCACGTCATCTACTAAAATACTGGCATTGTATGAAATATTGCGGCGTCTTTTGTGAAATATGAGCTTCAAAAATAACCTTGAATTTCCTTTGAAAAGAGGCATTACGTAAAGGTAGGTAAAACGCTTGCAATCTTCATGGATCACCAAAATTTCTTGCGGTAAACATGTAAATAAACAAGATAAATTCTATTGTGGCGACGGAGTTTTGTAAGAAAGGTACTATGTAAAATAATGTAAAGTAATAACCTTTCATTCCTGAGTATTCTTCGGGTATTTCTTAAGTAGCTTAGTCCTTTGAGGAAAAGGGTTTCAAGGAACGAGACTGTAAGGCCTAATTCCTATGTCATAAAAACGAGTGTGCTTTATCGTGTAGCTAATATAAAAATGTTAGGAAATCAGGGTTAATTACCACTTAGCACGTCGCAATGATTGAAGGGAGAAAACAAAGTACTCGAAAAAGGCTGTTGCCCTTTCTGATAAGCGGGTTAATGATATTATGGAAGCCTGTGGGAAATTGGAAGGAAAAGCTTCTAGAGATTTTATTATCAAATAATTATATTTTGGTGTCGATAAACAGTAAGGCAGTCAACTTGTCGCGAGATTAATAAACCTTCGTCGTAAACAAAATGTAATTACAAGTTCGAAAGTGAACGTACTTAGACGTAATTATGGAATTGACTAATAGTCAAGTAATTAATGATATTTATGAAAATGAAAGCTATTCAAAATAATTATAAAGACTCAAAACTATACAAATGTCTCTTCATAGTGTAGCAGATTATTCAAGTACCTAGGTTAATTGTGATGCGACAAAGACACGATTATTTCCTTTGCTGCATCAAAAATGAATAAATTAACTAACTAGCAGAAAATAATGGTAGATGCCTATTAATATACATAAGCTCAATTTAATTACAAGTATCTCATAAACAAAATACTCCAAAGAAAAGTTTTACGCAATTTGCTAAATTGATTGCGATGGAAACTTAGCGCAATATAATCCCTGTTTATTTATTCTTGTTTGTAATTGTCATACAACTCCAAGTTTATTGTACATATTTATTTAAACAAGTTATCTAAAGGGCACCAGAAAGTAGGTATTAGAACTTTCGAGATAATTTTCTTGTCACAATCTACTTCGTGTTTGAAAGTTTTGTTATAATTCTTCTTTCGCTGACGTGATAACGATTGCAGGAGACGATAACTGGCGTCGTGTTTTTACTTTCAACATTGCCAGTAATTATATTGGGAATTGGAGTACTACCACAATTTTCATCTCAGTATCGTATGTTTCAAGTTTGTATAAATGTCGTAGGTAATATTTTGTCAACCCAAAACCAATGAAAATGCTTAATGACATTTATTGCTAAATACTTCAATATAAATACCGCTCCCAGAATAATCTTACGCCTTCAGCTGATATTTTATCAATTTATTTTTAATAAACATCTAAATTGTGATTGATTTATTGACACCACTTGATACGTAATCTTATGTATATCTTTAACCTAAAATAAAATGTACTTTGGATACATTTCCATCAGAAAAAAACAATAGAAGATGAGGCCCCGCATCCGTATCGCTGGGCTCATAAATCAGTATGGAGATTAATGAAAGTGATCACATTATAACGTATCAGGGGGCTCTAATAAAATACCCATATATCCTTTAAAGGAAATTTAACCACGCTATTAGGAAGAGAAAATAATTATAGAAGCATTACTTCCCCAAGGGAGATCTTTCCAGTACATTTGAAATAGTCCTTTCTTTATTTCAACAATTCAGCGGCAAGAGAATGCAACGCTTAATGTCTCACATTAGGAGCAATGCAAATCCTAACGATGGAGTCCACTGAATTTTATTCTCGTGTACAGACAACAGCAGGTATACGAATCTGTCAAATTTTACCAACCGAACATTAACCTTCCGCTATTGTGATAAGGTTGAGAATCTACTGAAGAAATTTGACAGATTGTGGTAACGTGATGTGCTGTCGTCTGTACATTTCAGCAGCTTAGGGAGAGTAGACCAACAAATATGTACAATATTCTAAGAACGCAGACGGTTTCAAAACATAAAAATGTAAATACAAGTGTTTCGAGACACAGTATTGTGGGGTTAACGACATTTCACTAAAAATACACAGTTTGGTTATGTGAAAGAGATTTTTATTTTTAGTTACTAAGATTATCCGGAATGATGAAATGCTTTGTGACAGTTTTTTGTTCACGACACACTGAAAATCAAGATGTCGCGATTTTTAACCGGAAAATGTATTTATGGAACCACAATGCATGACTGAATAGCTGGATTCGGCTGCAAAGACCAAATAAACCTACTAGTAGACAGAAAATTTAATCGGGTATTTACAATTAAAAAATATATAACAGATATTTACAAATTAAATCTAAAAAGTATAAAAAAGAGATATTTACAAATTAAATCTAAAAAACTAAATTAAAATGCGTCAAAAAATTCGTCCCCATCGCTATCGACTGGGAGCGTGTCCAAAAGGCTGGCAGCATTGCCTCGCTGGATGGCAATGCTGACCCGTTGTCCCAGGTCAGGCCAGCCTTTTTTACTAGTAGACTGATTTCAGTTTGAGTAGCCCGAAACTACTCTTAATGTAACTGAAACTGACACTGATACTTTTAAAACTGAGCTGAATAATAAAAACAATTATCCTGTCACTAAAGATTTTTTCACAGAAAATTTTTTGACACCTTTCACTCATTTCCATAACAGCTACTGAACTTGATCCCTTCTCACAAAGTCTGAATACAAGTAAACATTTCCAAGCGAGGCTTTTTCAACTGAAGTCAGTTCATTCACGGTTTCAGTCACTAATTACGCTTTAATTGGAATGAATGAAAATCTTTCACAAAGGAGTTTGAAATCATTTTAAAGGTAACAAAAATGTGCTTATTATATAAAAGTGTGAAAATTGGGAAGTGTGAAAAGGTCATACAGGTCCAAAATATTGTAATAATATCGTTCTGCTGGACAAAGGCCTCCCAACACAAGTTGGGAGGCGCTACTTACGGCGCTGGGCATGCTTGTGTTGAGCGTGATATTGTAATATCTTTAATAATATAATAAAGAGGATTTTTTTTTTGGTTTGTGCCCAAAGCCTCCGAAACAACAAAAACGATTTGAAAAATTATTTCACTGTTGGAAAGCTACACTATTCCCGAGTAACATAGGCTATATTTTATCCTTCGGGTGAAACCGCGGGAAAACGGCTAGTGTTCAATAATAAGTGTGTAAAATAATTTGCCTTCGGTTTTATTGATGAGTTCGTTAAATATCATGAATGACTGATCGGCACGTGTGACGTAGGCGTGTGAGTCGAATATCCAATGATTTATTTTTAAATAATCAAATTTGGAATCGGAATTTTGGGTCTTCATTTCGAATGGCTGCCGGGTTTTATAAATAGAATCAACTACGAAAATAGAATTTAAAATAGCTGACGAATAGTTTTGATATACCTATAGTTTTTATTTTAGTCTTATTTTGTGATAACCAGTATATAAATACTATCTTCTGCCACTGGTTTAACCCGCGTCCCATGGGAACTACTCGGCGCACTCGTATAAAAAGTAGCCTTCCTCGATAAATGGGCTATCTAACACTGAAAGAATTTTTCAAATCGGATCAGTAGTTCCTGAGATTAGCGCGTTCAAACAAACAAACAAACTCTTCTTCTTTATAATATTAGTATATATAATATTAGTATATATAACCAGTATATAAATATTCTGTTGGTAATTACCATCACATTTTTATAAGAATTGGCTGTACAATATCAGCTACTAAAAGATACGAGAAAGCTGCTAGATTCCAATCGAGAGAGAAAAGCAATTGCTATGAAAAAGAGCTTATTAAATTCAATGAAGATAATACGTTCAATAAGCCAATTTTATCTACGACAATATCAAGTACACGTACAGTCAGGAGCATATTGATTGTTATATTTTCTTACTAAAATATCTAAGTTCCATCAGGAAAAAGTATATTTGCATAGAGATTTTCCGAATAACTTAAAGATTTTTTTTTGCTGTTTACAAGTATACAATCCAGTATATATCCCTGCCGTTAACAGGTACAAAAATACAGGCAAGTTGCGAATAAGCATTAGTTGAAACTAATCATAATCACAACTTGCACTCGATCTTACCTATTTCTAAGTTATTACTCGAGACTGTACAGGCGACAGGTCAACCTACCCGAATCTATAATAAATAAAATTTTACCAATCCAACATTAACCTTCCACTGAAGAATTGAAGGAATTTGACAGATTGTGGTCGGTTGATGTGTCAGTAGGTATCTGTGCCTACTTGTACAGACAACAGCAGGTCAACGTAAACGAATCTGTCAAATTTTACCACCCGAACATTAACCTACCCACTATTGTGATAAGATTGAAAATCGATTGTAGAAATTTGACAGATTGTGGTAACTTGATGTGCTGTCATCTGTACGTAAATTTTCTCGGTTCCTAATCGACTTACAAGTAAAAGACGTTACGTAAATCAATTCAGACGACTCCCAATCGTTTCAAATGTTAGAAGATTATGCGTACAGTTTCCGAAGTTGTTGTACAGACGACAGCAGGTCAACGTATACGAATCTGTCAAATTTTACCAATCAAACATTAACCTACCGCCATTGCGGTAAGATTGAAAATCTATTGCAGAAATTTGACAGATTGTGGTAACTTGATGTGCTGTCGTCTGTACGTAAATTAAATGAAACACGATAGGGGTAGCGTAGAATTCAATTATTGTAACTGAACCTAAGCCTAAGAAACTTGTTAGATTTGCATTGAAATTCACGATATTTAGTTGGGATCTTACCTAAAGTGTTATTATGTTAGCAAGGCTTAGGTTATAGTGCTAAAATTGTCTTCGTAAAGTAAGATCTAGGAATTGGTTTGGCATGTACAAAGATAAAGGCTCTCTACATTTATTAATGACTAGTTGTTTTCCCGCGGTTTCACTCGCATCCCGTGGGAATTACTGCCCGTACCCGGATAAAATATAGCCTATGTCACTCGTGGATAATGTAGCTTTCGAATGGTGAAAGAATTTTTAAAATCGGTCCAGTAGTTTTTGAGCCTATTCATTACAACCAAACAAACAAACAAACAAACAAACAAACAAAGTTTTCCTCTTTATAATATTAGTATAGATATTAGTTTAGACTAGCTGTTTTCTCGCGGTTTCACGACCCGTGGGAACTACTGCCCGTACCCGGATAAAATATAGCCTATGTTATTCAGGTATAGCCTAGCTTCCGAACAGTGAAAGAGTTTTTTTAAATCCGGACAGTAGTTTCCGAGTAGAGAGGGTAAAGACAAAAAACCAAAATGTATTTCCTCTTTATTATAATAATATAGATAGTAAAAAAAGCTATACTAAAATTAATTCTCAAAATTTTCATGATATTTAAGTTCATTGAAACTTCCAGAAAAAATCTCGGTCGTTACTCACTTGTGCTCTGTAAAAAAAATACAGTTAACGTCTGACAAAAACTAAGCTGCACCTAACCTCACTCAATTACTCTAGCAACTGACTGGTAACAAATTTAAGTTTGTATGCAGTGAAATACTTTGACCGCGAGCGTATTGGCTGGCCACACAGAATGAAAAACAAAAACTGAAAAAAAAAAAACAGCCGTTGAAAAAGGAATTGATGCAACCAATACGGAGAGAGTTCGATTCTATTTTCAAAAGTTGGGAAAAGGCTAGGCATATGTTTTCTCTTTTACATTGTGTTAAAGAACAGACATTGTACGTAGATTGTTTTAGTACCTTATTGCAGTACAAAAGATAGATAGGTAAAGTAATTTTGCTATCGTTGGAAGGCAGTTAAAGCGGGTGATTGCGTTTACAGGTTTTTCGGGCTTAGAGAGGCTTTCGAAAATTGTTTTACCTGAGGGAGTAAAAAACGATATATTATCTTCACTATATACCAGGTAGGTATATCTAATCGAAATTTTTTTATTACTACATAATTATTACCAAAAGATGTTCCGAAATGCATATTTCGTGGGACAAACTGTGTAAATGGCACCCATTTTATTTATAGGTATCTTAAAATCTAATCTACATAAAATATCATAGTTAAAATATCTTAGGCTTTAAAAGAATATTGAAATTTAAATGTTGAAAGCTTGTTGTACTTATACGTACAAAAAGTTTAAGTGGTTCCAGCTTAAAGAAAGTGCGCCAACGACTGCTATTTGCTCAAAAACTAGAAAATGCTTTCAGTGCATCTATTTCAGTCGAGGATTTAAGAGTTTTAATTGTTTGGGGGACGGGGGCGAAACTTTTTGTGACCACTAGGACCAATTTTTATTTTAAGACCAAAAAGTATTTTAAAACGACGACTCTGTTGATTTAAATATGAAAGAAAGTGCAAAATATTTGCATATGATTTGGAATTTCTTTTTTTAAATATTTAGTTATAATTATAACAAGGATGCTTCGATTTGTAAGTAAACAGAAGTCAATCAAGTTCTGAAATAAATTCGCCAGGGACCGAAAATGGTAAGCTCTAATAAATTGGTCCTTATGTCCAAAGATTATATGACCAAAACAAATCAATCAATAATGATGCCCGATCAAGATTCAGGAAATATTGGAGGCTTACAATGTTAAAAACAATACTACCTTCTTATAACTTACATAAAATATGTTATGTGGTTTTCTAATACATATTACTTCAGAGAAATAAGCTGTATAAACGCATTTCTTGTGGACGTACATTTTTATGGTACCGAAGGAAACATTTGCAAAGTTAATTAACTTATGTAATTTAATCGCCGAGTGTTATAGAGTAAATATTCAAGAGTAAAATAGTGATATAAACTCCTTTAGGTTATGTGCATAAAGACACTATTTCTATTGCTAGGTTTAAACCACCGCCCTGAACAAAGTTAATGATCTAAATTTAACACTAAAATAGCATTTTTTTTCAGACCACGTATCAACGTGGTCTCAAAGGTGGCTGTTTTTCGCGATATTGTCTAAGTCGCAATGAAACTACTTCTCTCACCCAGATAAAAATAGCCGTAGGTCACAAAGGTTCCAAGGTATTATTAAAGTGATATGTGGTATAGCAAGGACTTATAAAGAAGTACATATCTTCCGTCCTCCGTTGTACATACCAAAGAAACTAATTTCCCATGCACGCATACATGATCTAATAAATACTTCTTGCATAATGCATATAAAGATATTCCTTCAGTACAATATCTCCGCTTCACCGACATGCATCGCCCCGCGGCGCCGCCTGCGGTTTTGCAATTAATGCCCGCAGAGCTGACGTCATAGTGACGTCATCATATCTAAACGGTTATTGTCTGTTTCTGGATGCTCTGGCTTAGGATAATATGTGGTAAGAATTTTGCCTAAGTTTGTGGAGATAAATTGATAGTTTCAGGAAAATCTTTAAGGAATATTAATTAACGTTTGTCTGAATTCTTCCGTTACGTACCCAAAGGGTAAAATGGGACCCTAATACTAAGACTTCGCTATCTATCCATCCTTCTGTCTGTCACCAAACTGTATCTCAAGAAACGTAATAGCTAGACAGTTGAAATTTTCACAGCAAATGTTTTTAAACTTTCGCGATTTGTACACATATTTTAGACAACAACACGGGCCTTACTCGCGATCAAACTATTAAAGGTGTACGATACCTCTTTCCTCCCGACGTTTCGGCCGAATTGCACCGACCGTGCACCGTGACCGGACCGGGTTATTGTCTAAAATATTTTCACAGAAGATGTGTTATTGTTGCCGCTATAACAAGTTCTGATCCGACACACACTTAGCCGGGTTTTTTTGACGTCTTTCAACACCAAATTCAAAATGTTTAGACGACCATTTTCATTATATCATTAAGATGTCAAAAACACAATTCAAAATATTGTATATTGCGGTACTTACAGATGAATATTGAATATTAATTAAAATTAAATAATGAACGACCAAATCAAAGAGAGTGTTTAAAGCTATTAAACTGTTGTTGATTTCGTTCAAAGGTTTCTAATGAACAAACAACAATTCACAAATTATCATTTGTTATTATCCTACGATCAGACGTCTATGAAAACTTTTAAATAAATGTTTGATGAGTGACCGTTATTAATCATTGTCTTCATAGTCATTCATTTTGAACTTTTCGACAGCGTAGGAGTACCTATTATCATACTTTTATGAAGTTAATGTTGTAATACGAAAATTGAGTGTGTAGGTGTTATTGTTGTATATTTTGCTTTAGAAAATATTATGAATTGAATATATATTCCTAAGTATGATTTAATACCAGTAATATAGACAGTAAATGAGCTAATATGTTTATTAATATTCATATAAGTTACATTTTAAATATTAAATACATAAATAATTTAAAAGACATTTAAAAATATAAAAAATAGGTAGCCACCGATATCGGGCACAGGGTCCAAGGTACCGGTGGTAAGGGTCCCAGAGACCTCCTCACAATACGCGCCGTATCAATTCATTATTATCAGAAACAAAATTTCAATCAAGTATTTAATTTTAAAAAATCTTTTATAAAACGCAATTATATAGAGCACATAGGTTTACCTTACAAAAGAGGTTTTACCTTCCTATACCCATTTCAAAATTAATATTCCATTTCAAAAATGGAATACAGAAAAAAGAAAACGTAGACTAGATACTGTCCTTGCAGCCCAATAAGAATTCCATGGCGTCTTAATGAACGAATTAGCTCGCAGTTTACGATTCCATGTCGGGAACAATAATCCCAACACGTGACCAGCTAGACGATAATAAATAAATGCTGGTTTATAGCCGAGCGATGAATTAATGGCTTTCTTTAATTGATATTTACATGCGATTAGTTAATTCTTTGTTGTGGGATTTTACGGTCATGAATTGGTTGAAGGAAAAATATTATAGCAAAAAGTATGTATGCTATTGGACAATATTATAGAACACTAGCCGTTTTCCCGCGGTTTCACTCGCATCCCGTGGGAATTACTGCCCGTACCCGGATAAAATATAGCCTATGTCACTCGTGGATAATGTAGCTTTCGAATGGTGAAAGAATTTTTAAAATCGGTCCAGTAGTTTTTGAGCCTATTCATTACGTACAACCAAACAAACAAACAAAGTTTTCCTCTTTATAATATTAGTATAGATGATTGTATTTATGTCTTTATGCTGCTAGTTATTTTCCCGCCATTTCAACCCTTTGATAGGCAAGTCATGACTCAATAAAGGTTTAGCTAATTTATTTTCTCAGAAGCAATTAAAAACTTTTGATAAAGTAAAATTATGGCCTTTTAGCATAATCAAATAACTATGAAACCGCGTATTTTACAGAAATCGAAGACTCGTCTTTAATTTATTCTTTGTGAATGAAAACTCGTTAATTTTATGGTGATTTATTTTGAAGAAAATTTTAATTAACATTCCTTTAAAATTACCTACATGAAACATTATGTACTATTTCTAAAACAAATGTGGAAAACTGTTGCCATCACAAAAACAGCTTTTTTTTCTCAATGGCAGCCCTGTCCATTTTCCTTATTCACCACTTAAGAAACCACGATGCGGCTTAATATTAATTTGGGGTCAAGTACCCCGAAACGTTTGAACATACGAGACTAGTTAATGGAAAATCTTAGCTATGTAAACAGTAATTAGTACAGACCGAGGATACAGACCCTGTTTTGGGTTAGTAAATATCTACAACGTAAGTTAAACATTTATTTCTAGAAGTATGAATATTAGTTCGATTAAAGGTAGGTAGTTGCACCATTTAACTATGACGACAACCAAACCATTTTTAAGGGGTTCCGTACCCAAAGGGTAAAAAGGAACCCTATTACTAAGACTTCGTTGTCTGTCTGTCTGTCTGTCTCCAGGCTGTATCTCATTAACCGTGATAGCTAGAATGCTGAAATTTTCACAAATGATGTATATCTGTTGCCGCTACAACAACAAATACAAAAAAAAATAAAAAATAATTATTAAGGCTGTTGATTTATATTAATTAATTGCAAAATTGTATACTAGTAGCGCCATATATTAGAAATAATGTGCAACTTAAGTAACTCACACTTGACCATTCCTATTGTACTTTTTTCATAGATAATTTACGGAACCCTTCGGGCGCGAGTCCAACTCGCACTTGGCGGGTTTTTAGTTTTCAATCCATGGATTTGACCAATAAGCGGCAATTCACAAGGCTGGTTATGGTTTGGTTATCGTTATAGTTAAATGGTGCAACTCACCGTAAGTGTTGCCAACTTTTTTGCATGAATTAGTTCATTTTCACGTCGAAATACAAATGGCTACATATTCTTAAAAGCACTTAATTCAAGTTTTCATAAATTGCCTGTCAGATTTCTAGACAAATCAATCAATCCAGGTTCGAATCTATATTCAATAGTTTAATATATTTTACCTGTTCAAGCGATCAGATAGTTTCATTTAGTAGATAGCCTACCTGCCTGTGTTTACAAGTACACCACTTTGAATAATGTAGGCGAATGTCTTACTTCGATATTCAGAAATATTCTATTTGAAAATCATTTGAAATACTCTATTATAAACTGGCTGTTTTCCCGTGGTTTCACTCTTCTCCCGGGAGGACTTCTTCCCGTACCCAGATAGGTATAACCTATGTTACTCGAGAAAAGTGTGGTTTCCCAACCGTGAAAGAAATTAAATCTATTCAGTACTTTCGAAGCTTTTAGAGTACAAAAAAACAAAAAACCATTTTTATTTTTTTATAGATATCAGTAGTAAGATATAGTAGTATAAACATCAAACTAAAAAATAAAATCATTTCATACAGGTGCAAACTTTTTCAAAGAAAAGTGAAAACAAAAAATATAAACACCATTAAAAACCATTAAACTATCAAAATATTTTTCGTATATTTATTTTTGAGAATAGTGATATATGTAGGGCAGGCGAGATATAGTACACGGAACAGAAATAGATACATTACGTATAAATAGTATAGTATATAGTACGAGAAGAATGTATGATGAATATATCTGTGGATTATTTTTATACCGTGACTGTGCCTATCGTTCGCGTCTGCAAAAAAATGTCGATACCATACATTTATTGCTAAAAATAACGTATGAACTTTTCAATGTTATTAGCAAATTGTAATCAGGCTAAAAAAATCTTTAAAAAAATATTTTACTGTTGAGACTAGACTAAAATAGGCTATATTTGAAGAAAGAAAGAAAACCCATTTATTCATCATCTGCCTAGCCTTTTCCCAACTATTTTTGGGGTCGGCTTCCAGTCTAACCGGATGCAGCTGAGAACCAGTGTTTTACATGGAGCGACTGCCTATCTGACCTCCACAACCCAGTTACCTGGGTCCGTGGTATGGGTTGACCATCTTTTCATAACGAGTCTTTCCGTGTTTCGGAAGGCACGATAAACAGTGGTCCGGCTGTCATTTGGACATCTTTGGCAGTCGTTACGGGTAGTCAGAAGCCAGAAAGTCTGACAACCAGTCTTACCAAGGGGTGCCAGGTTGCCCAGGTAACTGGTTGGTGGAGGTCAGATAGGCAGTCGCTCCATGTAAAACACTGGTTCTCAGCTGCATCCGGTTAGACTGGAAGCCGACCCCAAAAATAGTTGGGAAAGGCTAGGCAGATGATGAATAAATGGGTTTTCTTTCTTTCTTCAAATATAGCCTATTTTAGTCTAGTCTCAACAGTAAAATATTTTTTTAAAGATTTTTTTAGCCTGATTACAATTTGCTAATAACATTGAAAAGTTCATACGTTATTTTTAGCAATAAATGTATGGTATCGACATTTTTTTGCAGACGCGAACGATAGGCACAGTCACGGTATAAAAATAATCCACAGATATATTCATCATACATCTTCTCGTACTATATACTATACTATTTATACGTAATGTATCTATTTCTGTTCCGTGTACTATATCTGCCTGACC
>NWSH02000078.1:9760088-9776181 GCA_002382865.2 Heliothis virescens | reverse complement strand
GAATACTCCTTCGTCAGTATTGTCACTTACATCACCTTACATACATGTAAAGTTAAGTGCTGTTCAATGTAATTTCAAAAATACAGTGACAAAATATAACGAAAGCTTTATCGGACATCTTAAAGGTTATAGAGATAAGAAACGACAATATTGGAGGACCCAATATAAGGACAATGCAAAAATTCATGTATTCTGAGATGTGTAGTCGTTTTACAAAACTTTATTTTTTATTGTAATTTTTATCTTGTTACTCAATATCTCTTAACAAACTTATAGTATACTAGTTTTAACCGCATCCCGTGAGAACTACTGTCCGTAGTCCGTCAAAATATAACATAAGTTAGGTACTCAGGGATAGTCTAGGTTCCCAATAGTGAAATAATTTTTTATATCGGTTCAGAAGCGTCGGATCCTTTAGAGTACAAACAAACAAATGTTTCCTCTTTATTATATAAGCTTAGAAGTATATTTATATNACCGCAATATAACCGAATTCCACGCGGGCGAAGCCGCGGGCGGAAAGCTAGTATAACATAAGCTACTCGGGAATAGTCCAGCTTCCTAATAGTGATATAATTTTTTGAATCGGTTCAAAAGTTTCGGATCCTTTAGAGTACAAACAAACAAATGTTTCCTCTTTATTATGTAAGTATAAATATAGATTAATATGTATGTATACAGATATTATATCAGTCAAATCACCGCCCACGCAATAAAAACAATATCAGTTCAAGTTCAATCTCCATTGCTTGTATTTTGATCCTAATACCACTAACACATCGGAATGTATGTACAATAATCGTATGAAAAAATAAAATCGTTTCTGAGCGAACACTCGACGTTCCGATCTGCGCCGGCGCCTATAGATGTGACGTCAAAAAACAGACGTTTATAAATTACTAGCTTCCGACAGCGGTTTTACCCGCTTTCCCGTGGGAACTACTCCGCGCACCTGGATAAAGTATAGCCTATATTACTCGAGGATAATATAGCTACTAGGGATTGCAATCCGGTATCATTTCCAATCCGGCCGGATCCGGCCGGATTGGCGTGAATCCGGCCGGATCCGACCGGATCCGGCCGGATTAGCAAATATGCCGAAGGGTATATGTACTCGGCCCTCACTTTCGGCATGACGGGTCCACACCGGGCACGGTTGCTTCGGGAGGTACCTGCCTGTCCCCGTGGCGGCAATTGGCGGCGGCAAACTCTCGCGCCCAGCCGTGGTTCAAGCCATGGTGAGGGGCGAGAGGGAATGGGATGCCGTCGCCTCCTTCTGCGGAGCAGTTATGCTAGAGAAGCAAGCGGCGGAGCGACTGCGAATTCGCGCCGCTCATCCCAGCCGCCGCTGTGGACCTGGTGGTAAACACGGTCGCCGGGTGTCGAGAGACGCTCCCGGGCACCGTAGGCGTGGGTCTGTGCGCGGTGAGTTTTCTGGTGGCACATCGTTCTTCCGTCTCCTAGGAGACGATACTGAGGAGACACACCCGTGTCGGCGGCGCGCGTTGTTCCACGCATTCCTCAAATAGGTCAACAAAACCATTAGGGCCAGAGCCTGTCGGGGCTGCGGGATTGTTCGAAAGAGTTACCGCTGCTTTGGCACACAAAGGGCTCCAGAAGGGACACGGTGGGTTTTAGTCAAAGTCTGACCGGTCCCATATTCGTCAGGTCAGGATCTGATGATGGACACCCTGAGAAATCTAGGGCAACTCATGAACATTGCAGGCAAGCATCGACTGAATACTTGATATTGAGTTGATTATGGCTTAATTATTGGTTACGACTGCCACAGTGGGTATTAAAATATTATAGTTTTAGACACAAAAACTGAAAAGCTATAAAATCGGTGGCAAAATAAACACAATCAACTGACCTGCAGACATCTACTTCTAGAGCCATGTGTAAAGTGGTATTTTGTCCCTTTTTCTCCCTCTATTTCTTAAGAAGTCATTAATTTTTAAGTATTTCCTCATATGTAATCTGTTTCCTTTTACTTTTGACTCTCCGATAACCTTCTCTTTCTTGAGGATTTGACTTACTAGTACCTTTTTCAATGTATTTTTCGCGATTTAGAGTTTAACCGGATCCGGTGCGTTGGTGCCGGATCCGGTAGGTCTAGAAACACGCCGGATCCGCCGGATTACCGGATCCGCCGGACCGGATTGCAATCCCTAATAGCTACCCACCAGTTAAATAATTTTTCAAATCGGTTAAGTAGTTTCGGAGCCTTTAGGGTACAAACAAACAAGCAAAAAACGTTTCCTTTTTATTATATTAGTATAGACAAGTATAGATATTGTTGGCGTCATTCTATCACTAGTGTTGTGAACCAGATACGATATTTTTATTTTTAATTGCACGTGTACGATTTGAGTACGATTTTATTTTTACGTTTTTCTTTGTGGGATGTAGATATAAATTGAATGAGTGTATCTTTTTATTTTCAGAGCAATGTCTGGCTTTTTGTATTCTTGATGGCTAGATAAACAAAATATCTATTGTAGGTCGATTTTAAAACTGAAAGCTGTGAAGAGAAAGGTGACAAAGGTTTGGGGCGGTATATATTTTGTTAAGTGTAGTAAGTACCTAGTTGTTGTCTTGATATGTATAGTAATTTTTACAATAGGTAACTGTGACAACCGCGATACTAATAAAATACAGTTGCCCTCAGGAAATTAGTTGCGATGCTGCCCAATTGTATACCTACTTAGACAATGTGAATGAATAAAGCAATCGTAAGAGAGTTCTTATTTCAAAATTGAATCAGGTTTTTTTTCATTATTCCAGCTTTGTCTTTTCTTTTTGAAAATCGCTTTTTTTCATATGCATTCTAAATTCAAAACAAGCGACACTCTAATTTCTGGCGACAAATCTAGAAGGATAAACAGTTGCAATCGTTTACGAGGGACCCACTTGCATCTTGATCGTATTGTACATATTTATGCATATAGTTTTGTCTGTAAGTAAGTACTGCTTATGTTTTGAGATCCAGACAACATCTTTGTTATATTTCTACGTCTATAAAACAAGACACATTATTGTAACGTAAGCTCTTCTTAACAGTCTACTTGGCAAATAATATCAGCACATTGCCGATTTACCAAAATTAAACGGAAATTGCTAAGCCTGAGGCTATGCGAATTATATATTGTTGAATAAGAAGACTTTGTTTGCACTCTGTGCTTGGTAAGAGGATTTAACGTATTAAAAAAATATATATTGAAGCGGGAAGGTTTGAAAAATGTAATAAATATTTTTATTTATACCATAACTGAAATAAATTAAAGTACAAACGCCTGCCAACTGAACATTAAACTTCCACTATGGTGAAAATCTATTGAAGAAATTGGTTAGATTGGGGTAGGTTGATATGCTGACTCTGACTTAGGTACTGTGATAAATTTTTAATCAATAGAATTCAAATTTATCTCATTCGGAGCTTTTTTGTCAAAACTATTTAATACTAGATTCCATAACTAATGAACTTATCTCATTTGGAAATAATCACAAGACCACAAAAAATAAGCGACGCCAAATAAAAACCAAACCACAAGTTGATATTTGAGCACTTTGACATTGGCAAATTACATTTCCCACAGGACAGAAAAAAAAATTCGAAGACGTGCTTAAAAAACCGGTGGCAACCAGTAATGATGATAAAGAACCCAATTTATTGACTACGACAACTTTATTGAAGTATTGAAATTGACATAATACAATGCCAATTTTCAAAGAAGCCAAAGAAATAAATGCAAATTAAGTAACCGATATTTTCTTCGTAAAATCGATTATACTCGTAAATAATATAATGCTTTCTTTGTTCCCACTCCGGCTTATTTATATCGTTACAAAAATAACACGGAGATTACAAAAATGTATTCGTAATATTTGCTTTTTTTCTTCGGTGATAAGAAGTGGAAATAATATAAACGTTTTATAAGGACGCACTCACATTTGCGTCACAAAAGCTTACGATTTAAGTTATCGGCCATTCGTGTTTTCGATTTACATTTAAAAACGGAACTCATCGAATTGAATGTCGTAATTCCTTTGAGTCAGCTTTGTGTTCTTATTTTAAATTACGAGATGTAGATTTGGTTGTGGTTTAAAAAAAACTTGGCCAAATATTTTTTATTCCAACTAAATTCAAAAGGTATCAATATTTTTTGTATTTCACTAGGTAAGTTTACGGAATTGAAGTATCTATGATACCTAATAATTTAAATAAATTGCTATTTTAACACTCACCCTTAAACAACTGACCCTTCTGCCTAGCAACGTCTAAATCTGTAGTGAAAACAGAGCCAGGAGACCCTAAAAAAACAAAATATTTTTTCGGAACATGTGCCTTCAAAAAAGGATTTAAGCCTACAACAACAAAACGCTGTTCCCTAAAATCTACATGACAATCAGACTGAAAGTTGCGTAAGTAACGTACAGACGAGAGCAGGTCAACCTACCCAAATGTGTCAAATTTTACCAATCGAACATTAACCTTCCACTATCGTGATAAGGTTGAAAATCTATTGAAGAAATTTTACAGATTGTAGTAGGAGGATGTTTTGGCGTCTGTACCGAGATTCTATGGTAACATTGGCCGTGAAATCGAAATCGATACGTTTTATCGTGCAAATCGTAATTGAACGTTACGCACGTCACTATTTCGCATGTTTTAAACGAGAATTACGATATAGGATTTACGGGATCTGCCGCCAAAGTCTTGGCGGTGTTGGAACACGGATTTAATTTCTTCGGGTTTTTTACATGTTCAAGGTAAAAATTGTTGTAACCTTTTTGTTAACGTAACGTAACTGTATTAAATGTATTGTGATTATTTGTTGTTGATTTATAATCTTTATTTAATATTTTACTGCGTTTTTTTGCGGGTGATGAAAAGAGAATTCTGTCAATAAGCTTGTAGTACCTTTTGTGAGATGAACGACATTTTTTCAATGCTATATAAGGTAAATATAGCATTTAAACAAATAAAATATCTATAAAGTGAAAAATGAATGAAAAGCCTTCATAAATCTAACACGAGTTAATATAATAATCCCTTAAATAATAGTCTATAGAGTATAATTTATTGTACGTACTTTAACTGACACATCTATTAACAACCCAGACAAATAAAATTGAATTTATCTCTACATCATAATTATCGCTTAAAATTGTTTTTTAAATAACGTGTTACGACCTAAGTAATTGTGTTATAACGCTTACTCTTGTATAAAATTCATATATTTTTTTACGAACGCCTTTTAGATTACTTGCTTAAAAAAATATCTAAAATATGTATTAAAAGACTTGTTTAGTTTTGTTGTATAACGTTTGTTGTATAAAAGATCAGATATGAATATAAAAAACCAGCCAAGTGCGAGTTGGACTCGCGCATGAAGGGTTCCGTACCCCATTCCCCTTGAAAATTTTAGCTTTCTAGCTGTCTCACTTAGTGAGATACAGCGTGGAGACAGACAGACAATGAAGTCTTAGTAATAGGGACCCGTTTCACCCTTTGGGTACGGTACCCTAAAAATGTATATGTAGTCTCAATTATATAACCTACCAGCTGTTACCCACGTCCTAAGGGAATTACTTCCCGAACACGAATAAAATGAAGCCAAACAATCAAACAAACTTATAAAAAAAACATAGTTCTTAACTATAAAATGATTAAATTACTACTAAATATAAATTGTCGTGACTAATTTTAAAGTCTTTAACTGCTGGAAAACTAGACATTCCCCAAATATCCTGGGTATGCGAAAAGGTTCCCCCGGGACGCGAGTCCTGAATATTCTTACATCAAGTCCCTTCACCAAATTACATATGATTTTATTAAAATTAAAGTATTTGTTATTTCTTTACATATATGTACATACAACTTAAAACTAAAAAGCGTCGAAAAATTCCGCCTCATTGCTGTCGACCGGGAGCGTGCCCAAAAGGCTGGCAGCATCGCCACGCTGAATGGCAACGCTTAATCTCTGACCAAGGTAATAGCCAGCTCTTTGGTCACGGGTAGCGTCAACCAGCTGCCTAAAAAGTTCTTTATATAATTCAGACCCCACGACCCGAGGGTTTATTAAATAAATATTTTATTAAATAAATCATAATATAGTAAATCCAACCTTACTACAATCAACACCTACTCCGTATCAAAATTTTTCGGAAGCGGTACAGCTATCAAAAAAATCGAGAGCATTTCGAGTGTGTGTTAGCAAACAGATGGGTTAAGGATACTTATTTGTCTGACCCTACTTCATATGAGTTGACGTGTTTGCTTTGATTAGTTCAAGAACAATGGAGTGATAAGAGGTGCTTTATATTTGGCTGGGTAATGGCTTAATATATTGTTCGGTATTATAGAAGGGTCATTAATATTTTAAACTGCTTAATATTATAAAGCTGAATTGTTGTTTGAACAAGTGTTAATTTGTGGAACTACTGGTCAGATTTGAAAAANAAAGAAATAAATGCAAATTAAGTAACCGATATTTTCTTCGTAAAATCGATTATACTCGTAAATAATATAATGCTTTCTTTGTTCCCACTCCGGCTTATTTATATCGTTACAAAAATAACACGGAGATTACAAAAATGTATTCGTAATATTTGCTTTTTTTCTTCGGTGATAAGAAGTGGAAATAATATAAACGTTTTATAAGGACGCACTCACATTTGCGTCACAAAAGCTTACGATTTAAGTTATCGGCCATTCGTGTTTTCGATTTACATTTAAAAACGGAACTCATCGAATTGAATGTCGTAATTCCTTTGAGTCAGCTTTGTGTTCTTATTTTAAATTACGAGATGTAGATTTGGTTGTGGTTTAAAAAAAACTTGGCCAAATATTTTTTATTCCAACTAAATTCAAAAGGTATCAATATTTTTTGTATTTCACTAGGTAAGTTTACGGAATTGAAGTATCTATGATACCTAATAATTTAAATAAATTGCTATTTTAACACTCACCCTTAAACAACTGACCCTTCTGCCTAGCAACGTCTAAATCTGTAGTGAAAACAGAGCCAGGAGACCCTAAAAAAACAAAATATTTTTTCGGAACATGTGCCTTCAAAAAAGGATTTAAGCCTACAACAACAAAACGCTGTTCCCTAAAATCTACATGACAATCAGACTGAAAGTTGCGTAAGTAACGTACAGACGAGAGCAGGTCAACCTACCCAAATGTGTCAAATTTTACCAATCGAACATTAACCTTCCACTATCGTGATAAGGTTGAAAATCTATTGAAGAAATTTTACAGATTGTAGTAGGAGGATGTTTTGGCGTCTGTACCGAGATTCTATGGTAACATTGGCCGTGAAATCGAAATCGATACGTTTTATCGTGCAAATCGTAATTGAACGTTACGCACGTCACTATTTCGCATGTTTTAAACGAGAATTACGATATAGGATTTACGGGATCTGCCGCCAAAGTCTTGGCGGTGTTGGAACACGGATTTAATTTCTTCGGGTTTTTTACATGTTCAAGGTAAAAATTGTTGTAACCTTTTTGTTAACGTAACGTAACGTAACGTGTATTAAATGTATTGTGATTATTTGTTGTTGATTTATAATCTTTATTTAATATTTTACTGCGTTTTTTTGCGGCTGATGAAAAGAGAATTCTGTCAATAAGCTTGTAGTACCTTTTGTGAGATGAACGACATTTTTTAAATGCTATATAAGGTACATATGGCATTTAAAAAATGTTTATCATTTTTGTTAAAAAAATAAAATATCTAAAAAGTGAAAAATGAATGAAAAGCCTTCATAAATCTAACACGAGTTGATATAATAATCCCTTACATAATAGTCTATAAAGTATATTTTATTCTATAACTGACACATCTATTAACAACCCAGACAAATAAAATTGAATTTATCTCTACATCATAATTATCGTTTAAAATTGTTTTTAAAATAACGTGTTACGACCTAAGTAATTGTGTTATAACGCTTACTCTTGTATAAAATTCATATATTTTTTTACGAACGCCTTTTAGATTACTTGCTTAAAAAAATATCTAAAATATGTATTAAAAGACTTGTTTAGTTTTGTTGTATAACGTTTGTTGTATAAAAGATCAGATATGAATATAAAAAACCAGCCAAGTGCGAGTTGGACTCGCGCATGAAGGGTTCCGTACCCCATTCCCCTTGAAAATTTTAGCTTTCTAGCTGTCTCACTTAGTGAGATACAGCGTGGAGACAGACAGACAATGAAGTCTTAGTAATAGGGACCCGTTTCACCCTTTGGGTACGGTACCCTAAAAATGTATATGTAGTCTCAATTATATAACCTACCAGCTGTTACCCACGTCCTAAGGGAATTACTTCCCGAACACGAATAAAATGAAGCCAAACAATCAAACAAACTTATAAAAAAAACATAGTTCTTAACTATAAAATGATTAAATTACTACTAAATATAAATTGTCGTGACTAATTTTAAAGTCTTTAACTGCTGGAAAACTAGACATTCCCCAAATATCCTGGGTATGCGAAAAGGTTCCCCCGGGACGCGAGTCCTGAATATTCTTACATCAAGTCCCTTCACCAAATTACATATGATTTTATTAAAATTAAAGTATTTGTTATTTCTTTACATATATGTACATACAACTTAAAACTAAAAAGCGTCGAAAAATTCCGCCTCATTGCTGTCGACCGGGAGCGTGCCCAAAAGGCTGGCAGCATCGCCACGCTGAATGGCAACGCTTAATCTCTGACCAAGGTAATAGCCAGCTCTTTGGTCACGGGTAGCGTCAACCAGCTGCCTAAAAAGTTCTTTATATAATTCAGACCCCACGACCCGAGGGTTTATTAAATAAATATTTTATTAAATAAATCATAATATAGTAAATCCAACCTTACTACAATCAACACCTACTCCGTATCAAAATTTTTCGGAAGCGGTACAGCTATCAAAAAAATCGAGAGCATTTCGAGTGTGTGTTAGCAAACAGATGGGTTAAGGATACTTATTTGTCTGACCCTACTTCATATGAGTTGACGTGTTTGCTTTGATTAGTTCAAGAACAATGGAGTGATAAGAGGTGCTTTATATTTGGCTGGGTAATGGCTTAATATATTGTTCGGTATTATAGAAGGGTCATTAATATTTTAAACTGCTTAATATTATAAAGCTGAATTGTTGTTTGAACAAGTGTTAATTTGTGGAACTACTGGTCAGATTTGAAAAATATTTCAGTGTCAGAAAGTAAGTTACTTTTTATCTGGTGCCCGAAGTAGGAATAACGCGACTGAAAAAGCTGATGGAAGCGAGTATTAAATACGTTAAAATATTCCCGGTAGAAAAATATTCTAAATCAATTTGACTTCGATACTTACATACGTACCTACTGTGCTTGCGTATTTTCACAAACGATGAAGAAAAATCTTATAATTGGCAACATACTTAACTAATGGTGTAAAATGTATTCCAGGAAAAAAGCATGAAATGTGATAATTTAATCCCAATATGAGTATATGAAGTTAATTTTAGATACCAAACTCATAATATTACGTAGAATACTTTATCACGCGTGAGTTGATACACGAGCGACCACTCCAGGGTTAATGAACATAAAAAGTTCTCAAAATAATATAGATAGGTAACGTTAATTATATTTTGGCTTTAATCAAATTAATTAATTTAAAAAACCAGATGTAAATAATTGGTTTAAAATACGCATTAGTTACTTGGTTTATTTCTTTTGCAGATTGTGGCATTGAGTCCAATTAATTCATTATTATTTTTTTAAGATAAAAATGTACCTACTAATATTTACTTAGATATCTTTCACAAAAAAAAACTGTCAAAAACAAAATCCCTCCAATTTCTTAGAATTCCTTTTGAATTTCGAAGCTATAAATTCGTTCATTTATTTAAAACTAAACGAAGCATGTCCCTTCCAGATTTGAATTATAAACGCGCCAATTTATGTCTGGTTCGGTCGAACCCATGTTTTGTGGGGACTACACGTTATATATTGATATTTAGATCATAAAACATTATAAACGATTTATACGCAATAACCTTGTATTACGTATATGCCTGGTATTTTTCAGGAAGGTGAGAATTCTTCATCATTCCTGTTCTTGGTTAGCTTCAATCTATGACCTTTCTTTGGTTCCGTATACAAAGGGTAAAACGGCATCCTATTACTAAGACTTTGCAGTCCGTCTGTCCGTCCGTCTGTCACGGCTGTATTTCAACAACCGTGATAGAATCAAATAAATATTTTGGGGGGCTCCCATACAACCAACGTGATTTTTTATATGGGTACCTTCTTGCGGGAGTCCGATTCGCACTTGGCAGTTTTTTTAATCTAGTTATTTCCGCAGTTTCGTCCTTGTCCCAAGAAAAAGTAATTCTAACTTCATTTAAAAAGGTAATAAAAATAACGCCTGTGAAGTTAATTAAACTTTTACATGACGTGGCATACGTTAGGAAAATATGAGACTAACAGCGTTTTAATACTAGTGGATTTTCTCTTGGTTTTTTGAGTGACATCGCTCTGTTCGTACGGTTTTTCTACGCGCGACACAAAAATCTTCTTATGAAAACGCTGAAAGGCTAAATAAGCTAATGATAATGATCAATATGTTCCTCGAAATTCCACGAAATCTTGTAATAACATAGGTGAAAGTTTAAAGTATTGATGAATGTGTGATTTAGGTACAGACAACATGAGGTCAATCTACCTCAATCAGTCAAATTTTTTCAATAGATTACATCCTTATCACAATAGTGGAGGGTTAATAATTGATTAGTAATATTTGACAGATTTGGGTAGCTTGTTCTGACGTCTGTACACTATAACAAAGACACCAATCAGGCCTCAATATTACTTTCCAATGATACCAAAACAGTACAACCCTCTTTGCAATAAATCCTTGCAGTAATCCACATTCATGATAACTGGCCGTTTCATGTCAGAGCCATGTTCTTTTTTCTTTTAATTTATTCGGGTCGTTTAAATTTTCGCGCGTAGGCAGGTGGGGGGGAAATAAAATGAAAATATGGTGGAAATGAAATGAAAACATCGGTCACCGTGGATTAAAGGTAGGCCTTTAACAGCTGTGGAATCTAATTAATAAGAATGTTTTTGACTAACTGTTGTTGTTTTGTTTTAATGGAAATAATACAAATATTACATACATTTTGTGGAAGTTATGAGACCTATATAATTTGTGGTACGATTGTAACATAATACAATGTTAAAAGTACTTGGTAAATTTATTGGCTTAATTTTTCTCTTTTTTGGTCAGTTTTTGACATAACGGCTATTGTTTAAGGAGATTAACCACCAGGATATATTATAATGTACAAACTCACACTCTATTCCCTCATCCTCATAGTGCGATGTGACGGCATTTTATACGACCGGAGAAAGACTAGGCGTTTGGCCTATACATTATATAGATTTACGTGCTAATAATAGGTACTGTGCAAATTATGTTTTAGGGAAAATTATACCACAACGCAAATTCAACCATACCACTAACGAATAAGGTTATAAATAGAAAATCGAACACCCTAATTATTCAAATCAATCACCAGGAAATACGCTCCATAAATTCCAGGGGTGTCAAACATAAAATTCCAATAAAACCGGCCAGGATCGGTCCCAAACTCTGCCAAGCTTAACGTTATCACTGCGGATTTATGGGTGCAATATGAGAGAAAGTTTCTGTCATCGTCAGGGGCGCTCAACATTTGGGGCACGAGTTATTCATAGCCCTGTAGTGTGGTTTGTTTATCAGGAGAGATAAAAGACAACTGGCATAACTCTTGGCGTAGAAAAAATGTGCTGGTTTTGTAAGGAAGGAAGGAGTGAGTTGAATTTTTAGTAGTACAGTTGCGAGAAAAAACACTCGGTCCATACGATGTGTCCTACTTCAAAAGCATGCCCTTCCATTAAACTGCTACTGGTCCCGGACACAATATTTTTGATTGACACTCGGCTCTAAACGAATTAATTTTATTTTATTTTCTTCCTAATATTTTTTATATTAATTAGTGTACTATCAGCAATACACTTAAGTAATAAAATAATATTAAAAAGAAGCAAGAATAATTAATTTATTTGAAACCAAATATCAAACTTATTTGCCTTTCCTTAAATCACAATAAATATTAACTAAGTAGGTACGAATATTTCATTACAAACTTAGCTTCCTACTGGATTTATTCAGACGAATTATGTGTCTGGTAATGTTAGCTGAAAATCCTAAGTATATACAACAAATTCTTCCATTACGATTCCACGTACATATCTATACTTATAATAAATCTGTAGAGAGGTCAAATCTGTACATTAAATATATTTCCTAAATAACTATCAGGGGGTGATTAGGTATCGATACTGATGCAATCAGTAGAATTTTTGTCTGTCTGTCTGTATAACCATTATAGAAAGAAAAACTACTCGACGGATTTTAACGGAACTTGGTACAATTATTATTCATACTTCTGAGCAGGTTATAGTATACTTTTCATCACGCTACAATCAATAGGAGCAGAGCAGTGAAGCTTTGATTATAACGACCCGTCGTCGCTGGCATAAGCGACATGATCCGCGGACGAAGTCGCTGGCAGAAGCGAGTAAGGTAATAATTTCATGAGAATTTCCACGTGTTGCCATTAGGTAAATAAGTGACTAATATTATTAACGTCTAATGTCACTAATGCTGTTTATTCATGAATATATGACTTGTAAGTCAAATGATATGGATAGGTATAATTGTGAATTGTTTTAAGCATAGTCGTCTCCTGCGACTTAACTTGTATAGTTAGTGAAGTAATTACTTAATTATTCATCCGGATATATCATTCGTTTAGGTACAAAAGTAAATTCACTATCACAAAGCCGAAATTAATGCATAACTTGTCCAGCTAAAACATAATCAACATAATACATACAACTACAAAAAAACAACATCCACCAGCGATTTAACCCGCGTCTCGTGTATACTATTCTGCACACCCGGACAAAAAGTATCATAAAGCCTTTCTGGATAAATTGACTATCTGAACCTGAAAGATATTTTTTTAAACTTTCAATAGTTCCTAACATTCAGTTCTATAATATTAGTATAATAAATTATATCTCGTAATGTAACATGTAAAACTTGCCTCATCCATATTTTTAGCTTCTAGTTTCAGCTTCCTAGATTCCATTTTCACAGATGACAAATTATAGCCGATCATATTTGCGTCACTTTCCATATGTTTGCTCTTATCAATTTATTTTTATCACCGAATTAAATATTACGACTGAAAAGTATTATATCATCAAACGGATTCCTCATAAGAAACCAGGAAACAACTAAAAGCAGCATGTCTGCAAACACTTTAATTTCTTATGTAATGATTATATTATTTTTATTAATGTATGTTGTTTTTAAGCCATCAAAGAAACACGGAATTCTGTTATTTATTTTGTATTCACTGTTTAAATCATTCGGATCATTTAATGATTATGTGTTTCTGTGAAACAGACATATAAATGAGTTATGAAAAAATATGGATTAGAATCCATTCTAACAAATTTATTAAAATCAAGAAGCGTTTATTCAATGTAGGCTGAAAAACTGCACTTTTTGAACGTCAAAAATTACATAATACAAGTAAACAGTATCGCATTTACTTATAATAATATCGTCACTTACAATTTTCAGGATCTGGCTTCATGTGGCAGGGTTTTTGACAAATATACTCCTTCTAGAACAAAAGCAGAAATTACATTTATTAATAAATAATCAAAAAAGATAAAGAGCTAGTTCCAGAGGTTCCAGACAAGGTTCTAAATAGTTATCTGACTCATAACCCCAGAGATTTATATCAAGAATTATCAGGTAGCTCTTAAACTGGGCCTAAGTCAGACAAATCAGTCATTACATTCTTATTTAAAAACAATATATACCATTAACGACTAATAAACCGAACTCCGTAAATTGTCTTACAAATAAAAAATACATAAATCTCAAGAAACAAAGACACCTGAATAATTTTCAAACATCAAACAAAAGACGGACATAATTTTCTTACAAAATGGAAACATTTCCCATGTTATAAATAATTGACTGCAACATAAAACTTGCAACTACTGTTAGGCCCTGTCCGCACAGCGAATTTTATTCGCGCGAATTTTTTCTCGCAATTCTGTAACACATTGAATACAATAGAAGTATCCGCACTGGCGGAATAAAATTCGCGCGAAATAAAAATCTCTGTTTTTTGATGCAAATTTCACGCGATGCGGCGCGGATTTATTTTCGCGAATGTTTTGTACGGTATGAAGTAGTATGACTATGACAAATAACGCGCGGAATTTAATTCGCTGTGCGGACAGGACCTAATGTGGTTGCGAAATAAAAATCGCGCAAATCGGCGCGAATAAAATTCGCGCGAATAAAATTCGCTGTGCGGACAGGGCCTAACAGTATAGGTCGCGATTTTAATGAATGAAAGTCGAGTTGTTTCGCGCTAAGAGATCAAATGATTTTAGTTGTTTTGAAACAACTGTTGCCACTGTCATTCTGCGAGTTAATAAAAGTAACTTTGTTGGTTATTTTTATCCTGGTTTGTATTCTGTTTAGAAACGTGGTACTAATTATCTAGGTATAGAAAAATGTTATTCAATTTTTAAATTAACAACATTAACTATTATTGGTTTTAATTATATTCAGACCTTATTACCGATGCTGAAACAATACGTTGCACTGGTTTCTGTAAGCAGT
Organism: Heliothis virescens; assembly: GCA_002382865.2. Lineage (NCBI taxonomy): Eukaryota > Metazoa > Arthropoda > Insecta > Lepidoptera > Noctuidae > Heliothis > Heliothis virescens. The sequence goes on along the minus strand of NWSH02000078.1, from coordinate 9,761,422 downwards.
CCGTTTTCCGTTTCGCATGCATTCCTTGGAAACAACTCAACGCACCTAAATAAAACCTATACATAACCTTCCTAGATCAATGGACTACCTATGTCTGAATTTTTCTTTAAAATGCACTAGTAGTTCCTTAATTAGCGTGTTCAAACAAACAAAAAAACTCTAGCTTTATAATATAAGTTTACATCAGTTAGTCGATTTATTTAGCTCAAAAAATCTTATTCCAAATAACGGAGCCTAAAATTCCCGGATATGTCTCCTTTGAATATCAGACCCTACTATCTCATGACATAGTTTTACGTCATTCCAAAGGTTTGGAGTTCTCTCTTATGTCATATGGCATTAAAGGCTGAATCACTTTTGATAAATGGCATATAACTATCAAGTTCCCACCGTGTTACGTGTGCGAGTCCCCAAATGCACGTATTATGCGAAGGGGGAACGGGGGACTTTGCGGAATACTCTTCGTAAAGTGCTGACGTAGGACCGTCCTTGTCAGTTGAGGGTTAAGATTATTCCTCGTAAAAATTGTGTTGATATGTGCATTGAAAAAACTTAACCCTATATTTCACTGATGCTTGTTATTTTAGAAATTATTAACAATGAAAAATAGGATAGTAAGTAAATAAGTAAAGTTTTTTAAGAATTATTATGGAAAAAAAAGTATAGTATGGTTTTAATATGTTCAAAGATTGACGTTTCAAAAATAGGATGGAAGCTTGAAGTATTTTTAGTTTCCAAGTATTTTTATGTCCTTTTTCAGGTTTTGGACTATCTGTCCGAACTGTACCAAATTTTACCTAAAGAGGTTTAATTCTTTTGACGTGAAAGTACAAAAATAAAATTTTGGGCACGACAACCATTAAATAAAGAAATGTCTCCAAATAGTATGTAGTTACCTAATCTCTATGGGTAGCACAAAAATTTCGAAGTTCAGATTCATTTCTTCCAGGAGCAAAGTTATTTTTTATTTTTTCCTTACCTTGAAAACATCAGCATATTTTACATGCCACGGATATAAAACGCGTCATATACCTGGGATCAATCTTTGTCATACATTTTATACGCCATCCTGTATGAATGGCGCATCTATTGTCACAATTTGCTTGTATTGGGGAAAATAACCCTTTTTGTAGGAAAATCCAACATGTTATCCACGTAAGGTGTTTTGTGTAGTTTCAGATATATTACGTTTTCTTTTTCTTTTTTACGAGTATTGTATCAAATGGTTTCCTGTTTGCGTGTTAAATTTATTTGTATCGAACCAAATTGAGCAATAAAGGACAATGGGCAAGTTGTATGGGATTTGGTACCACCTCCAACAGTAATGTGTGATA
>NWSH02000078.1:9739093-9755299 GCA_002382865.2 Heliothis virescens | reverse complement strand
AGGACTCCTAGCATAGATATATTTGGATGCAGTACATAAACGTAATTTTGTTTGTATTTCAAAAATAATTTAATTTGTTTTGAAATGAAATATTCAACCTTTCAGATCAGAAAATCTGCTGATAATTTTGATGCTGACTTTTGCGATTTGAAGAGATGAATAGTTAAGGCCTTTAGTAACGACTTATTTGGTCAGTTTCTCGCTGCTTGATAATCGTTTAGGACCTTTNTGACTTTTGCGATTTGAAGAGATGAATAGTTAAGGCCTTTAGTAACGACTTATTTGGTCAGTTTCTCGCTGCTTGATAATCGTTTAGGACCTTTTCTTAATTTTTTGCACTTACTCGTTTGGATTAAACGATAAAGTCCAAGCTGAACACTTTTGGATGATATTTCAAATATTTTAAAGTAAAACGATTGCAGTACTTCGTCATAGAGATGTGCCGTTGACGGCAATATTGCCCAAAGCGGGAATACTGGTAGCAATATTGCCGTCAACGGCACATTTCTACTTCGTCACTCTTTCACGATTAACTAGATAAGCACATAGGTGCCATTACTTTTAAACACACCTATATATTTTCTTTCGTTCTAACCTCCGTACAAAAGCCAGGTCATAACCTTAGAATAGTTTTACCACCCACATATTAACAAGGCTAGACTGTTTTATTCGCAATACAAGTTATCCTAACAAAAGCGGTGCTTTCTCGTCCTAAGTTCATTGTTATTGCATTATTGTACCTATATCAGAAGAAATATGTCCAATTGCAGCGCAAGAGTATTTATTGTGACGTGTATAGCGTTATAATTCTTAGGGCGTTGGTCTTAGCCGGGGTTTATGAAAGAGATATGTTTAAAAGTAAAGAGTTTTTAGTATTAGGTCTTGTTCTCGTTCTCAACTATTTGATTGACTTGATAAGCATTTGAACCAATGTAGGTAAGTATGCTTTCTAATTCCAATGAGTTCTATGAGTTGTATAGTTTTTGCCACACTTTTTGTTGTCACAGAACATTGTACGAGTCATGTGGGGAAGTATGGGAGTTACGGGATACATGCGTGTACTTGTGGTTGGAAGTTAGATGTGGACCGCCATTAAGTTCAAAGTTTCGATATGTTTCGATGAATAAGTAGGAAAAGATCTCAATTGAAATTTTATTAGAGAACACATTTGGGTTTTTTTTTTCAGCTGCTTATGGTCCGTTTAGATTACTATACTTAGCTTCTTTGTACCTAAAGGGAGACTGCAACTCTCTTTACATGCACATTGTTTGCCAAACAATATCAATTAGAGGTCGTTTTGTTATTAATATCTGATAATATGTTATCTGCAGACAAAAATAACATCGGAAGAGTTTGCTATCGTCATTTATTTAACTTTAGAATAGGATAGATAGGAACTAAAACTGCACTCATAAGAGGCGTTATGTGCGGACGAGAGATCGGCGGATAAAATCATTTTTAAATAAATAAAAATGATATATTTCTGAGTGTTCAGGGATTTGGCAATTCTGATTGTGTTAATGGATTTTTAGTAGTCTAACAACCCCTAGCACTGCAAACTTTAGTTGGGCAATAGTTTGTTCCAGCCCGTAGGCATTATTAATTTTTATATTCCAATGAGGTAACAATACAGCACATGCCTTAGAGAATAGGGCGACTCTCTTATCATGCTATATTGGTGATGTTGCAAAATTCAAATATTTCTTATTTATCAGAATCTCAGACACCAAGAAGTTAAACGTAAGTGTGTCTTGAAAGTGTCTGTCTTCTTGTAGGACTTACGTCTAACTTCGTTAAAGTCTAATCCGAAAGATGGCAAGCCGGACACAACATTTGTAACCCAAATCCTTCGACCATAATTGCCACAAAAGCAATTGCTGTAAGCTCAAAAATCTCATACACCTTACCGAAATGTAGGTGTGAAGTTACAGCCAACTATTCTTCGCTGTAAGCAGAAAAATATGTCGGCAGTAAATTAGTGTTAGAAAACAATGGCGACGCGCCACGAGCGCTCCCTAACATTTTTCAACAGAGTACGGTAACCACGATTTACTTGATGGATAGCTCGCCTTAAGGAACTCTTAGTGAATGAAAACTAAGCTTTGATTGATCATTTTTTGGCACTTTTTTAGGTTCACTGAAAAAGGAGACTTGAAATTGAATGGTTTTTTTTATGTCTTTCAAAGCCTTAATAAATAAGGTCAATGATATTACGTCTTCTTGATATTATCTTCCTCTATACTTAAATATATTAAATCTGTAGAGAGGTCAATTCTGTACATGAAATATATTTCCAAAATAGCTATCAGGGGGTGATTAGGGATCGATACTGATGACAAAAGTGAAATCAGTATTTTTTTTGTCTGTTTGTTTGTATAACCGTTATAGAAATAAAAACTACGCGACGGATTTTAACGCAACTTGGTACAATTATTTTTCATACTTCTGTGTTGGTTATAGTATACTTTTCATCACGCTATAATCAATAGGAGCAGAGCAGTGACGGGACATGTTGGGAAAACGTCTGAAACGTCTTGAATCGTCTCGTTATTTCCCCGGGCTATTAGTATTTGACATCAGACGTTTCAGATCTTTGATTATGACGACCCGTTGTCGCTGGCATAAGCGACATGATCCACGTACGAAGTCGCTGGCAGAAAGTGGTTATAAATAAAAATGTATTTTTATCTACTAAAGTCAATAAAGTAACTTTTCCATTCATAATTGTAAATAATAGGTTAATGAATGACGCACTGAAGTAGGTATAGTAGTGATCATGTGGCTTGCATTATACCTAACGTATTCAAAACCATGCATGGCTTAACAAAATACTTAAAAACCCATGTAATTTGTTTACAATATTGCTGATGCTTAGATTTATCAAGGGATGTGTATCTAATATCTGACGAAACCATGGTCTGATGTAAGGTTTCACAGTATTGCTAGCAGTTACGCCTCTTAAGATAAGGCAATTTTCGTCATCTAAAATCAAGAATGTCACTTCATACAATATTGCGAGCGTTTCAACGATTTTCTTTTAACTGAAAGAAAAAGTTTTGAAAATGTTTGTGGTTTTTGTTCTCAATGTTAATTGGGGACTTATTTTTGTATTTTTTGGTGGGAAATCATCAAATGACCCCTCCCGCTGTGGGTGCAGCGTGAAGGAGTGTAAGTCTTTTACTGACTAAAACCCGCCATATTCTTTCTGGACCCTACTATATGCAAAGTTAAGTGTATGGCACTTAACTCTACACATAGGTAAGTATGCACATTCTAGCTTTTGATAGTTTAATGTTTAGTTCCAAAATTTACTTTTGACGCTCGAAGTATCTATAAGTACAGTATGTATTTACGTACAATATTATATTATATATTTAGTGTATAATAGGTACCTATGTGCATGTATGTACTTCTAAACAAAGAACAAAGTATAGGTAGATATCAATGTTGGCAATTTTAAAGGTTGTTAAGATAACTTGGAGAAGTTCGTTCGCTGTTCAAGTTTTCGATTAGCTTCAGTAATCGAAATTCTTTAGGTAGTGTCGCGAGACAAGATGTTTGCCTAGCAGATTCAGATATTTACAATGTTCCCGATCACAGATTGCAATTTAAAGTTTAATTAAAAATATTCCAATATGCACTATTGAATAAAATGATTAAACAGTTTTTTATTTCGCATATGCTGTTCTCTAGGTTTTAGTATTATTGTTTAGAAACATTTTTGTAGCTAAACGTACTTAATGGTTACTACAACTTGCTGTTCTCCGCGGTGCTGGTCTCGTCGCAACGAACCTACTTCCCATATAGAAAAGAAAGGAAAAGTAGCCCTTTCTTGGGCTCTAGCTAGCGATCCAGTAATTTTGGCGTGAAAGCAGGACAAATAAATAAACAGACAGCATTTCGCATTTTAAATATTAGTAAGGTAAACAGTTTCACAACAACTTGTCCTTACTCCAGCCAAAACCTAGTCCCCCTACAACTAAATAAAAGTGCATTGACTCAAGAGCGAGCACATTCTGTGAAGCATTACCACGACGCATTCTTCTAGCTCCACACAGATATATAAAAATAGCGTGTCTTTTAATTTAAATGCACATCTGGACTTGGACGTGCAGTTACTCAAGTTCACTGAGATTAATAGGATCCTGGGTAGGGTGTACCTTCCTACCGTCCCTTCTAGGCAAGGCAGCGTCCCGTACCTACTGCTAGGTTTTTGGTTGTGAACAATTTTTCATGTGTTTTTGTCTTGATCCTTTTATTTATTTAAGTTTATATTTACCAGCCAGAAGTAATGATGTATATAATTTGCAGAATATTGCTTTCCTGTGGTAAGTTGAAATGCAACTCATACTTGCAGGCAACATCCGATGACTCTGGACTTGTGTGATGATGATGAATGATGTGCTTCACTCATTTCTAATCTAGTGAACAAGATATGCGCCAAAAAGTTCTAGTAGCAGTACAAATAATTCAATCAATTCAGAACTTCCATCAAAAAAGTTTTCGATTAACAACTCACCACTAGTTCAATTGAAGGGTTTCCAGAAACCATCTACTTAGGTGCGAAACGACGCTATAGTGGCAAAAACTATTAAAACCCCTCTTATGTAAAAATCCTGGGCACAAAAGCACCAACATATTATACCCCACTTCACATACAGGATCTAAAAACAAGTTTTTAATGAAAATCCCCATCTGGCTTTGTTAAACCGCAAATTAAGATGGCTGCGATCTAGATTGCTTAGTTTATTTTTTATTTATAGTGGACAAATTGGATGCGGTCGTGAAAAGAGGGTAGTTTCTAACGATTTTTAGATTGCTAGTGAAGTGAGTCTATTGATTTGCGAAGCTATTAGATTGGCTACTATAGGGTAATAGGAAAACGGATTTTTAATAGCGAATAAAAAACTTCTGAATATACTCTATATTTTTTAAGATTCGGACATCCCTGTTTCTTGTGACAAATCACATCATTACACGTCTAAATAAAGTGCCTTCCTCGATAAGGTCATTTGGGGTGTGTTTGGAGAAACAAATAACTTTTATCAGCACAGAGATTTCATAATTACCTACACCTGGTATGATAATTACGTCAAAATAAATAAACTTACTCCTTTATAAATATAACAGGCAAACAAAACAATGTTTGTCTCCTCGGTTGCATCTCAGAAAAACTGATAAAATATCTATAATTATAACAATAGTGAAGTCTATCGCACACAACGAGACAATATTTGATTTTCAATCAACATGCCACGGGAAAATTTTCGTAGCCTCTAAGCCTTAGTAGTCATGGCACCGTCGGAAAAGATGGGTAACCCGGAGGAGCTGCCTTTAAAAGAAAAAGAAATTCCAAAAAAGAAAACCTTCAGAGAAAAACTTGCTGCTATCAGAGAAGGTATAACTGTTGAACCTGTCTTGGCTTGCTATGTCGTCCCGGGAATGCTGTCGAAATTGGCAACACAGAACCTCAACCTGGACAAAGCATGTCGGGTGAACATGAAGTTTGGCGATGAGGTTTGCGATGCACTCATTGCCAGAGAAGGAAATAAGTACCTGAAAGAAGAACTGGCGATCCAAGAGCTTATAGCGGGGATGGAGATGTGGAAGAGTGTTCTTCTAACTGCGTTGCCAAGTTTCTTGATCCTCTTCATGGGAGCCTGGAGCGACCGAACAGGGAAGCGAAAGATCTGCATTCTCCTGCCAATCATAGGGGACCTTCTCACGTGTATTAGCAGTATACTCAACGCGTATTTCTTCTACGAGTTGCCGGTGCAAGTGACTATGTTTTTTGACGGTTTCTTCCCGGCCATTACGGGAGGTTGGATCACTACATACATGGGCATCTTTGCGTACATCAGTGATATTTCCAGTGAGGAATCCAGGACGTTTAGAGTGGGGATAGCGAACTTGTGTCTGACAGCCGGAGGTCCAATAGGATCCGTTCTAAGCGGGATTCTACTGAAGCTCACGGGGTACTATGGAGTATTTACCATCACTTCTTTGCTTTACATCTTCAGTATTTATTATGGATTTATTTGCATAAAAGATCCGGAGCGACCTATTACCGAGAAACCAAAGCAGGTCAGTTAATTTTTTTTAAAGAAAGTTATTTAAGGTCGCTTTTTTTATTAATAACTAGCTTCTGCCCGCAACTTCGTACGCGGATCCTGTTTTTTTTTATATAAAAACCTTCCTTCCTCGATCTGTACAAACATTTTAAGACCAAAATAAGCCCGATCGGTCCAGCCGTTCTCGAGTTATGCGCTTACCAACACATTTAGCGATTCATTTTTATATTATAGATGATGTCAATTTATTTAGTTAAGTTATTAAATGTCATTGATTACAATTTAGTGTAACTTCAAAGTTTGGGGTATTTTAACCAGTAATTTGGCGAAAATATAACGTGATGAAGTTGAAGGATATTTTTAACTGCTTTTCAAGTTTGTACAAATTGTTATTGCTATTTTTATTACAACTTGTTCTGATATTATTGGAACTAAACTCCTCTACTTAAGGATATTAATATATGAATCCTAAAAAAACATTTGTCATTGACATAAAAGTAGGCTGAAAATATTATAATAAAGAACTATTCTACTTTACTTTATATAACCAGTGGCGGACTAACCGGGGATTGTAGGGGCAGCCTGCCCAGGACCTCGGATCTTGGGGACCAAATGCCTCCGCATTCCCGTGATCTTGACTATTTTTGCTTTTATCTTTTTTAGTTCCCAAGCTCAAACTAACAAAAAAATCCGTCCTTAAATTAAAAAAAATATCGTAACGAAGTTTGTAAAACTATATTTTTTATGCTGGGGGCCCATCCAGCTTTACCGCCCCGGGCCTCTGACGGACCTAGTCCGCCACTGCTTATTACTATTATGTACCTGCGTATTACACGACAATTGATTAATTAATTAGGTTACATTTTAATTAAATGATAAAGTAGAGCTTGTAATTGCGTTAGAATTCGTGCATTGTATTTGTGAATGATTCGTCTTATTGATAAGAATAGAGCGTAGTTACTTTGTTCTATTCAAAACTGTGTATGTCAAAGTGGTATGAAATAATTTCCACTGGTTGAGTAAATAAAAACATTATTACAAATGTAATATTACGTTTCTCAAAGTATGCAGGTGGTGTGCCTAGGTATTTTACACGACTGATTTAAAGTTCGTTATAGAATGAAAATTGTTTTTTTTTAGAAGCTCGTCTTAACGATATGATGTGCCTAATAACTGTGATTCTTATTCTGAGTTGTCGTCATGAATATAGTGACCTGCATTTAACAATGCATAATACACAGGTATTAATTTTGTCACTGAAGCCTACATTGCAAATGAATCAAGATGATTAACATTGTGTGACTTCACATAAAGATGTATTTTCTGACATAAGAAGGATTATATGTAATTTCCATCTCCAAACATACTGGCAGAAGCCATTCATGTGAAACTTCTAATAATGGGATTTATAATTGCAGAACGAATCGACTGACATAAGGGGCTTCCTAAAATCCTTTTTCGACATAAAACACGTAAAAGACACTTTGACCGTCGCATTCAAGAATGGACCTAACAAACGGAGGATAAAGTCCATTTTAGTACTGGCATCGATCACATTTATATATGGCCCGTCTCATGGTACGTACTTGTTTTAGTCTTATATTTTATTCAACGGTAGTACTGAATTTCGGACATAAATCCAAATTATCATCGGGGATGTATAGAATTATTTATTTCAGTCTTTACTTTGGTGAAGTATTTCTTTATATTCGGGTGCATTAGTTGGGAAAGGTTAAAAGATTTTCCTCGTATTATTTACTTAAGAACGTTGATAGAAAAATATTATCCAGCCCCGATTTGTTTTGTATTTTGCCAAACTGCGGCGCGAATGAAGAAAGAGAATTTTGGTAACTGAATCATGGTTCAAGGTATTCAGACAGAATTGTGTTGCTGGGGAGTTTATTCCACCATTTCTTCCTCCGAGCAAAAACACATAGGAAGTGGTGAAAGGTTTTTGTCTTTCTTATCAAACTACATTTTTCCACTTATGATGAAGTTGTTTGAGTTACTTCATTTAAAAATAATCGAAGGCAGGTTGCATAACATCTGCAGGCACGCTGTCTAAGCACAATACGACTGCCTGATATTGGGGCTAGCTACTCTAAAAATACGAACACATTTTGCAAAATCCAAAACTCTTTTAAGCTAAACTACAAATTGAAATGGTACCCACTCAAATTCGAATACCTTTTGTATTTTGTGTATAAAATCTATCCGATTTAAACTAATACTTTTTGAGAATAGTATATTTGTTCTTTTGTATGACTGTGTATTTTTTTGCGATTTTATTCAAGCTGCAAAACTAACATTTTTGAAACGTTCCATTTCAAGCATTTAATTTGCAGAACCCTATGAAAGAGATTTTGATACGTTTTTTTGTCTATGTATGTATTAATGTGAATACGGTATTTTTCAGGGGAAAATACGGTGCGGTATCTGTTTACAAGGTACCGTTTCAACTGGGATGCGCTGAAGTACAGCTTCTACAGTACTTTCTTTATTTGCATACACTCGCTTGGTAAGTATAATTGTTGTAAATTAATTAACAGATACAATGTTATAAGATCTGAAGACCTTTGCTGTAAAAACGACAACACATTACTTGTGTGATCTCGTACACAAACATATTGTGATGCGCTTACTGCGATTCTGGATTCTAACACATTGTATGAGATTTGAATCATTCTTAATACCCACATATTGTAGTAAAACTTAAACGCCAGTCGGAAAAAAAATGGAAAATATCCTCATGAGCATCTATGTATCAATTTTCACATTTCTACTTTAATTTTTTCAGGAGCGCTAATCTCAATAAGTATATTCAGTCACCGGCTACAATGGGACGACTCTGTCTTGGGCCTGATCTCGAACTTCAGCAAGGTGATCGGAGGCCTCTACACCGGCCTCGCCAGGAATACTAAAGACATGTATATTGGTGAGTACTGGAATCAGATCCTATGGTGGTTTCTACACAATCATAATAAAAGAAAAAAAAATAAAGTGACGGTCAAAAAATATTTATAAAAAAACCGGCGAAGTGCGAGTTGGACTCGCGCACGAAGGGTTCCGTACCATTATCTATGAAAAAAGTACAATAGGAATGGTCAAGTGTGAGTTACTTAAGTTGCACATTATTTTTAATAGATGGCGCTACTCAACAGTCTTAATAATTTATTTTTTAATTTTTTTAGTATTTGTTGTTATAGCGGCAACGGATATACATCATTTGTGAAAATTTCAGCGTTCTTGCTATCACAGTTAATGAGATACAGCCTGGAGACAAACAGACAGACAACGAAGTCTTAGTAATAGGGCTCCTTTTTAACCTTTGGGTACAGAACCCTAAAAAGAAGTTAAAGAGACGGTTAAAAAATATCTATAAAAAATGTACTTTGTTTTAAACACGTATCATGACGTCTGTTTAACTTTTTTGAAGTTAGCCAAAATGCAATAATTATGATGGGGTCGGATTCTACTCTAGTAGTTCTAGTCCAGTATGTAACTACAAGCTGTCTGACATCAAACTCAATTTCATAATTTACTTCTATATGTATTATAAAGCTAAAGAATTTTGTTTATGTTTGAATCCGCTATTAAATTCTTGATAATTATTATGTTTTTCAGCGGTGGCCATCGAGATGTTTAACGCTACTTCGTTCACCGCACTCAGATCAATCTCTTCTAAACTAGTCACAAGTGATGAACTTGGTAAGAAATGCATTTATTTAATTAATAATCATCTGCATAGTCTTTTCCCAAGTAGATATACCAGCTTCCAGTCTAACCAGATACAGCTGATCTATCAATGTTTTACATAGACTGATTGCCTATCTGACCGCCTCAACCCAGTTACCTGTTTTAACAACTAGCGGAGGCAATAATACGAAATCATTTAATTCCTTATCTTGTCTTATAAACAAAAATAATAAAGTCTTATTTATTACAAGGTAAAGAGAAAAAATACGTCAATAAACAAGCACCCTAACATCAATATTGTCAAAAAAAAATGTGTTCTCAACAATTGAGTGTTATCTAACCAATTCGTACGTGGTTTCAGGTAAAATGACGTCGTTTTTCAATCTGATGGAGGTGGTGACTTCCATGGTATTCGGGCCGATCTACTCCTGGATATATATGTGCACCTTGGAGATAGATGCTGGCATCGTGTACTATGTTAGCACCGTACTTACGGTGCCACCGCTACTGTTTTTTGCGTGAGTCTTTTGTTTTTCATATTTATTTATTTTGTTTGGGCAGGTGTTATAAAAGCTTATAGGCAGGAATAATCTTTAATCCTGTTAGGACATATCAACAGGTACTTATGCAGCTTAACATTTTAAATTAGAATTTTGGTTTAGCAAAGTAAATTGTAGGTAAGTACTTATCAGGTACTGGCAGATATTTACTAAAATAAATTAAAAATAACTATTGAAAAAATACCTAGTTGAATAATAAAAGGGCATTGTTTTTCAGCATGAATTTGGAATACATTTCAAAATCTAACTGCAAAGTAATATTACAACACGTGCTAAGTAATGTTTATCTAAGCCCAACTTAAGACATAATTAAAGAACTTAAGAACAAGCATTTCTTCATCAGTTTCATAATTAGCCGTAATTAGTGTTAACAAAAGATTAAAAGTTAAATCAGTAGGGATTAATAAATATAACCCTTAAAAACTTCGTAGTTAATGCAAATACTAAAATAAATTATCTGGCTTAAGACTTTCGGGATTTATGTCTATATAGTTTTTTTTCAAAAAACTTTTTATACTAATAAGCTGCGCCTTTTGTAAATTAAGAGCTATTTGTAACGGGGTGAATTATATTGCTTTAAATTAAAATTTGAATAGGCGTAGCATTTAGCAATGCATGAAAAAATACATTGAGAAAACTTTTTTGTGTTTTTTTAATACCAACTCCTGTGACCATGGCCAGAAAAAATGTATCTTATAGACTGTTAGTCACAATTGTAATTTTTCTCACTAAAAATCTACGCACTTTTCTCTCCCCAGGAATTGAATGCTATAGAACCTTGCAGTAGTTCGAATTTAACCGCAGAAAAAAGAGAAAAAAAAAAAAATTGGGCCAGTTACAGAGGTTACACATAGAGTTCTAGATTGCTGAACGCGAAAGAAATATTTTTAATTTTGACTCATTTACTATGACATTATCTGTCAGATAGCTATCTAGAACTATATCTGGAACCTTTGAAAATGGCACTTAGACTTTAGTTTGTCCCACTGCAGGGCACAGGCATTTGTCAATACAGAAGGAAAATAGTATTAAATCAATTTTATTTTTACAGCTGGTTCTTCATACAAAACCGAAAAGATGTTGCCAGGACAAAAATTGCAGACGGAGAAAAAATTGAAACTGAATTACAAAATAAGAAGAAAAAGGATTCGCTCATCAACAGCATTGATTTGGAACATGAAGTGATATTTGTGGATTAAAATATATTGTTTAGTTATAATTTTATATAGCGTGACTGGCAATTAGTGACCGATACTTGAACACATGATTCGGGTGATGATTACAAACTGATTTCAGAAATTTACTTTTTAGGGTTCCGTACCCAAAGGGTAAAACGGGACGCTATTACTAAGACTTCGTTGTCTGTCTGTCTCCAGGTGGTATCTCATTAACCGTGATAGCTAGAAAGCTGCAATTTTCACAAATAATGTATTTCTGTTGCCACTATAACAACAAATACTAAAAATTTAAAAAAGTTGTATATTAAGGGGTCCCCATACAATAAATTATAAAGATAGTGCAATTTGAATACAACGCCATCTGTTACTCAAGCGTTGATTTACAAGAGCGTGGTACGGAACCCTTCGCGCGCAAGTCCAACTCGCACTTGGCCGGTTTTTTTTACTTATTTCTTTAATCATAAATATAAACCACCCCAAAGTTCAAAGTTTGAAACAGCGGTTATGTTCCTGTGCTATTGAGATTTAAAAAAGTTTTAAGTTTGTAAGTTTTTTGTAATCGTGATTATTTTAATCACTTGTTCAAGTATCGGTCACTAATTACCAGTCACCCAATACATTGAAATAATAGAATTAAGAGATAATTTACTTTATTTAACTATGCATTTTATATTTATACTGTAATGTTATATTTAGCACATTTATTTATTTTTATGTTTATATATAAATAAGACCAAATTCTGACTTTTATGAAGTGAATATAGTATAATAATTATATTGTTAAATCCTCAATGAAATTGCGTGAGAATGAATTTAGGTTTATGTATTTGTGTGTAAGTAAAAATAATTTTAATATTAATAAAAAGTCACATGACTGCAATGTCAAATAAATACATCCATTATCTAGAATGTTTCGTGTAATTATTATTTAGTTAATATTTGACATGGTAGTCACGTGAAAGTATTTTTTTAATTACATATTTGTTTTTATTTCATTCTGATAAGTCATACTAATTTATTTCCTGCTTCTTGAAGTTACGTCCCGAAAGCTGCAGTCCTATATGATCATAGAAGTCCTAATATTTGAAAAATGGTGTGCCTAAAGCAGGTTCTTTCTCTAAGCAAAACCGCAAGAAATATCTAGCGGTCTGATATCGGAATTTCCATCCATCTATTAAGTATATGGTCGAATAATAAGGTTAGTATTTAATCGCAAATCAAAAAATCTTCGTGTAACGAAAAAAGTCCCAATTTTCATCAAAAATACTGATTGCACAGCAAAATTGTTAGCTCAAAAGATTTTAATGTTAGCAAGAATTTATGTTTTCGACGAATGAAACTTTACTCAATTTTAAATACTTAACGTTTGAGCATTTTGGGGACCTGTTTTCTCTGGATTTTCTGGTGAACTCACGCTTCGCTTGTGATGATGACGATGGCGTCCCAGCCGATTGCCGGCTGTTCTTATATAAGGAGATCAGCCTGCTGCGCAGCACATATTATAGTGCACAAGCATTTGCGCAGACACAGGTGCACTCCCTATTCCCTCACTCTCATAACCTGATGGGACGGCAATCCGACACGATCGGAGAGAGATCAGGCGCAGGACCGACATTAACGTGCTCTCCGATGCACGGGTGTATCAATCACCAATTTCCGACTCCGGACTGCTTTGTGAAAGTTTATAAAGCCCTCAAAGCGATTTCGGCCCGACCCGGGAATCGAACCCGAGAGCTCGTGATTAGCAGTCGGCTATGCGACCAACGAGGCTTCGCTTGTAGTACTTAGCTAAATGTATAAGCCAAAATACAGTTAAACCAAACATTTGTATACCGAATTGTTATCTAAGTAGGTACAATACTAGCAAAGATAATAAAATTAAGTAAATCTTCTTCTAATTTTGCGGAAATAAAGCTTAAGATAAGCAGTTTTCGATTTCGCAATGTTGTGAAGTAGATTTTTTTAAGATAGAAAAGCAAGTCATGTGTATTTATTTAAGTAAAAAAAATACTTAGTTTAAGTGTCCTAGTGAATAATAAAATGATGTTTCATTTGAGCATGAGACGTTTTTATTTAAAAAAATATGTTGTTGTCCTGTCTGATATCTTGAGAAAAACAATTAATATCGATGTGGTACTGAATGAATAATTAAGTAACGAAAACGTAAAAGTACAGTAAATCATTTTTTTCATTGGTTTGATAAAAATATGAGTGTTTCTCTAGTGCTTTCTTTAAACAAGATGTTATTATAACACAAAAAAATATTTGTACAAGATTTTGGGCTATCGGTTGAGAACCTCAGCTTCGTGAGTTCAGAAGCGGTCATATTTAATTTTAATCTGTACGTGCCAGACAAAGTACGATGTACAGTCGACAGCAAGTCAGTGTACCCAAAATCTGTCAAATTTTGCCAATCGAACATTAACCTTCCACTATTGTGATAAGGTTGAAAATCAATCGCAGAAATTTTACAGCTTTGTGTACACTGACTTGCTGTCGTCTGTACAACAAGATATTCCACGTTATTTTCATTAAGTACTTCTCTAATTATCATTGATCAGCTCACGAAGTTAAGATGTAGATAAAATGGCAGGCGCTAATCACACCTACTTATAATTGGAGGAGAACATGGTTCACTTAAAATGTCATTTTGAAAATATCTTAATGCAAGGAAACTTAATTACTAGACACAAATTTATAATAAAATTTACCCACTGCTGTAAGGAAAATGGTCGCCAGTTAAATAATAATTACAATTAAGTTGAATTTCTGCGATTGATTTTCAACCTTATCGCAATAGAGGAAGGTTAATGTTGGATTGGTAAAATTTGACAGATTCGGGTACTGTGACCTGCTGTTGTCTCTACATTCCGATACAAGTGTAACATTTTTTATGCGGGAAATCGTCAAATCTCATCTTGTATTATGGGTGCAGTGGGAGGGACTGACACTTTTATAGACTAAAACCTCTTTTCCTTCTGGAGCCCTTCGTGTCACATCCTGCAGCCTCATAGTGAATCTGTCAGAACACTTGAGGAGGTATGGCCTTCATAAAATCGAGAACTGTAATGATAGTTACATATCCACACACACAGATGATATTCGCTAAAATCTATAATGTTAAACTTTGTCTTCATTTCCTGCAGTTTAATAATAAGTTGTCAGTCTGACTAAGAAACCTAGACTTAAGAAACTTAGACTGCCTCGTTGGTCTAGTGGTCGCATAGTGCGACTGCCGATCACAGGTCTCGGGTTCAATTCCCGGGCCAAATCGCTTTGTGGGTTTTAGAAACTTTCACAAAGCAGCCTGGAGTTTGGAAGTTGGCGGTGTTACACCCCCGTGCCTGGGAGGGCACGTAAAGCCGGCGTCCTCGAATGCTACTCAGTAGCAGTCGTATATAAATCCACGTCGGAGGCCGTCAGGCAGATTTGAGAAAACTCTGACACTAGGGCTTGTTAGGTGATTAAACCTGCAGCTCACTCGATAAGAAGAAGAAGAAGACCTAAAAATGTTATAGATTTGTAGTAATTTTCAATTGTTCGCACGCAATTTGTTACCGCTAGAGCGAATAGACTAGTTGAACCTTTAAGCGCATCATAGTGCCGTTAGAATCTCGCCTTATTTAATTGACAAATATAATAAAAGACCAATATTTATATTAATAACCAATTATGCAGGTTTCTTGTTGCAAAATTAGACTGTCATTATTTACCAAACGTAAGAAGAAATTATGACAAAAAACAACATGAATTCAAGTCATAATGATAATCATTTAGTTAGTCTTAACAGATGTAACTAGTATTGTCGCAATCTCCAGCCACCGAGACAATTGATTACTTTGTTTGTACAATTTTATCAAGACACGAAGGTGCAGTGGCAAACTAAATACTCTACGTAAATATTCGTTTGTTACAATTATTTGACTTTGATAACTCGTCATTTGTACAGGATGGTTCGTTTTACTTGAAAAGCAAATAAGGAAAAAATCGATAGCCTATTTTGCGAATCTATTGGTCAATCAATATACCATTGAACTTACTTTTAATGAATGATCGAAATATAACACATCTCTTTTCGTTAAGGAGTAAGGATCCCAATGAGATATTGTTAATTTGATTCAACAAGGGGAATCAAAATGATGTACCTGTTACGAGCTTAAAGAAAGAAATAGTTTTGTTTTTGACGTGGACTGAAGGCTGGTTCAATATCGTTAGGAAAGTAGAACCTTACTTGTACATAACAGCAGGATATAAAAATAATGATAGTATAACTGACACGTTTCATTTTAGGCCTATCTGGAAACCTAATAAAAACAACACCTATTATAATTATATTTTTCTAAAATATTTTTTGGATCATACCGTACGTGACACCCCTTTAAGATATGACAAATATTAATTATGTAATCATGATATATGAAACGAATAAACTTATAGTTATTTAATAATAACACTCTACTGTTAGATAAAGAAATACTTTCGTTGAGTGAACACCATGTCAGGTTCAGAAAAAAAAGAAACAATTGAAGAACAGCCATTAAAAGAGAAGAATAACGAAAAAACTGAAACTGAACAAGAAGGTTTTATAACAAAGCTATGGCGGATAAAATCAAATATTACTGTAGAACCCATGTTAGCAGGGCTCATCATACCTTCAATGCTAGCCAGATTGGCGATACAGAATTTGAATTTGGATAAAAC
>NWSH02000078.1:9725229-9735374 GCA_002382865.2 Heliothis virescens | reverse complement strand
CAGTTAGTATTTCTGCTATGTATGTAGTATTTTTGTACAAAAATAAATGTAACTGTATTGCATTATGAGTAAAAAAGTAAGGTCATATTGATGTATAATTTTGAATTATCTGCAGTTTGAGTTTGCTAAACATTTAGTTTATTTGTAGTGAAGTAAGTTATTTGATGTAAAAAAGAGTATAAATGATGAGTATGTATTGATAGACGATTATTTTAATTGATATGCAATTTATTATATCCCGTAAGAAAGGAATAAAGGGTGAAGTGGCAGCAGAAAACAGATTGGAAGAAGAAGCTATAAATTAACACTATACTTTTACACTATATTTTTGTAAACAAATATTAACAACGCAGTCAAAATTTAAACATAACGTTTTTGCACAACCGCAAATGTAAAATTATTTCCTATATTCCTATACACTATATCTCACTGAACGGCAAATGGAAGAGTATGGAAGAAGAAAACGTGCTGCGCCGACCCAAAATAAATTGGGATAAGAGCAGGAAGATGATGACCATACCTGACAAAAAAAAATATTTTTAAGAGAAGCAAAAAGGGCTGGTTTCTACTTTGGACAAAAAATAAGCATTGCCATCCAACGTGGCAATGCTGCCAGCCTGGGGTACGCTTCCAGTGGGCGGCGATGAAGAGGAGTTTTTTGATTCCATATTTTAATTTTTATTTTATATGTATTAGATAGTAAGTTATTTGTAAATATGTACAGAAAAATGTATTTTAATTAATTGTAAATATTAAGAGGTAACACTATTAAGTATTATGTATTTTGTTAGAGAAGCAAAAACCATATACACGATTTAAAACACTTGAAGACACCTACACCAATCCATCTATTAGCACAATTTCTCACATTTTCACTCCAAATAGGAGCAATTACACAATAGACAATACACTATTACGATCATCAACTAAATATGATCTGTACGTCACGTGTGTTTGTAAAGGATTTCATTATGTTTGACTGATGTCTCGATGTTAGGCCTTGTGTTACATTGGAGCGCTAAGAGGCATTAGCTACGATTATGTTACAGGACTATAGATATGTAAATAGGATTTGTGTATGCAAATTGGTTTGATTAGGGGTTTAATGCTGCGATAAAGTTTCGTGTACATAAGGCCCAAAAAAATATGAAATAGCTGTAAATAATGTCAAAAAAACATGAAATTTTGTAGTCAACAAATGCTATTTTTTACGGAAATGATAATGCAAGAATTTCTACAGAATTGATTGTAAAATACAGTGTTGCGTACCTTTCGAATATTATGAATACGAAAGTAACTCTTGTCTGTCTGTCCGACTTTCGCGTCAAAATACGGAACCGATATTAATGGAATTTCATACGTAGATAGTCAAGAAGACTATAGGTACTGTCTGTGACTCTAATAGCTTTTTATCCAGATTTGGGACGTAGTATCCCCTCTGGAACCACGAAAACAGCTAGTGTACATTATAAGCTTTACTTTTGCCTTCTATTTTCATTTGTAAGATGTATTCATTAAAGCCGGTAGCTTCACCCAAAATCAAATAATTTATAGAAAGGCTTGACACTACTATATCAAAGCAATCAAAGGCATTATTCCGTCCAGCTGCAGTTTTCAGGCCTCTATTTGAAACGATCCCCTTAGGCTTCATTCATACAAGTCCATAACTTTCAATCGCTTCGTACATTCACTAGTTTCTAATACCCTCTAGTAAAGACTTTAATTTGAACAACACCCATCTGCCTAGCCTTTTCTTAACTACGTTGGGGTCTGCTTCCAATTTAATCGGCTGCAGCTGAGTAAAAGTGATGGGGTGACTGCCGATATCACCTCCTTAACTCATTTACCTGGGCTACTCGATACTTACTCCTTGTGGCTGTCAGATGCATGTCTGTTATGATAAAAGATTTTCAAATGACAACCAGAACTAATTTTACGTGCCTTCAAAGACACGGAGGAACTCGTCATGCCAAGATGAGGCATAACCTCATGATCGATTGGTACTTACGGCTGCTACGTAATCACGAGCACCTCTTTAATTTGAACAACAACGACAAAAACTATTGAAATGACAGCTGGACCAATATGACGTGCCTTCGCAGAAACGCAGAGGAACTGGTCATGACAATATGTGGCTTAGCCTCATGATCGATCGACTTAGCCACGAGCTCTATAATGTAAACAGCAATGACATTCAAAATTCGCAATAATAAAGTCCACGTGAATGTTGGCGCTAAACATATAATTACTGCACACTTATCTCCACGCGACGGTCACAGAACTATGAATCGGAAAAATACAGGAAAGGCGCTTTAAGAAAATTGTTTAATGCATGTTTTTTGAGTGTTTTTTGACATGAAATGTATAGTCATGGACATTGATGGTTGAGTCTCTTGCTNATATGAAATAGCTGTAAATAATGTCAAAAAAACATGAAATTTTGTAGTCAACAAATGCTATTTTTTACGGAAATGATAATGCAAGAATTTCTACAGAATTGATTGTAAAATACAGTGTTGCGTACCTTTCGAATATTATGAATACGAAAGTAACTCTTGTCTGTCTGTCCGACTTTCGCGTCAAAATACGGAACCGATATTAATGGAATTTCATACGTAGATAGTCAAGAAGACTATAGGTACTGTCTGTGACTCTAATAGCTTTTTATCCAGATTTGGGACGTAGTATCCCCTCTGGAACCACGAAAACAGCTAGTGTACATTATAAGCTTTACTTTTGCCTTCTATTTTCATTTGTAAGATGTATTCATTAAAGCCGGTAGCTTCACCCAAAATCAAATAATTTATAGAAAGGCTTGACACTACTATATCAAAGCAATCAAAGGCATTATTCCGTCCAGCTGCAGTTTTCAGGCCTCTATTTGAAACGATCCCCTTAGGCTTCATTCATACAAGTCCATAACTTTCAATCGCTTCGTACATTCACTAGTTTCTAATACCCTCTAGTAAAGACTTTAATTTGAACAACACCCATCTGCCTAGCCTTTTCTTAACTACGTTGGGGTCTGCTTCCAATTTAATCGGCTGCAGCTGAGTAAAAGTGATGGGGTGACTGCCGATATCACCTCCTTAACTCATTTACCTGGGCTACTCGATACTTACTCCTTGTGGCTGTCAGATGCATGTCTGTTATGATAAAAGATTTTCAAATGACAACCAGAACTAATTTTACGTGCCTTCAAAGACACGGAGGAACTCGTCATGCCAAGATGAGGCATAACCTCATGATCGATTGGTACTTACGGCTGCTACGTAATCACGAGCACCTCTTTAATTTGAACAACAACGACAAAAACTATTGAAATGACAGCTGGACCAATATGACGTGCCTTCGCAGAAACGCAGAGGAACTGGTCATGACAATATGTGGCTTAGCCTCATGATCGATCGACTTAGCCACGAGCTCTATAATGTAAACAGCAATGACATTCAAAATTCGCAATAATAAAGTCCACGTGAATGTTGGCGCTAAACATATAATTACTGCACACTTATCTCCACGCGACGGTCACAGAACTATGAATCGGAAAAATACAGGAAAGGCGCTTTAAGAAAATTGTTTAATGCATGTTTTTTGAGTGTTTTTTGACATGAAATGTATAGTCATGGACATTGATGGTTGAGTCTCTTGCTACAGTAGGTAGTAGTAGTTGTAGTTCGTAATTCATCATCATCATGAGTCCTTTTTATTGTCATACTTGGTCACAGGTTCTTCTCACACAGAGAAGGATTGAGCGTTAATCACTACGCTTGCTCAATGGGGGTTTTCTGTGATTTTCAGCGCGGAATTTACCCTAAGTAATTTAATCGGTCGCAAAACAAATTACATATACTGAATTATATTTAATTTTTTGGACTAATTTTGACAACTTTTACTTAAATCAGACCTCTGTGGATTACAAAGATCAGGTAGATCCGTTAGACTCCGTGTGTAGGTAATAGTGTAATCTCACAAATATTTTGAACTACGAAACTGCGAAAGTTTGAAAGTGATACAACTACTACGGCCAGTTTCCCAGGTTCCGATAGATCAGAGAAACACATCAACCAATAGAAAAGTAGTCAAAGTTATTTCTATGACATGATCTGTCAGATAGCTATCTAGAAGTCTATCTGGAACTTGTGAAATTGGGCACTAATGTTTTTGACTGTACCTACGTCAAATAAGTGATTACTAGATAGAGCTTAGACTAATGGGGGTGTTAATGATGGCGTTTTCGGCAGTTTATGCATAATTTGCACGTGTGAAATTTTTATTATTGTTGCTCTTTTGTTAGTTTTGTGATAAGTGTTAGATAACTGCACCAGTGATTGTTAACGGGTGTATTTTGGTTATTATAATGGTGGTCATGACTTTTCAGAGTTTTTTGTGTGCTTTTTTGTTTATCCTTGTTCCTTGTTATCCTTATATCTATTGTGTATCCTTGTTCTGTGGCCAGCGGCTTCACCTGCTGTCCGACGGAACTACTACTCAAAAAAAGATGGGCTTAGAGATATACCTATTTTATGTCCTTCCCCCGGGTCAAAGCTCCTAATTTTGTCCAGGTCGGTTCAGCCTTACTTGAGTTATAAAAATGTAGCAAGGCTTTTTTAATACAATAAAACTTGTTTTTAGAGTTTTACGACAGTTTTTCAGAGGTAGAGCGACATAAATATTTTTTTAAAGCATATGACTTACCGTTAAATTGAGAAGTGAGGATCATGTTGTGAGGAAGGTTTTGAGCATGAATGTAGATGGATATTGCGGAAAGGGAAGACCAAAGAAACGATGGATGGATTGCGTGAAAGTTGATATAGCTAGGAAGAATGTTACTTGTGAGATGACGGCAAATAGAAGAGAATGGAAGAAGAACACATGCTGCGCCGTCCCCAAATAAATTGGGATAAGGGGAGGAAGATGATGATGATGACTTAGGTACCTACCGTTAAATTGCTGTACTTTTAACGAGAACCAGTCATCTTCAAATGTCTAGGCTTACAACTTTACCTCTACTAACTGATGGTACAGACGACAGCAGGTCACGGTACCCGAATCTGTCAAATTTTACCAATCAAACATTAACTTACCACCATTGTGATAAGGTTGGAAATCTATTGAAGAAATTTGACAGATTGTGGTGACTTGATGTGCTGTCGTCTGTACAACGGTGATCGCCTTGAGCCGATATGCCGGTCGTCTTGTTCAATAGGTCAATCTCAAATGGACCGAACAACATTGTAAATAACTGTTATAATGTCTCTACGTATTTTTAGATTGTTAATAGTTTTAATTACATAAGTTTTTAAATGTCTTACGGCCAGTTTCACAAGTTACAGATAAAGTTCTGAATAGCTATGCTATTATTACTTATACTTATTACATAGTGCCATAGAAATGTTTTTAATTTTGACAATATTATTTACATATATTTACAACATATTTACACTATTACAAAAAAAACTTAAACTAAGAACTAAAAAGCGTCAAAAAATTCCTGCCCATCGCTGTCGACTGGGAGCGTGCCCAAAAGGCTGGCAGCATTGCCACGCTGGATGGCAATGCTTAATCTTTGACCTAGGTAATAGCCTGCCTTTGACTACTTTTCTATGACATGATTTTTCAGATAGCTGTATCTGCAACCTGTGAAACTGGCCGTTAGTATTGTTATTTTTGCAGATTTTATTCCTAAGCTGTTGTATCTCCTGCTTGTTTGTTAGTTTTTCACATTTGAACAGCTAAATAGTATCTATATTTTTATGGAGACAGATTGATAATATAGAGAAGGACATGGTATACATGTTATAATGATTCGTAAAGCAATTCCTTCAGGAAACGAACAAGTCTACTGGAATCAACATTTTACTCACACCAACAAAAAATACAACCATACAATATTATATCACACAAAAATGAACTTTAACTTCAAACACATGAAAGACAATTTCACTAACCTTTATCCAGATCTTATTCACAGCCCAGGTGACCACATACCACTAAGCTGGGAACAAGTTCACATTGGTACTGTATGCCAGTGAATGGTCATTCTGTCCATTCTTATAGCAATTACCTACTTGTAACGTTTGTGTCGGCTGGCCATTTCGGGTTACACGTCATACGATGGCTCTATTCGGGTCCTCTCGTTTGTCAACACGTGATTGTACAGACAACAGCAGGTCAACGTATACGAATCTGTCAAATTTTACCAGTCAAACATTAATCTACCTCCATTGTGATGAGGTTGAAAATCTATTGAAGAAATTTGACAGATTCGTGTAGGTTCATGTGCTAGCGTTTATACCATTGGTTTAGTCTGATGATCATCAGCCTTCTTATTGTCCCCTACAAGGCACAGGACTCTTCTTAGGGTCAATTCACACCGAGACGCGACGCGACGCGACGCGGCTTTGATGTAGCGCGACGCCTCGCGGCGTCGCGAGACGCATCTTAAAAACAAAGAAAATCGCGAGATGCAGCACCGATCTTGTACGCCGCGCGTCACCGCTGCGTCAAGATGCGTCGCGCTGCGCCGCGCTGCGCCGCGCGGCGCCGCGCGGCGTCGCGCGGCTTCTCGAGGTGCAGCGCAACGTATCTGAATTCTGACAATTAAATGTGTATCGTTTCGTGTAATGAATAAAGTATATTTTGAGTCGCTCTATGTAAAATCTGCGTGCAGCGTCGCGTCGCGTCGCGTCTCGGTGTGAATTGACGCTTACGCTTGAAGCCGGATTTGCGATTTCAGACTTTGAAATCCAGGCTTACTCAGTCTGTCTAATATTCAAACTTAGAATATAATACAACTAAAAAAAATACTTTATTATTCACCTGACCTGGAATTGAACCCTCACTCTTGATCGTGCCAGAATTCATCTTTCAGTCAGTGAGCAGTACAAGCATCACATTTTAACGAAACCGATATCACTGGGAGTCCTCAAAAAGGTTTTGTTAACATTTAGACACCTTTTTAGAGAGAAGTAAACACTTTTATTTCAACTATAATACTTACACTTTCACTAGACTAGGACCACGTTTATCTGTGCCGAATATAATGTTTACACTGCGACAGCCACATCGCAACACGTTCATCGAACCATGAGAGTCCATTTGGTTACGAAACCTGATCACCAAAACTTGTGTAACATTCTAATACTCTTTCATTGCTGTGTTCTGTGAATCTATACTTATCTATACTAATATTATAAAGAGGAAAACTTTGTTTGTTTGTTTGTAATGAATAGGCTCAAAAACTACTGGACCGATTTTAAAAATTCTTTCACCATTCGAAAGCTACATTATCCACGAGTGACATAGGCTATATTTTATCCGGGTACGGGCAGTAATTCCCACGGGATGCGAGTGAAACCGCAGGAAAACGGCTAGTAATATTATAAAGCTGAAGAGTTTGCTTGTTTGAACGCGCTAATCTCAGGAACTACTGGTTCGATTTGAAAAATTCTTTCAGTGTTAGATAGCCCTTTTATCAATGAAGGCTATGGGCTACTTTTTATCTGGATGCGCTAAGTAGTTCCCACGGGACGCGAGTGAAACCGCTGGCAAAAGCTAGTAAATCTATATTGGTTGTCATTTTACCTGAGTCCTTAAAGAACTACTTCCTACACCCAGCTGAAAAGTAAGTATATTTTCATGTATATTACTAGCTTCCGCCAGCGGTTTCACCCGCTTTCCCGTGGGAACTACTGCGCGCACCGGGATAAACAGTAGCCTATAACCTTTCTCGATAAATTGGCTATCTAACACTGAAAGAATTTTTCAAATCGGACCAGTAGTTCCTGAGATTAGCGCGTTCAAACAAGCAAACTCTTCAGCTTTATAATATTACTAGCCGTTTTCCCGCGGTTTCACTCGCATCCCGTGGGAATTACTGTTAGTTCCTGAGATTAGCGCGTTCAAACAAACAAACGTACAAACAAACTCTTCAGCTTTATAATATTAGTATAGATGTGAAAGTATCTTCTGTGTGTATGTCTGGGGGCGATCCTCATTTTGTTCTCATGACAATAAGCAGATGACTGTCTCTCTCAGGTGAAACAATCCATTGTTTAAAATTATTGACACATTCCTTCATAGAATTGTTGATTGAATGCTTTCACATAATTATAATACCGTTGTCGACATTTGAGTATCTCTAATGTTTAGGCTATATTACTATCATACTAATAGCGGCCTAGCCGATTGTCGGCCATGGCGCCTGTTCTCATATAAGGAGATCAGCCAGCTGCGCAGAACATATTATAGTGCACAAGCATTTGCGCAGATACAGGTGCACTCCCTATTCCCTCACTCTCATAACCCGATGGGTGGCAATCCGACACGACCGGAGAGAGATCAATTGTTTAGGCTATAATAACGAATGAAATGTCAAATATTCCATTGGCCATAATCCGAAGAAGGTATTGACAAAATTATCGACGAATATTTTTAGCAACTTTATAACAACAATTACACAGCATATACTGATGTTAGAAGTCGTGACCATCTTGTTTTTACTTTACTGTAAAAAATATTATTAGAATTTCCGTAACAATTTTCAAGATCAAAATGCTGTCGAAAAACCCAACCACGTACCTATGTGTANTGTGTATTTTTTAAATTTTAATGTAGATTAAAGGCGATTTCATTGCCCGCTGCTTGCCATTTTATTGCAGCAAGATGCTACTTTCACTGTGTAAACACTCGCCTGTCAAATATTCCTGCAATAAAATGGCAAGCAACAAGCAATGAAATCGCAATGTGTAAACGGGCCGCTTTCACGCTAGTGAATTTGACGCTCGATTTTTCAACGCGCGACAAATAACCTGTCGCGGGGTTCTAGATGTCAGCGTTTGAACCAGTGCTTTTCAATTGTTTGTTATGGCCTCGTTCGATCTACGTAGCCGCACCGAAAAACTGAATGGAAAGTATGCTAGTTTGGTAGCGCTATCATCTGCCTCGCCTCTTCCCAATTATGTAGGGGTCGGCTTCCAGTCTCACCGGGTGCTGCTGAGTACTAGTGTTTTACATGGAGTGACTGCCTGTCTGACCCCCACAACCCAGTTACCCGGGCAACCCGATACCCATTGGTAAGACTGGCTACCAGGCTTCTGGCTTCTGTCTACCCGTAACGTCTGCCAAAGATGGTCAAATGACAGCCGGGACCCACCAGTTTATCGTGCCTTCTAACTAACTCATTGTGACAAGATAGTCACCCATCCTCGGACCGACTGCGCCAAGCATTGCTTAACTTTATGATTGATTGATCCACAATGATTGATCGCGGCTTTGACTAAGCCACGGGCTCTTTGAGTTTGGTAGCGCTATGCCAAACCAAAAATAACCTATTTCAGAATGTCATATGATTATTTTTTATTAATAAACACAAACAAGCTTGTTACCAAGAACTTGTTAGATTTTATTCACAAATGCCGATATGCTAGAAAATTCCGTACATTGCATGTTTCTAGAAAAAAATATATAGAATACGTTATAATTTTATAAAAACACTAGCTTCTGCCAGCGGTTTTACCCGCGTCCCGTGGGAACTATGCGGCGCACCCGGATAAAAAGTAGCCTATAGCCTTCCTCGATAAATGGGCTATCTAACACTGAAAGAATTTTTCAAATCGGACCAATAGTTCCTGACAGTAGCGCGTTCAAACAAACAAACAAACTCTTCAGCTTTATAATATTAGTATAGATACTTTACAAATTACTTACATCGTAATGGTTTCAATTTATTTTCCACTACATTGTCAGTAGATTACATAATTATATTTATGGCGCCGTCATTACTCGACACTTTGGTAAAGAAGGGTCTACATTTTTCTCTCGTGTCTCGTNCAGTAGCGCGTTCAAACAAACAAACAAACTCTTCAGCTTTATAATATTAGTATAGATACTTTACAAATTACTTACATCGTAATGGTTTCAATTTATTTTCCACTACATTGTCAGTAGATTACATAATTATATTTATGGCGCCGTCATTACTCGACACTTTGGTAAAGAAGGGTCTACATTTTTCTCTCGTGTCTCGTTGGTTACTTGCTGCATAGCTGACTGCTGTGCACCAGTCTCGGGTTCGATTCCCGGGTCGCCATATTTTACAATGGATGTTTTCTTATGATAGTAAATAATGGAATTGTTCACTT
>NWSH02000078.1:9699451-9725129 GCA_002382865.2 Heliothis virescens | reverse complement strand
GTGCGTTTATTTTTCATAGATAATGGAACGGAACCCTTCGTGTGCGAGTTCAACTCGCACTTGACCGACTTGACGTTTTTGAGTCGACAATTTTCTCACAAGGAGGCTCGCGGAGGCGCGTGGTGGTACGGGTACTGGGGAATAACGAATTGTCCACGAGTGCAAGACGACGCGCCGAATACGTTATGACATGTCTTTATCAACATTTACCGTGTCATAGCGGCAAATCCTAAGATTTACCAATTAAATACTGGTAAAAGTCCGAAATAAAAGAATTGTTCGGACTTTTACCACTGAGAGTTGGTAAATCCTAGGTTTTACCGGTAAATCCTAGGATTTACCACAGTTCGGGCTTTTACAGTAACANGGTTTCTAATACCATTTTATTTTATATTTAGACTAGTTGTAGTAAATAGGTGCGTTTATTTTTCATAGATAATGGAACGGAACCCTTCGTGTGCGAGTCCAACTCGCACTTGGCCGGTTTTTGAATCCTTATCCTCCAGTCGACAATTTTCTCACAAGGAGGCTCGCGGAGGCGCGTGGTGGTACGGGTACTGGGGAATGACGGATTGTCCACGAGTGCAAGACGACGCGCCGAATACGTTATGACATGTCTTTATCAACATTTACCGTGTCATAGCGGCAAATCCTAAGATTTACCAATTAAATACTGGTAAAAGTCCGAAATAAAAGAATTGTTCGGACTTTTACCACTGAGAGTTGGTAAATCCTAGGTTTTACCGGTAAATCCTAGGATTTACCACAGTTCGGGCTTTTACAGTAACAGATATACTGAAGAAAAACAGTTTGTGTATTACTAAGTAATAACGTTTAAGCAATCATCTCCGTAGACTTCTGCTATCCTGGTACTTGTCGTAACTAATAATGATTCAATTTTAACCCTTTATTTTTAATTTTATCCATTATTTCGCTAAGGTAAAGTCGCTTATGCATCTACTTCCAATTCAGTTATGTTTCCGTAGTACTTAGCTGAATGTCCATCGTTATTTAATACGAAACCTTTATGATGTTCTCAATGTTTCACCGTATAATATGCGTTTAAAAGAATAAACCACCCATCTTTTTCAGCTGTCACAACGGATAACATATTATACCGACTGTACTTCAGCAAGATGTTATGGAAGAAACTGAAACTTTAATATTTTAATATTTCGTTGCTTTTTTCGTAGGGAACATTGAGATACAAAAATATTTAAAATAAATAATAGATGCTTCGGCAAACACTGTTATACTATCGGTTCTGCTTTTGATCTCTCTCCGGTCGTGTCGGATTGCCATCCCATTAGAATATGAGCGTGAGGGAATAGAGAGTGCATATGTGTCTGCGCAAACGCTATGTCTTACGTAATGGTATAATCAAAATCCGCCTTTCCTTGTTGAGTTGATGTAGACGTCGTCCTATTAAATTTTCAAGAACTCAAAATGATGCTCTTTTTACAATAATTCCAGGCGCATTATTCTCGATCAGCGTGTTCAGCAAGCGCTGGGGCTTCCACGACTCCATGCTGTGCCTCATCTCCATCGTCAGCAAGCTGGCTGGCTCCATACTCATCATCTTCGTGCAGACTGACCTTCATATGTTCATGGGTATGTGTATTGCGGAATCACTCAATGAAAAAAAATATTTTATCGAAAAATAAACAAGTACTTAATTTTTTTTGTTAGTGAATCGACTATTATATGGATATTAAATAAGAATAATGTTGTTTTTCCAGTTCCATTAATTGAAATCTTGAACGCGACTACGTTTACGTCTCTGAGGTCAATGGCATCGAAGCTGGTACCTAGCGAGGAAATGGGTGAGTTGGATTTATAATTATTTTTAGGGTTCCTCACTCAAAGGGAAAAACGTCTGGCCGCTATCTTTTATCAAGTTGTAACTCATGATCCGTGATAGACAGGTAAAATTTTCAAAAATTATGGCAATAGTAACAAATACTTAATTAAAGCTATGATATAATTAATATTTTAATGATATTAACCCCTTCTTCGCTTGAATTTGAAAGATACATTTCACATTGCTAAATAAAAGATGTGCTTTCGAATCAAGTGTGTAATTGTTGAACTAACACCCGTGATACTTTCACAATCACGGGCTGATTGTTGCCGACATACATATAAAACATACCTTGCTGAAAAATATGCCACAAGTAATGTACCTATTAATTTTATTTTCCAGGCAAAATGAACTCTCTCTTCAGTCTAGTGGAAACTTTAGCGGCTTTAATGTTCGACCCTACATACTCGAAGCTGTATTCAAACACCATCACGGTGTTCAGTGCCGCTGTGTACGTGTTCAGCGCTGTCATGACACTCCCTGCTATTGGGATACTTATGTAAGTAAACGACAATCATTGAGCAAGCGTTATTCTATGTATGAGAAAAAGGTCTGTAATGCGACAGCGAAACGGCTCTAAGTTATGCTGTCCTGGTACCTGGTTAGCGGTTGCGCTGGTAAATTGTACAGGCTTTAATGTTCGACCATGCGCGCCGCCAAGACACTCCCTGCTATTGGGATACTTCTTTAAAGTAAACGAGAATCCGCATTAAGCAAATGTCCGCCTATGTATGAGAAGAAGGCCTGGAGTGGGACAGTGAATAAGCACTAAGTTATGCTGTCCTGGTACTTGGTGTCATATTTGTTATACTGGTAATACTTACGCAGTTAGAATATTTAGGTTAAAAGCTGGTCGCTTTATAACTATAAAAATTATTGAACCTGCACTATAAATTATAGCTGTACATATTATATTCAACACACAAAACTTGTTCTATTTGATACGAGTCTTGACGACAGGTGAAAGAAAGTTGAATTACGACTTAATTTTAAAATATCTGCTAAATTGCACACTCATTTTTTCGAAAAAGCAGCTAGCGCATAAAATGAAATAACCAACTGTAGTATGTTTGGTATGACAGCGTGGTAAGAGATCGAATGACTCAGTATATAAATTTTCATCCTTCACATATCATTGTTAAAGTAATCTTAATAACAAACATTGTTCTGCGTTTCCTCCCGGATAATACCAGCAGATGTTATCATAATATTTTGGCTTATCTGGGAAAATTCGTGCACAAAACATACATGCAAATAGAAAAATGAGGCCCATTTTTAGCGAAATGTTTGGAAAGTTGGTTCGCAACCTGTCTTTATTATTTATTGTAAAATGAGAGAGTAACTTTGAAAAGTTCAGGGGCCCCCTCAGGTTCATTCGAGGGGGCCCCCGAGCTTGGGGCCCCGGGAACTGCCTCGGCTAGCCCCTTCGTAGCTACGCCACTGTGTTTAACCTTCGAGCTTACTATGATTCAGCAAAATCATATAAAATTATCATTTGTCAGAAAAAATATTCAACACATTTATCTCAGAGCAATATTAAATTCAGTAAGACGTTGATTAATCGTAGAAAAAAATACTCTATAGAAAAACAACAGTAATATTTAAAAAGGAATTCCCATCGGTAACCATATCAAAGTAAATGATCGGTCACATGTAATTTCCATGACATGACTGCTTGAATATCATATCTAATTGTTAATTTGCTGACTAGATATAGAATTTTGACATTAGACTCATACAAGTAACGTCAAATTCCTATTTCTACTACTGAAAATAACTAACAGATCGAATATTGAAACGGCGTTTAGACATATTTTAGACTACAGATGGGTCTTACTCGCGATGAAATTATAAAGGTGTACGATACCACTTTTCTCCCGACGTTTATAATTCCATCGCGAGTAAGAGTCTGTAGTCTAAAATATGTGTACAAGTCGCGAAAGTTTAAAAAGGCGTTTAGAAAACCATTATTGAGTAGGATAGCTGGTTGGACAATTTTTGAGGTTGACTTTGAGTTGCTTATACATCTATACTAATATTATAAAGAGGAAAACTTTGTTTGTTTGTTTGGTTGTAATGAATAGGCTCAAAAACTACTGGACCGATTTTAAAAATTCTTTCACCATTCGAAAGCTACATTATCCACGAGTGACATAGGCTATATTTTATCCGGGTACGGGCAGTAATTCCCACGGGATTTGAGTGAAACCGCGGGAAAACGGCTAGTATATAATATTACTACAGTGAAGACACCTTTGTTTATAGACACCATCCCAAAATCTTAAATGGGAAAAAAGTTCCTAGGTACGTATTTCTGTCGAGTCATTCGTATGTAATATTCATGAGTTGTCTCATTTATAATAGGTATTTATAATGTTTATTTGAAGGTCATTGCCGTAAAATATAATGAATGATTATAGTGATGATTATAAATGAATGTATTCAAATTCTTTTCAGATGGTTTTTTGTTCAGCACAGACGAGAGACGGCGCAAAAGAAACGTATGCAGGCCAAAGATGTCGAAATTCTATTTGAAAGTGTTCCTGAAAAAGAAAAGGATGGAAAATAAATTGTTTAAAATAACTTTTGTTTGGATTTTATAGGTTTATTTTATTTTCCAGAAGTTACAATCGACTACTAGTTTTTCTGACCATGGGTATTTCAAGTGCGTTTGTGAGGGTAAATATAGTTTTTCAAACTTGAGAAAAATAATATTTGAAGAACAAATTATTAATTCTTGTCAAGTTAATATTAGGGAAAGTGAACAATTCCATTATTTACTATCATAAGAAAACATCCATTGTAAAATATGGCGACCCGGAAATCGAACCCGAGACCTGGTGCACAGCAGTCAGCTATACCTACGGCAACTAGACCAATGAGACACGAGAGAAGTCTAGACTCTCCTTTACCAAAGTGTCGGGTAATGACGGCGCCATAAATATAATTATGTAATCTACTGTCAATGCAGTGGAAAATAAATTGAAACCATTACGATGTAAGTAATTTGTAAAGTATCTATACTAATATTATAAAGCTGAAGAGTTTGTTTGTTTGTTTGAATGCGCTACTGTCAGGAACTACTGGTCCGATTTGAAAATTCTTTCAGTGTTAGATAGCCCATTTATCGAGGAAGGCTATAGGCTACTTTTTATCCGGGTGCGCCGCATAGTTCCCACGGGACGCAGGTAAAACCGCTGGCAGAAGCTAGTGTTTTTATAAAAGTATAACGTATTCTACATTTTTTTTTCTGGAAACATGCAATGTACGGAATTTTCCAGCATATCGGCATTTGTGAATAAAATCTAACAAGTTCTTGGTAACAAGCTTGTTTGTGTCTATTTAAAAAAATAATCATATGACATTCTGAAATGGGTTATTTTTGGATTGGCATAGCGCTACCAAACTCAAAGAGCCCGTAACTTAGTCAAAGCCGCGTGGATCAATCAATCATAAAGTTAAGCAATGCTTGGCGCAGTCGGTCCGTGGATGGGTGACTATCTTGTCACAATGAGTTCTTCCGTGTTTCGGAAGGTACGATAAACTGGTGGGTCCCGGCTGTCATTTGACCATCTTTGGCAGACGTTACGGGTACACAGAAGCCAGAAGCCTGGCAGCCAGTCTTACCAATTGGTATCGGGTTGCCCGGGTAACTGGGTTGTGGAGGTCAGACAGGCAGTCACTCCATGTAAAACACTAGTACTCAGCAGCACCCGGTGAGACTGGAAGCCGACCCCTACATAATTGGGAAGAGGCGAGGCAGATGATAGCGCTACCAAACTAGCATACAGGGGGGTGATTCTCTAACGCAAAACATCTTTACAACCAAGAAATCATCGTTGCAACATCTATAAGTGCGCCATCGCAGCGCTTCAACGATGTTGACGGCGCGACATAGAACTAAAATATGGTTCCAAATGTATGAAAAATCATCCTCGCCTTCGACGACAACGACGACTTCGCCTTCGATTTCATCCTTCAAACCGAAAAGCTTGTCATTTGTTTGGTCGTCGTTGTTGTCATCTATGATGTGTCAGTTAGAGAATCGCATGGCAGTTTTTCCGTGCGGCTACGTAGATCGAACGAGGCCATAACAAACAATTGAAAACCACTGGTTCAAACGCTGTCATAGAACCCCGCGACAGGTTATTTGTCGCACGTTGAAAAGTCGAGCGTCAAATTCACTAGTGTGAAAGCGGACTGAATCTCATACACATTATTAAGGCCCGTTTACACATTGCGATTTCATTGCTTGTTGCTTGCCATTTTATTGCAGGAATATTTGACAGGCGAGTGTTTACACAGTGTAAGTAGCATCTTGCAGCAATAAAATGGCAAACAGTGGGCAATAAAATCGCCTTTAATCTAGATTAAAATTTTAATAAATACACATAGGTACGTGGTTGGGTTTTTCGACAGCATTTTGATCTTGAAAATTGTTACGGAAATTCTAATAATATTTTTTACAGTAAAGTAAAAACAAGATGGTCACGACTTCTAACATCAGTATATGCTGTGTAATTGTTGTTATAAAGTTGCTAAAAATA
Organism: Heliothis virescens; assembly: GCA_002382865.2. Taxonomy (NCBI): domain Eukaryota; kingdom Metazoa; phylum Arthropoda; class Insecta; order Lepidoptera; family Noctuidae; genus Heliothis; species Heliothis virescens. Next base: position 9,718,721 of record NWSH02000078.1, on the reverse strand, counting down.
TTCGTCGATAATTTTGTCAATACCTTCTTCGGATTATGGCCAATCGAATATTTGACATCAGTCCTTATTATAGCCTAAACAATTGATCTCTCTCGGGTCGTGTCGGATTGCCGTCCCATCGGGTTATGAGAGTGAGGGAATAGGGAGTACACCTGTGTATGCCCAAATGCTTGTGCATTATAATATGTCCTGCGCAGCTGGCTGATCTCCTTATATGAGAACAGCCGCCAAGGCCGACAATTGGCTAGGCCGCTATTAGTATTATAGCCTAAACATTAGAGATACTCAAATGTCGACAACGGTATTATAATTATGTGAAAGCATTCAATCAACAATTCTATGAAGGAATGTGTCAATAATTTTAAACAATGGATTGTTTCACCTTAGAGAGACAGTCATCTGCTTATTGTCATGAGAACAAAATGAGGATCGCCCCCAGACATACACACAGAAGTTACTTTCACATCTATACTAATATTATAAAGCTAAAGAGTTTGTTTGTACGTTTGTTTGTTTGAACGCGCTAATCTCAGGAACTACAAGTCCGATTTGAAAAATTCTCTCAGTGTTAGATAGCCCATTTATCGAGAAAGGTTATATTATACTTTTTATTCCGGTGCGCGCGGTAGTTCCCACGGGAAAGCGGGTGAAACCGCTGGCGGAAGCTAGTAATATATAAGAAATTATACTTACATTTCAACTGGGTGTAGGAAGTAGTTCTTTAAGGACTCAGGTAAAATCACAACCAATATAGATTTACTAGCTTCTGCCAGCGGTTTCACTCGCGTCCCGTGGGAACTACTCGGCGCACCCAGATAAAAAGTAGCCCATAGCCTTCCTCAATAAACGGGCTATCTAACACTGAAAGATTTTTTCAAATCGAACCAGTAGTTCCTGAGATTAGCGCGTTCAAACAAGCAAACTCTTCAGCTTTATAATATTAGTATAGATTCACAGAACACACAGAAATGAAAGAGTATTAGAATGTTACACAAGATTTGGTGACCAGGTTTCGTAACCAAATGGACTCTCATGGTCCGATGAACGTGTTGCGATGTGGCTGTCGCAGTATAAACATTACATTCGGCACAGATAAACGTGGTTCTAGTCTAGTGAAAGTGTAAGTATTATAGTTGAAATAAAAGTGTTTACTTCTGTCTAAAAAGGTGTCTAAATGTTAACAAAAACGAGTAAGATTAAAGCCGGTTAAGGTTAGGTTATGGTTAAAGTTAAATCGAGGAACCCAGGCTAAAGAAAAATGTTTCAGGCAAATTTCGGTAAAATGTGCTTGTACTGCACAGTGGCTGAAAGATGAATTTTGGCACAAACAGGTATGCGGGTTCATTTCCAGGTTGGGTAAATAGGTACAATATAAATCTTATGTACAGACGACAGCAGGTCAACGTATACCAATCTGTCAAATTTTACCAATCAAACATTAACCTACCCACTATTGTGATAAGGTTGAAAATCGATTGCAGAAATTTGACAGATTATGGTAACTTGATGTGCTGTTGTCTGTACTTTCTAAGTATTTCTTGTGCACCAATGACAGAGTGAAGGCGAAGGAAAACTGAGGAGAAAGAATTTGAGGAAACCTGGACTTCAAAGTCTGAAATCGCCAATCTGCCTTCAAGCGTGGTGATTAACGCTCATTCCTTCTCTCTACGAGAAGAGGCCTGTGCCTTATAGTGGGCTGATAATGATCAGATTAAACCAATGGTATAAACGCTAGCACATTAACCTACCCGAATCTGTCTCTTCAATAGATTTTCAACCTCATCACAATGGAGGTAGATTAATGTTTGACTGGTAAAATTTGACAGATTCCTTTTGACCTGCTGTTGTCTGTACAATCACGTGTTGACAAACGAGAGTACCCGAATAGAGCCATCGTATGACGTGTAACCCGAAATGGCCAGCCGACACAAACGTTACAAGTAGGTAATTGCTATAAGAATGGACAGAATGACCATTCATTGGCCAACAGTACCAATGTGAACTTGTTCCCAGTTTAGTGGTATGTGGTCACCTGGGCTGTGAATAAGATCTGGATGAAGGTTAGTGAAATTGTGTTTTGTGTGTTAGAAGTTAAAGTTCATTTTTGTGTGGAATAATATTGTAAGGTTGTATTTTTTGTTGGTGTGTATTGTAGATTTATTCGTTTCCTGAAGGAATTGCTTTACGAATCATTATAACATCTTTACCAAGTCTTTCTCTATATTATCAATCTGTCTCCATAAAAATATAGATACTATTTAACTGTTCAAATGTGAAAAACTAACAAACAAGCAGGAGATACAACAGCTTAGGAATAAAATCTGCAAAAATAACAATACTAATGGCCAGTTTCACAGGTTGCAGATATAGTTCCAGATAACTATCTGAAAAATCATGTCATAGAAAAAAGTAGTCAAAATTAAAAACATTTCTATTGCACTGGTTCAAATAACTATTCATAACTTTATCTGTAACTTGTGAAATTGGCCGTAAGACATTTAAAAACTTATGTAATTAAAACTATTAACAATCTAAAAATACGCAGAAACATTAACAGCGGTTATTAAAAATGTTGTTCGGTCCATTTGAGATTGACCTATTGAACANCATAGCCTTCCTCAATAAACGGGCTATCTAACACTGAAAGATTTTTTCAAATCGAACCAGTAGTTCCTGAGATTAGCGCGTTCAAACAAGCAAACTCTTCAGCTTTATAATATTAGTATAGATTCACAGAACACACAGAAATGAAAGAGTATTAGAATGTTACACAAGATTTGGTGACCAGGTTTCGTAACCAAATGGACTCTCATGGTCCGATGAACGTGTTGCGATGTGGCTGTCGCAGTATAAACATTACATTCGGCACAGATAAACGTGGTTCTAGTCTAGTGAAAGTGTAAGTATTATAGTTGAAATAAAAGTGTTTACTTCTGTCTAAAAAGGTGTCTAAATGTTAACAAAAACGAGTAAGATTAAAGCCGGTTAAGGTTAGGTTATGGTTAAAGTTAAATCGAGGAACCCAGGCTAAAGAAAAATGTTTCAGGCAAATTTCGGTAAAATGTGCTTGTACTGCACAGTGGCTGAAAGATGAATTTTGGCACAAACAGGTATGCGGGTTCATTTCCAGGTTGGGTAAATAGGTACAATATAAATCTTATGTACAGACGACAGCAGGTCAACGTATACCAATCTGTCAAATTTTACCAATCAAACATTAACCTACCCACTATTGTGATAAGGTTGAAAATCGATTGCAGAAATTTGACAGATTATGGTAACTTGATGTGCTGTTGTCTGTACTTTCTAAGTATTTCTTGTGCACCAATGACAGAGTGAAGGCGAAGGAAAACTGAGGAGAAAGAATTTGAGGAAACCTGGACTTCAAAGTCTGAAATCGCCAATCTGCCTTCAAGCGTGGTGATTAACGCTCATTCCTTCTCTCTACGAGAAGAGGCCTGTGCCTTATAGTGGGCTGATAATGATCAGATTAAACCAATGGTATAAACGCTAGCACATTAACCTACCCGAATCTGTCTCTTCAATAGATTTTCAACCTCATCACAATGGAGGTAGATTAATGTTTGACTGGTAAAATTTGACAGATTCCTTTTGACCTGCTGTTGTCTGTACAATCACGTGTTGACAAACGAGAGTACCCGAATAGAGCCATCGTATGACGTGTAACCCGAAATGGCCAGCCGACACAAACGTTACAAGTAGGTAATTGCTATAAGAATGGACAGAATGACCATTCATTGGCCAACAGTACCAATGTGAACTTGTTCCCAGTTTAGTGGTATGTGGTCACCTGGGCTGTGAATAAGATCTGGATGAAGGTTAGTGAAATTGTGTTTTGTGTGTTAGAAGTTAAAGTTCATTTTTGTGTGGAATAATATTGTAAGGTTGTATTTTTTGTTGGTGTGTATTGTAGATTTATTCGTTTCCTGAAGGAATTGCTTTACGAATCATTATAACATCTTTACCAAGTCTTTCTCTATATTATCAATCTGTCTCCATAAAAATATAGATACTATTTAACTGTTCAAATGTGAAAAACTAACAAACAAGCAGGAGATACAACAGCTTAGGAATAAAATCTGCAAAAATAACAATACTAATGGCCAGTTTCACAGGTTGCAGATATAGTTCCAGATAACTATCTGAAAAATCATGTCATAGAAAAAAGTAGTCAAAATTAAAAACATTTCTATTGCACTGGTTCAAATAACTATTCATAACTTTATCTGTAACTTGTGAAATTGGCCGTAAGACATTTAAAAACTTATGTAATTAAAACTATTAACAATCTAAAAATACGCAGAAACATTAACAGCGGTTATTAAAAATGTTGTTCGGTCCATTTGAGATTGACCTATTGAACAAGACAACCGGCATATCGGCTCAAGGCGATCACCGTTGCTTACAACTTTACCTCTACTAACTGATGGTATACCATCAGTTAGTAGAGGTAAAGTTGTAAGCCTAGGCATTTGAAGATAAACTAGTTCTTCGTTAAAAGTAGGTACTTACAGCAATTTAACGGTAGGTACCTAAGTCATCATCGTCATCTTACTGCCCTTATCCCAATTTATTTGTGGTCGGCGCAGCATAATTATGTTCTTTTTCCATTCTCTTCTATTTGCCGTCATCTCACAAGTAAAATTCTTCCTAGCTACATCGACTTTCACGCAATCCATCCATCGTTTCTTTGGTCTTCCCCTTCCGCAATATCCATCTACATTCATGATCATGATGACAATGATCCTCACTTCTCAATTTAACGGTAAGTCTATGCTTTAAAAAAATATTTATGTCGCTCTACCTCTGAAAAACTGTCGTAAGACTCTAAAAACAAGTTTTGAGAGGACTCGATTCAGATTATTAAAAAAAAAGCATTGTTACATTTTTATAACTCAAGCAAGGCTGAACCGACCCGGACAAAAATTAGGAGCTAAGACCCGGGGGTAGGACATAAAATAGGTATATCTCTGAGCCCATCTCTTTTCGGGTAGTAGGTAGTTTCCTCGAGCAGCATCGCTGAAGGTGAAAACCGCTGGCACAAGTTTGTGATGAACAAAAACCAGCCAAGTGCGAGTTGGACTCGCGCTCGAAGGGTTCCGTACCATTAACTATCAAAATGAACGTAGCCAAAATACAAACATTTTTCGGGCAGCAAAACATAACTTTGTTTTTCATACAAATATATGAATAACAAAGTTATTATTTGCAGTTTCACAAGATTATTGTCTGGGGACCCTCAATATATTTTTTTTTAATTTTTAGTATTTGTTGTTATAGCGGCAACGGAAATACATCATTTGTGAAGATTTTTGAGATAGAGCCTGGAGACAGAAAGACAGCCAGACAACGGAGTCTTAGTTATAGGGTCTCGTTTTACCCTTTGGGTACGGAACCCTAAAAAGCACACAAAAAGCTCTGAAAAGTCATGAAGTACCATTTATAATAACCAAAATACACCCGTTAACAATCACTGGTGCAGTTATCTAACACTTATCACAAAACTAACAAAAGAGCAACAATAACTAAAATTCGCACGTGCAAATTATGCATAAACTGCCGAAAACGCCATCATTAACACCCCCATTAGTCTAAGCTTCATCTAGTAATCACTTCTTTGACGTAGGTATAGTCACAAACATTAGTGGTTGAATCACTTTCATACTTTCGCAATTTTGTCCTTTAAAATAATTAAACACCAACTCAAACGGATCTACCTGATGTTTGTAATATAGAGGTTTGATTTTCAAAAAAAAGTTGACAATAATTAAACTGAATTTTTAGATTTACTTCAGTATATGTAGAGCCAATGAAAATTTTGCCACCGATTAAATTACTAAGGGTAAATTACGCGCTGAAAATCACAGAAAACCCCCATTGAGCAAGGGCAGTGATTAACGCTCAATCCTTCTCTATGTGAGAGGAGGCCTGTGTTCAGCAGTGGGACCATAAAAAGGCTGATGATGATGATGATGAATTACGAACTATAACTACTACTACCTACTGCAGCAAGAGACTCAACCATCAATGTCCATGACTATACATTTCATGTCAAAAAACACTCAAAAAACATGCATTAAACAATTTTCTTAAAGCGCCTTTCCTGTATTTTTCCGATTCATAGTTCTGTGACCGTCGCGTGGAGATAAGTGTGCAGTAATTATATGTTTAGCGCCAACATTCACGTGGACTTTATTATTGCGAATTTTGAATGTCATTGCTGTTTACATTATAGAGCTCGCCGTGGCTAAGTAACAGCTACACGGATCAATCGATCATATGGTTAAGCCTCATCGTATAGTTAAGCCACGTTAAATTGATCCCGGCTGTCATTTGAACCTCTAGAAATTGTTGCAGGTAGAAGCAAGAAAGTCTGACAACGGGGGGTTGACCGAAGGTTGGTAGGCGGTGGATACATGTCAAACACCCCTAAGTAGTTGGGAAATGGCTAGGCAGATGGTTGCTGTTCCAATTAAAGCCTTAAATAGAGTAGTATGAGAAACTAGTAAATATACGAAGCTATTGCAAGCTGTGTGGACTCGGTATGAATGAAGCTTGGACTTCAAATAGGGGCCCGGAAAGTACAGCTGGATGGAATCGTAAACTATAAAGCTTTTGATTGTTTAGATAAAGCAGGATTTAGTCACAAACTTTCCTATAAAGTCATTCAGTCAGTCAGATCAGTATAGATTGTGTCCCTAGTAAGGGCAAAGTAAAAAGTGAAAATTAGCAAAAGTACCTGCGAATTTCTTACTGTTCTACTCGCGTTCCGAGGGGTACTGCTTCCTAAACCTAGGTAAAAAATGTCTTGGCTTTAGAACAGATCTTCTTTTTGTCATCATCTATACTATCTATACTAATATTATAAAGAGGAAAACTTTGTTTGTTTGTTTGGTTGTAATGAATAGGCTCAAAAACTACTGGACCGATTTTAAAAATTCTTTCACCATTCGAAAGCTACATTATCCACGAGTGACATAGGCTATATTTTATCCGGGTACGGGCAGTAATTCCCACGGGATGCGAGTGAAACCGCGGGAAAACGGCTAGTTGAATTATATTTTTGGAACTTCATTACACACAAATTAAACTCAGCAACACATCCCATAATCAAACTAATTTCCCATATATCCATATTCACACAAATCCTATAAATTTACATATCAATAGTCCTGTAACATAATCGTAGCTAATGCCTCTTAGCGCTCCAATGTAACACAAGGCCTAACACCGAGACATCAGTCAAACATAATGAAATCCTTTACAAACACACGTGACGTACAGATCATATTTAGTTGATGATCGTAATAGTGTATTGTCTATTGTGTAATTGCTCCTCTTTGGAGTGAAAATGTGTGAAATTGTTCTTATAGATGTGAAATGGTGTAGGCGTCTTCAAGTGTTTTAAATCGTGTATATGGTTTTTGCTTCTCTAACAAAATACATAATATTTAATTATGTTACCTCTTAATATTAACTATTAATTAAAATACATTTTTCTGTACATATTTACAAATAACTTACTATCTAATACATATAAAATAAAAATTAAAATATGGCATCAAGAAATTCCTCTTCATCGCCGCCCACTAAAGGGTACCCCAGGCTGGCAGCATTGCCACGTTGGATGGCAATGCTTATTTTTTGTCCAAAGTAGAAACCAGCCCTTTTTGCTTCTCTTAAAAATATTTTTTTTTGTCAGTTAGATAAAGTCATCATCGTCCTGCCCTTATTCCAATTTATTTGGGGTCGGCGCAGCATGTTTTCTTCTTCCATACTTACTCTTCCATTTGCCGTCAGTGAGATATAGTGTATAGGAATATAGGAAATAATTTTACATTTGCGGTTGTGCAAAAACGTTATGTTTAAATTTTGACTGCGTTGTTAATATTTGTTTACAAAAATATAGTGTTTATTTATAGTTACTTCTTCTAATATGTTTTTTACTGCCACTTCACCCTTTATTCCCTTCTCACTCATGTCATCTTGCACGCAAAATTCTTTCTTTCGTTTGTTAATTTATAGCTTGGTAACTTTAGAATTAGACACATCTTGTTACGGATAGACAAAGATTTTTCGTAAAAAAGATAAATTGTGGTCGAAACCTCTACGTATACTTTATGACTCCTATGGGAAATTGGAATAAAAGTATTGAAAAAGAACATGTTTTGATTGACATGATTAATTTTTAATGTTTTATTTTCCAATTTACAGTATTGAGTTATTAAATTGATCTTGTTCTAATCGGGCCTCAGTTTAAACCGTTGGATTAACAAGCTGTTATTATCCATAATACTACATGAATTCGCAATTTAACATGATAACGGACTTTGGAATCATTGGATTAACAGTTTAAAGTCCAAAGTGTAACCAAACCTTTATACCGTTTACTGAAACAACGCGGTTAAAAAATAAACTCCCCTGTATACATAGCCTAACGTAATCTTTAAACATCCTCCTTTATATTAACACTGATTTTTCATACAGATGCCAGTATCGACACGGCAGTTGACCTGATCGGGCTCACCGGACAATGCAGGACTAACGACCAATAATACTTACCTGAAAAAATACAAAAGCAATTAGTTCGTTTAATCATTAACAACAAAGCACTTTATCTAATTGGAATTCTACTTTATCATTATGAACGGGTAATTGATACTATAATATCGGTAAGACAAATAATAAGGCACCCATTCTGCCTATCAATGTATCAGGCATAATGTGAAATCAAACATTGCTACAGTGACAGACGGTCGTGTTCGTTTCGCTGTTTATAAACAATGGACGTGATATAACTTCAAATAAACGGTGCACTAGTTACTATAAAAATGGCGGAAGAAAAAGCTAAACCTGTGGACGTCGAAGAAAAACCCCTAAATAAAGATGTTATCCAGAAACTATATAAAGACAAAAGTTTTCGAGAGAAGTTGGGGTACATTAGAGATAATATCACTGTTGAACCTTTGTTAGCGGGCCTGATTATACCCAGTGTTATATCAAGATTTGCTATGGGCAATCTTAATTTGGACAAAGCTTGTCGCGTTAACTTAGGTTTCGGAGATGAGATTTGCGATGCCCTTATCAAGAAAACGAGCAAAAACTACACAGAATACGAAAAAGAGGTGCAACAATTGATTTCTTCTATCGATATCTGGAAGGGTGTGATCCAGACAGCTTTGCCATGCATCATAATAATGTTCCTGGGTGCCTGGAGCGACAGAACTGGAAAAAGGAAGATAATTATAATGCTGCCAATTTACGGAGAAGTTTTAACGTCTTTAAACAATTTGGTCAACGTGTATTTCTTCTATGAGATTCCTGTGCAAGTTACTGTGTTCTTAGAGACGTTGTTCCCAGCTATTACTGGTAGTTGGGTGACTATGTTCTTGGGTGTATTCAGTTATATAAGTGACATTACTTCGGAGGAGTCGAGGACATTTAGAGTGGGTCTGGTGAACTTCTGTATGACTGCTGGTCTACCTATCGGGATCGGTATGAGTGGATTCTTGCTGCAGAAGATGGGCTACTATGGAATATTCTCGATGACCACTGTGATGTTCATTTTGGTACTTATGTATGGTACTTTCTGCTTGAAGGAGCCTGATGAGTGGCTTCAGGATAAAGGATTGCCTCCGGTGAGTAGTTTTGTTATTTTCATATTTATTTATACTTTAAAGCTGACAATGCCTTGCACTAAATTTTTATGTACACTCGGGCGCAATAAAAATTGGATAGTTGGAAAATAATAATATGTTTAAAAAAATAGTTTCAAAATTCTAAACCCTGTCATTGATGAGTTATTGAACAAAAACGCATTGGTTTGGATGAAGATATTTTTATTTTTCTTCTTCCATTGACTTATTCATCACTAGAGTATTTTTCATTGTTGTTTTCCAAATATCAGAGTAGATAATAAAAAACCGGCCAAGTGCGAGTCGGACTCGCGCACGAAGGGTTCCGTTCCATTATCTATGAAAAATAAACGTTCCTATTGCCTATAATTAGTCAAAACACAAACATTTCTTGACAACAAAAAATAACTTTGTTTTTCATACAAATATATGAATAACAAAGTTATAATTTGCGGTTACTGAAAAAGTGCTATATCTCAAAAACCACTGACTGTATCTCGTTCAAACCAATTTTGGTTGATAGTTTTTGTTAAGGTCTATAACATATATTTTTTTTAGATTTTTCACTATGGTAGTTTAGAAATGGCAGGGGGGGGGACACACATTTTTGCACTTTGAAAGTGTGTAACTTTGAAATGATTGATTTTGAGAAAAAATGGTTTTAGAAACCTCAATCTTATTTTTAAAGACCTATCTATAGACACCCCACAAGTATAGGTAAGACGAAAAAATTTTTTTTTTGTTTCAGTTCCATGTATGGGGAGCCCCCTTCTAATATCATATTTTTTTTATTTTTGTATAAAATTCGTAATGCGGTTAACTTAATACATCTACCTACCGAGTTCGAATGGTGTAGTGTTAATAGTTTCGGAATAAACTGGCTGTGACATACGGACAGACAGACAGACAGACAGACAGACAGACATGACGAATCTATAAGGGTTCCGTTTTTTGCCATTCGGCTACGGAACCCTAAAAACCGTAGTTGTAGGTAGTAATAATTATTTGATTGCATTAAAGGATTTAGATTAGAACAATGAACAAAATATCATGTACTTGATACCAATAATCATGTTACAAACTCCTGTTCTTAGGTAGGTATATTATAATATGTACATATATTTAGGTACAGTCACCAAAGTTATTGTTCTATATTCTGAAGCTTATCGCAGGATTTATAAAGATAACTAATAAATATTTTGGTCTTGGGCAGAAACTTGTAAGATTTGAATACCTATAGCCATTATTTTACCCTTGTTTCGCATTTTCACTTCTTGTTTTTGAGTTTTTTACGAAGACTCTTAGATTTTAAGGTAAACTCAAGAATTAATTTTAAACGACGGATTTCATCTTGTAAACCTATCAGTATCTAAACACTAGTTTAGTATTTGCTATTGCTATTTTACCCCGATAAAATATAGCTTATGTCACCCGGGAATACACACATAAAGATATTAGAACAATTTGAGAGACGTAGGTACTGCTCTTGCGCTTCGCTTGGCTCGTCTTGGCGAGTGTACATTATAAAGCGCGTAGCTTTCCAACTGAAATAAGTATTTTTTCTAATCGAATCTTTAGAAAACGAAAAATATGTAATATATCTAACTCCTTTCTTCTCTTATTTTTTTCCTAGATTTTCCTGTATGTATGTATGTATGATACAGGTAGCGCCACACTGCACTACACACACATTTTAGCGCCACAATGTTTATTTGCGTACAATATAAACGATTGCAGGAAGCACATCGATCGATATTATAATAATTAATATTTAATTAAACGTTGATGTAATACCCGTGCTTAATGACATTTTGGAAACTTTCGTATAACGCAATAAACTGATTATTTTAGCAATGTGTATTATCTCCATTAGTTAGTTACTATAAAGTATGAGTGATAAAAAAGGTATAAGGCGCCATCTTGTAAAAATAAATTGTTTCTTTACTTCTGCGTAGAGTACGATGTTCCTAATTCAAATGGCTTGACAGTTTTAAATAAAAAAAAACTGCAGTTTAGAATTCTGATTTGAAAGCGGAGTCGCTGTAAAAATTCAAAAGTTTTTTTTTTTAATTTTCTGGTCAACATTTATTTGTTTTTCTAAAATTATGAGCCTTTTTCTGACTGCAACGAACAAAGTGAAAAATAAAATCAGAATAGGTTCAGGCGTGATTCGATGACCAGAAAAAATAGGGGTGATTTTTATACTATAGATATTCCTTTTCTCTTTGGCACTTATGACACTACACACAGTCAGACACTAGTCGATTTTTTACAAACAAAAAAACACTTTTGCAAGACAATTTATGTAGCTATTGCAATGTGACCTTATTCAGACCGATTCATCTTGTTTTTCTCTACATTTCTGTTAAGAAAACGCACAGGTACTTATTTACGTAAATAATGGATACGATTGCGAAAAATGCAGTGTTTGCAATCAATCATGGCGGCTTCGCAATCGTGCACAATCAATGTCCTCATTAGATGGAAGACAAGCGGTTGCTAGCGACAGATAAGTAATTATATGTAGCGTTTTAATTAAGCTGACTTCTAAAGGCATAAAAATCTTTATTAAGTACATATTATAAAGCTGAAGAGTTTGTTGTTTGTCAAGAGTGCTAAGCTGAAAAATTATTTCAGTGTTAGACACAGGGAAGGCCTTAGGCAAATTTTTAGCCAGGTACGCATTTCTGTCGGTGAAACCGCTGGCGGAATCTATTTGAAATTGTACTGGCTTTTTTTCTGGAATGTTTGTTAAAATTTAAATGGAAATCGATGGATAAACAGTACGCAGCAAGCTCGAGATATTGTATAAAGTACCTCCTTGTGTTGCTCCTCGGCTTTTCGTTTGAAACACATTTTAGGATATGGAACGCTCTCATTCATAAGGTTTTTTTCATGTTATAAAAGTGTTAATTTTATTGATTTCTGAACGAAAACAAAAACATCGCAAGTATGTGCAAACTATGATCGTTTTACACGCTATCATATTAGTTTGTAAGTAGTCAGTATTTTATTTTGGTGATATAGATAAGTATTCAGATTATAATAATTGGGCCTTTTTAGATAATAATGTATTCTTATCTAAATTTCAATGTCCATTAGATATTACGAACACGTTGTTGCAGGAAATAGTATAGAATTTTCATATAAAGAGCGGTTTTACACTAGCGGAGCGTTTGTTAGCCAGTACCACGCGTATACGCACGACTGCAAACAGTTGACAAACTTCCAGTACAAACGATGATACACGGCGGGACAGGATTTTTGACGCTCGTAATGCATCGCGTGTAAACCGGGCGGAAAATCCGCTAGTGTGAAAACTCTATAAACAAGCGTATTAAATATTAATCTGTTATTGAATTCTGAAGTACGAGAGTTTTTATTATTTTTGCTAGATGGAGGCTTCAGTATCAGTATGAAGACTAAAACTAGAGAGTCTAGATTATTGTCCAGTTTTATAACCTTGATTACAACGAGCCGTTCTTTATCACTTTGATGGAAAAAGAAATATCCTAAGTTCGGCTGAAATATTCCCTAGGAATTAGGGTAAAACCCCCCATTACCCATTACATTATTTTTTGTTTAAGTAATTTTACGTTAGTAGTTGGTTTTGTAATCAGAAGGTATTAAAGTGATTAGTTTATGTAAAGAGTATGAATGTTAAGCTAATCTGAATGAGATAACGCAAAACCTCTATTTTTATGGACACTACTGTTATCTTTGACGATAATTTAGGCGAAGATAAACTAGAGTGGGGTAGATTCGCCAGTTGTGCGACGTAAGAAAATTCTTTAATTTATTATTTTTATTACCTGTTGGTAAAAATTTAAGAACATTAAAATCATGTAGTGTCGGTTTATTTTTCTATTGTATAGATTATGGACATTGCTTTTATTTGTGTAAAGATAATTTTCCAAGATATATTATGACAAAAATATTTTTAAACCTTTAAATTCTTGCGTTCATTTATTAACATTCCTTTAATATAATTAGTTTATCTACATTCAGAAACACACACATCTAAATTTACAGCGTGGGAAAGGCAATAATGACTTAACTACCACATTATTTAATTTACACAATAATTACAATCAACAAATTAATTACAGATATTGTTCACCGAAATATGCAGAAAAATTACTGATTTATTAATCGCATACTAGTAATTAGTATAATTAATCACACAATGAATAGATAATGAACTCATTATCATTAATATTTGACATAACTCATTTTAAAACTAATTACTACGGCCTGTAATTGGTTATCTCGCCCTAAAAATTGTATTGTTTGCCCTTTAATATTTATTAACAAACATAGTGAATTCAATAATTGAAAATATTGAAAACAAAAACAAATACTAAGAAAAACAAAAGGCAATAAATATTTTAGTTCAAGTAATATCTTAGTGTGATCACTTTGTTTACTTTACTTTAACAGTCGACTTAACATTAATTTATTTTACAAATAATAAATCATAGCTATTGGCAGCCCATTGATTTTTAAAAGGACCGGTTTATGATTTCAAAATTTGCAAGTAAATATATTATCGACGATATAATTTCAATTGAAGTTAATTAGCGTTAATTCAAAAAAGGATATGTAAAGACAGCTATGGGATGGTACGGTAGGACGAATGCTTCGGCGATACCCGCCCCTCCGACACATGGGTGGGTGGTACTTGAGGAACTCGGGTTGGTTTTTAGTCAATAAGAGTCTGACAGTCCCCTTCGCCCTTCCCCAAAGGTGGAGGGTCTCTATGAGGATTTTCTAACTCGATATAAAAAAAAAAGCTATGGGATGGTATAGGCCTATGTTTGTTTTGCCTACTATTTTCCACCACAAAAAAATATTGACTTCCTATACAGCATAATCATCAATAACTTTTGCCACGTTCAAAACCCCGTAACTCTGTTCTCTAGCAGTTAAATCTCGAATTTACATCAACAATTCAGTACAAATCTTAACACATAATTTCTTCCTTACGTACATCGTGCGTACACCGATTACCTTAATAGGCAAATTTTCTGTCTGATGGCTACTGTACAGACAACAGCAGGTCACGGTACCCGAATCTGTCAAATTTTATCAGTCAAACATTATTCTTCCTCCATTGTGATAAGGTTGAAAATCGATTGCAGAATTTGACAGATTGTGGTAATTTGATGTGCTGTCGTCTGTACATACAGTACCCAGCTATCACAATAGTGTCCAATTTATCAAGCAATTTGCTTTCACTGACAATTGAATATACACTCTATGGCTACTTAGTTTTGGCACAAAAGCAGACTGACAAGTCTTATGCCTAGTATTTCTTGCTAGGACTAGCGAAGCATTGGGAAATAAAACTTAAAATAGGCCGTGTGCTCGTAAATTATCACTTTTTAAAAGTATAATATTAGTTTGGTTACACAGGCGACTAGTAAATTTTAAAAATATTATTTTTTAATTAAATCAGGATGAAAATTAGCACTTTTTGAAATTTGAAGAAAAACGAAATACATAAGGTAGCCCCAAACGCAAGTTCATCCACTTCTTACATGTATTTATAGGAAGAAGAAGCACACCGAACTACTGCAAAACATTAAAAGTAATTTATTCAAAGTTGGCTGAAAATCAGCACTTTTTGCATGTACATTTTTACAAAAGACAGCCACCAAAACGCCTATCCTTCTCCTTCCTATGAGTTTTTGCTGGGAGAAGAACGTGTGGATCAAACTACATAGCCACACAAGTCTAAAAATAAAAATTGTCCATATCGTGGTAAAAATACTAGGCATCACGCAAATGAGTAGCAGGATCGAATGCCCTGCGCTGAGCCATTGAACGCATATTACGATATCACCTCTCATAAAGGTTATCTGTTATCAGATATCGATTATTTATAACGTTTTATACTCTCCACCTTAAATTGCACAATGCACCTGTGAAACTATTGCTATATACATAGTAGTCCCCTTCATTGACTTTGCGCAAGAGTCAACTCGTTAATCGGGCATTGTATTATTTTTCTTTAAATATCTACTCGTATCAGCACTTTATAAGATAATTCGACACATTTACGATCCCACATTACGGAATAATGGCACCTGTGTTCTTTGTACGAGTTAAATTGTTCGACATTATGACTTGGCAAAAAATGACATCTAATTATAATTAATTTGTTGCGGAAAATAGCATTGAAATTCTTTGAATTAGTGGCTTCGTATTTTCGCTCAGTATTCCTAGGAATGTGTACATAATACACATTTTTTTATATCGATGGGTAATTATCAGTATGACCCCCCCGCTGTGGGTGACAGTGGGAGGGAGTGTCAGACTTTTACTGACTAAAACCCACCGTGTTCCTTCGGGAGCCCTTTGTGCGCCAGGGCCGCGGTAACTCTTTCGAACTACCCGCAGCCCACATAATACACATCAATTATCACCATCACCTGCCTAGCCGTTTCCAACAATGTTGGGGTCGGCTTCCAGTCTAGTTGGATGCAGCTGAGTCTAGTATTTCACATGAAGCGACCGTCCGTCTGACCTCCTCAACCCACCACTATATTATCGATCTCCTTGTTAGATTTAATTTTTAAAAGAAATGATTTAAAGTGTGAGATCGTCTAATATACCACATCTAGATAGGTGCGTGAAAAACGGGAAAATTCCTTTTCGGCCTTTTATCATTTTTTAGGGTTCCGTACCCAAAGGGTAAAACGGGACCCTATTACTAAGACTTCGTTGTCTGTCTGTCTCCGGGCTGTATCTCATAAGCCGTGACAGCTAAAAAGTTGAAATTTTCACAAATGATGTATTTCTGTTGCCGCTATAACAACAAATCCTAAAAATAAGATATTAAACCGCAAATTATAACTTTGTAATTCATATATTTGTATGAAAAACAAAGTTACTTTTTACTGCCCAAAAAATGTTTGTATTTTGGCTAGTTGTACGTAATAGATACGTTCATTTTTCATAAATAATGGTAAGGAACCCTTCGTGCGCGAGTCCAACTTGCACTTGGCCGGTTTTTCTATAGTTTAGCAAATGACTATAAAGTAGATTTTTTATATAGGTCTTCTTTGCCTAATTCAAAGAGATAATTGTTAATCCCAGATAAGTTTGCTCTAATATTTGGCTTTGACCAATTCCTTCTATTTGAAAAAGACACTTTTTCAGTTCTTTTCTTTTGTAAATATGTACTAAGCTTAGCGGTTTTACACAGTACTTTTAAGATAAACGCGAGATTTGGTAACATTATAAGGCTACCAGTTGTTTTTAACAGACGCGAAAAGCTGAAAAATTCGTGACTTTTGAGTCTTTACGCTTACAATATTGATCTACAATATTTTCATTCATAATATCATTATAGCTACGATCTAAAAATAATTCCTGATTGTCACCAAGTGCTTTTTTACTACGAATTTATTATTTAATATTACTATGGTAGCTTTTTCTTACCAATTTTTATTTCCAATAAAATTTATTTTACCGTAAAATTTGTAACTTGTGAAATATAAAACAATAGTGACGTATACTAGACTGATTATATCAAAAACAACTCACGTTAACGGCAGTAATAATACGGGGATTTAGCTTGATATAATAATTTACAATACCTGATACAATACAATACAATGCGCTTTGTTTTACAACACTATTTGTCTAATACATCTTACGTATGTATTTAGCGCAATTGTACGATAAATTTATAGTTTTCTTTGCGATACAAATATTTGGATAAGGTTCTATTTGCTAGGTATTCAACGATAGACAAGAAACACTGATACAATAAATGATAGTTATTATATTTTATTTACTTTGAACTTTTTTGGATTTAATTTGCTTTTTCTTGTATTTCAACTAATATAATAAAGCTGAAGAGTTTGTTAGAAAGAATGTCAAGAACTACCGATCTAATTTGAAAATTATAACTTAAAGCCTTCCCTCTAAGACTAAACGAATTTTTCAAATCGATTCAGTATTTCCTGAGGGAGGCGTATTCAAACAAACAAACTCTTCAGCTTTGTAACACTAGTATAGAATATCAAGAATAGGGAAGTGAAAAAGAAGGTCAAAGGTCAAACAACAGGATACAGACTATTGTTTATAACTACTTATAGGTACTGACAAACATTCGTGGGAGGAGATACGTCCGTATTAACTGCTTTACGCAATGGCTGAGTTTGGCCCATTGTGTAAATGAATTATGGTCCATGAATAGAATACAATTTTAGCTTTTTTACGAAATGGTAAAAGAGTTACATAAAATATTTTAATTTAGTTAGATGTTGAATAGACACAAGATTTTCGGTGAATATAACGTGGTTATCGATTCCAAATTACAATTTTCGTTCTATTGTATTCTTTATTGTTTCCAAATGAAGCTAAAAAAAGATTCAGTCGTAATTGTTAGGGTGTTTTCACATTACTGAATTTTGGTGCGCGTTTTCTACGAGCTGGGTACGCATTTCCCGCGGCAAAAAAGCTGACGTGCGGTTCGAGGCGTCATCTTTGGATAGATAGCTGTCAATACGATTGTCCACTAATTTGAAAGCGTTCTAAAAAGACTAAGAAAAAATAGTAAAAAGTTGATGAAAATAGTAAAGAGACCGTATATTCTTTTCTAATTCTGCTTGTTTGGATGCCATAAGATTTTGGTAAATTAAAAAAAAATCTTCAAATTATTCTAAATTCAAATACTTTTTTTTTCAGATCGAGAGAACAGGCAGCACGAATGTATCATTCTTCGACCTATCGCATGTGGTAGAGACTGTGTCAGTCGCGTTCAGGCCGCGACCTTTTGACAGGAAGGTCAAGGTCATCCTCACTCTGCTGATGGTGTTCTTACTCTTTGGACCTACTTCATGTGAGTATTTATGCCTGTAGTATTTATAGGTAGGTTGTAGCTCGGAATCTAAACGTGTGAGGCAAAGGTAAAATCACCGGTAATGATAAATATACGTACGTTGCTGCTANCCTCACTCTGCTGATGGTGTTCTTACTCTTTGGACCTACTTCATGTGAGTATTTATGCCTGTAGTATTTATAGGTAGGTTGTAGCTCGGAATCTAAACGTGTGAGGCAAAGGTAAAATCACCGGTAATGATAAATATACGTACGTTGCTGCTAATTTCTGCACACATTGTAAAATCCTATCTCAAGAAGAATCGTAAATCCCATACGTTGATTGCGTCACGAATACCAAAAAACTACAGAGAAGTGACACCTGAACAGATTTTGTATTCTCAGCTGGCCAGTATCAAAGTCTGTTAATCTGGCTACTATAAATATTATTCAACGTTCCTAATCATAATTAGGTATATCAGATTATATTCCTAGTTCGCAGACATCTAAAGAATTCCCTTCATGTAATTATATGTATAGTTCTCGCATCTACTAATAAAAGAACTGCAAACAATATACAAATGCTAAAATTTTCTTTTACAGCGGAACACACAGTATTCTACCTGTTCGTGAGGAACCGGCTGAACTGGGACATGGTGAAGTTCAGCGTCTACCTCAGCTACTCCATTGTTCTACATTCATTTGGTAAGTTGGTTTACAAATCATCATCTGCCTAGCCTTTTCCAAACTACGTTGGGGTCGGCTTCCAGTCTAACCGGATG
>NWSH02000078.1:9662632-9673788 GCA_002382865.2 Heliothis virescens | reverse complement strand
CTGCCAGCGACTTCGTTCGCGGATCATATCACTTATGCCAGCGACAGCGGGTCATCATAATCAAAGATGTCTGCTCCTATTGATGGTAGCGTGATGAAAAGTATACTATAACCATGTCAGGAGTATGAATAATAATTGTACCGAGTTTCGTTAAAATCCGTCCAGTAGGTTTGGTTTCCATAACGGTTATACAGACAGACAGACAGACAGATAGACAAAAATTCTACCAATTGCATTTTTGGCATCAGTATCATCATNAGTATACTATAACCATGTCAGGAGTATGAATAATAATTGTACCGAGTTTCGTTAAAATCCGTCCAGTAGGTTTGGTTTCCATAACGGTTATACAGACAGACAGACAGACAGATAGACAAAAATTCTACCAATTGCATTTTTGGCATCAGTATCATCATCCTAATCACCCCCTGATAGTTATTTTGGAAATATATTTCAGGTACAGAATTGACCTCTCTACAGATTTATTATAAGTATAATAGATAGATTGCTATTGCTAACTAAACAACAATTTGTTTTATCTATGTATTTCCTTCCACCCAAAAGACATCCTTATGACAAATTATATTACCTTTTTAAATTCTGAAAACTCAATGACTTTACATATTTTCTTAAAAATGTAATGATATCATAATTTTGTTTTAAACTATTATTGAAAATTCTTCAGCAATTATATCACCGCATGGATATTTCTTATCAGTGATTAGGGCACTTAATATTTTTACAGAGTTAAGGCAACCTTCACTAAATATTCCTTTGATTATTATTATAAAAAATACTGCGTTCTGTATGACCTTACATATTATGGTGCACAAGCATTTGCGCTGACAAACGTGCAATCTTATTCATGGGCTAATGGGACGTCCCTTCTTTGTGTGAGAGAAGGCCTGTGCCCAGTAGTAGGACGATAAAAAAAGGCTGATGATGATGAAGGGGACGTCAATCTGACATGACGAGACGGAGATCAGGCCGAAGGCATTGACGTGCTCTCCAATGCATACATCCATGAAACGCAGATCATTCACCAACTTCCAGACTCCGGGCTGCTTTGTGATGATGATGTTGATGACACAATACCACCGCCATGTTGATGACATATTAGCACCACGCCGACGCTCCGTCTCTCAAAAAATTTCGTGTGTGCACGCCCTTAGTTCTAAATAAAATACGGTGACGATTTGCGTATACGAGGAAATCAAATAACTGTTAACCGAAATAAATGTGAAGTAATCGTAGAATTATCATCCGATATATTTAATCTAATTAATGTAACGAGTTGAAAAGTCAGTTTGTTTATTATTGGTGATGCTTTTAATATAAGTGGATGGATTCTGGAGATTATTTTTACCGTTCAGAAATTAGATCTATAAAAACCGGCCAAGTGCAAGTTGAACTCGCGCACGAAGGGTTCCGTACCATTAACTATGAAAAATGAACGTATCCTACAACTAGCCAAAATACAAACATTTTTCGGGCAGCAAAAAATAACATTGTTTTTCATACAAATCTATGAATAACAAAGTTATAATTTGCGGTTTCACACGTTTATCGTATGAGGACGCCCCTTAATATGTATTTTTAAATTTTTTTGTATTTGTTATTATAGCGGCTACGGAAATACATCCTCTGTGAGGATATCAGCTTTCTAGCTATCACGGTTTATGAGATACAGCCTGGAGACAGACAGACAGACAACGTAGACTTAGTAATTGGGTCCCATTTTGCCCTTTGGGTACGGAACCCTAAAAAATAGCATAACACATGAGAACAATTAATTTTTATAAAAAGAAACAAATACACCACATCGCCTCTACATTCTTTATTTTGCGTTAGTACCTAATGTAACTCATAAGTAATGAGATTATTTTTACTGCTGTCAACACAATATGACATTTAAGAAAACCACTCAACAGTAAAACTAAAATTAAGTTTTCTAGTGAACAAAACATCATCAAATACTTCTGTGATATTTTTAATTGCAAGAATGATGAAAATGAATTCCCATTCAAGAAATTAGAGATAGGCAAAGTTGAGTGTAAAACTATTTCAATTTTAGTAAGCTTCAAATTGAGGATTTTAAACCGCAATTTAGTCTAAATTTAAAAACACATCACATCACATCAGACAATGATATTGACAAAATTAAAGGATTTAAATAATCTACTTCACCAATCAGCTGAGAATGATAACATCTTTTATTTCATCGAAAACAAGTAAACTTACAATTAACGATAAAAGTAACTTAATGTGTAATAATAATAATGGTGAAAAGTAGGTTATGGAAAATATACCTAATGTACTTGAATATACTGGCGTTTAGAGTAATCACCCTGATAATGATTACGAATTTACAATCAACGCAGTAGATAAATTCGGATTAGTCTATTAAGATAGTCACAATGTAGTCGGTAATATTTATGTGTTTGTATCGCCGTACGCTCCTTATATGTGTACAATACATTTGATAATATGCATGTATCGCAAATAACTGTAATTGTATGGAGCATAAATGTGATATAACAAACAGTTCATAATCAGCTTTTGTTAGATCTACAAGTGAAATTGAAGTAATAGAATTAGATGCTAGTTAGATTTAGAAAAGTGATTTAAAAATGGCTGCAGTAAATCCAAGTGATGAAACAAGGAATCCTGAAGAAACACAGAGGGAACCGACAGAAGAAGAGCCTCTACAGGAAAATGAAGCAAAAACACCTACACTTAGTTTTCGTGAAAAAGTGGTTGACGTATTCAAAAATATAACTTTAGAACCATGCTTGTTGTTGTTTGTGATATCAGCAATGATCATAGTGACGGCATCACAAAATCTCAACCTGGAGAAGGCATGTCGTGTGAACCTCAACTTTACGGACGAAATCTGTGATTCACTAAAATCTCAAAACATTGAAAGCCAAAACGAATATGAAAGAGAAACGCAGAAGTTACTATCGAGAGCCCTTTCATGGAAGACTTACCTTTCTGCTACAATTCCCTGCATACTAGCTCTTTTTGTGGGATCTTTCTCAGACAAAACTGGTCACAGAAAATTTTTCATTGCTGTACCCATCGTTGGGCTAATGCTCGTTGGTATCAACAACATGATCAATGTATATTTCTTTCGTGAACTGACATTAGAGGTCCTGGTCTTCTCAGAAGCCATTATTGAGGGGTTATCTGGTGGATGGTGCATTTGCTTTTTGACAGCTTTTGCATTTATCAGTACTATTACAACAGATGAAAACAGAACTTTTAGGTTAGGCCTGGTCAGTTTTAGTGTGACAGTGGCTTTCCCTATAGGAATGGGTGTTAGTGGTGTTTTGTTAAAGAACCTGGGTTACTACGGATGCTACGGTATAACGACTGGCTTACAATTCATCAACTTTTTGTATATCTGTTTAGTAGTGAGAGATCCGAAAAGAAGTCCTGAACAAAAAAAGGTAACTGTCATTATAGTTCAAACATTTATTTTGCTGTAAAATCGAATTAGTACTATGTATACTTGCTAACGATTCTTTTGAATTCTTTTCTCTTTTAGACAACTAAGTACTAACTGGTCTACAAGTCACATTTTTAGAAGAAATCAAGTTCATAGCGTCCTCTCTTCTTTTTCAAACCATCTTTTTCAGTTAGTTCTTTTTCACAACTTCATCATTTATTCTTCCTTCAGCATGATGGTCAAGGATGCTGCCACTTCTTCCGAGTGCTATTCGACTTCAGGAATGTCAAGGAAACACTGAGCGTTCTCATAAAGAAGGCCCCAAAGAACCGACGACTACGGCTCTGCGTTCTTCTCGGAGTCGTCAGCGTGCTGTTTGGACCTATGTATGGTATGTAGTAATTATCTGCCCAGCCTTTTCCCAACTATGTTGGGGTCGACTTCCAGTCTCACTAAATGCAGCTAAGTGTTTCATATGCAGCGACTGCGTATCTGACCTTCTTACCTGCGTGACCTGTTACCCCTTGATAAGACCTTTTGGATTCTGATTACCCGTAACGACTACCAAAGATATTCAAATAACAGCCGGGACCAACCAATTTGACGTGTCTTCTTAAACGAATCCTTATTGTTTTCAGGTGAAATATCAATTATGTATATGAACACAAGGTACAGATTTAATTGGGATGAAGTGAAGTTCAGCATTTTCCAGACTTATAACTTTATCACCCACACTATTGGTAAGATTTTATTCCGTATTCTTTAACATTTGTTTTCTCTTTCATCAAAATCTGGGAGATGACCTATCGTACCCTTACATTGAAGGTTCTTAAAATAGTTTTTTGAACGTTTTTGCTGTTTTCAACCAAACTAACCAAAAACAGTCTTACTTTTATTGCTAGTTGTAAATATACTAATTAAAATGACTTGCAAAATAATTATTATTTCTCATTTGACTACTCAAATATATCGTTAATACTAATGAATGTATACTATGTAAACTTCTAATTAGTCACTTCCTGTGATTGTAGGAAAAAGCTATTATAGTACAAATTCGATAATAAATCGATCGACTGTGTCATCTATCGATTTGAATGACAAATCGGATGTTACTGATATATTATAATTACATAATCCTCTTTATGGGTTCGCTGAACTTTTTCAAGGTGCATATTGATGACGTTGATGATCCTAGTCACACCCAACGTATTATCAGTTAAATTTTAATTTCTAAGAACTTGTGTCTGTATCTTTGCCTGAGTATTCTTGAAGCGGTCATACCTATAGAAAACATCAAAGGCTTCAATCAGAAATAAGTCAAGCGGTTATTTTCTCACAAACTCATGCGCCTATGTATTCTACTGATTCTTGACATAGTATTTTTAAGAATTTATTTAATGCTGTAAATACATTAGTGTATTGCTAGGAATAATCAGTGACTGTTTTATGATATTTCTCCTCCAACTGTACTATACTGATGCCAGCAGGACCTACCCTAGTCGAATCTGTAAAATTTTGCCAATCGAACATTAACTTTCCACTATTGTGATAAGGTTTAAAATCTATTGAAGAAATTTTACAGGTTGGGGTAGGTTGATGTCCTGGCATATATAAATGGTTAAATCATTGTTTCTAGGTACAATATTCTCTATACTGGTGCTGAGCAAGTATCTGCAATGGCACGACTCTTTGCTGGGCATTGTATCAACACTGAGCAAGATCGCCTCGTCTTTCGTCTACTGTTTCGCTCCCAATGAGAAAATATTTTATCTTGGTAAGTAGTTCTTAAGAAAACCCACCCATTTTTATTAATGGGAAATCTTCAGATGACCCCTCCTGCTGCGGGTGACAGCGTGAGGGAGTGTCAGACTTTTACCTACTGATTAAACTCCATCGTATTCCTTCGGGAACCATTTGTGTACCAGGGCCGCGGTAACTCTTTCGAACAACCCATGCATGCTGCAAACAGAAATATCGCCAATAGGCCAGATGGTTGGCTGACAGTTCAATTTAGAAGTAATCGTGGATCCAAACTTTTTAGTCTGAAACCTACCGGCCGGATACCTAATGGTTGACATGTGCGCACTAGCATTCATGTCGATACTGATGAAATGATTTATAAGCTCGATGAAGTGTAAGCCGACTAAAAGTTTGAAGTGTGCCATGAAGTTAACGCGTAAGCAATGCCTCTTTTCATGTTTTGGTTCAAATGAAACCCAAATGCAGCAGCTTGACATTGAAGGACTGCAGGACCCTTTTAAGCTGATCCCTTATAGCTGATCTTTTACGGGGATTTTTATAATAGTATTTACACAGGATTCAGACTTACTACTTTTACTATATAAGCAGTAATTTTAATTACAAATAAATGTTATACACAATCCTTTCTCACTGTCAGATTTTGATTGCCCATAGTTTTTCTAATCGAAGTTCTCTCTCCGGTCGTGTCGGATTGCCGTCGGGTTATGAGAGTAAGGGAATAGGGAGTGCAGCACCTGTGTCTACGCAAATGCTTGTGCTCTATAATATGTTCTGCGGAGTTGGCTGATCTCCTTATATGAGAAGAGCCGCAGTGGCCGACAATCGGCTAGGACGCTATAATATAATCGAAGTTGTGTTAAAAATGTACTTTTTGGGTATATGATATCCGGCAAATCCATGTTTTATTTAATTATCGTACAAAATAATGAGGTTATCAGTTTTTCAAAGTACTGAATCATGAGTTATCAGAAATATGACATTAAAATATCTGCCCTTCAAGTTTAAAACATAAGCTTTTTGACATTGATGGATTTTTTTATAATCAAAAAGTATATAAAACGATAAATCACAATTTTTTGAGTGGGAGTGACCGTTAAGGCCCGTTTACACATTGCGATTTCATTGCCTGTTGCTTGCAATTTTAACATGAATACATGTCTTGTGCCTTACATAATAACAGTTTTATTATGGCTTTAAATAATTATAACTCACTCTAAGTTCACTATCAAATGTAGGAACAATTTTCCAGATCTATCTAGTACTTTCTAAGATAAACACATTTAAACAAACTAATAAACTGTGTGTGTTCTACCAGCGATTCTGAACACGTTGTAATTTTCTTTACTTTATCTCATTAGACATTATATTCTATATGACGCCTCATCTAACAACTGTTATCTTTGTATCGATAAACGCCCGATAGAAACTCCACTGTACTCGAATGATTACAACTCGATTATTATTCGATAACCTTTTACGACAATACGACTTAGCCATTCCGTTCTAATCTATATTATCTTCGCAATTTATGATATGATTAAATAGTTTTTATTGGTTTCATGAACGAAAATAAAATAATCGCGTTAGGATGACCTAGTTAGATTTCGTTGCGTACGATGTTAGTTAAATTATCAATATACTACATATTAAAAAAACCTGACGACCTCGTTGGCGCAATGGTTACCATGCCGGACTGCCGAACTGATGGTCCCGGGTTCGATTCCCGTAACGGTAAACATTTGTGTGATGAGCATGTTTGTTGGCTGTGGTCTGGGTGTTATAATATATATCTATTTATAAAAATATATACGTAATTATATGTGATTTATCAGTTATGTTAGCACCCATAACACAAGCTAATTAATAGCTTACCATGGGGCTAACCGACCGTGTGTAAAAAGGTGTCCGATATATTATATTAAAAAAATCGACTCGCCTATGAAAGATTCAACTGTAATTATACGTTACAAAAAATAATTTTGTTAGTTTTATAAATACCTGTTGAGCAGTTTTCGCATTTTGCGCGGATCTTTTAAATTAATACTGAATAATTTATACGGAAAGTTAGTTTGTTTGTTTGTTTGTTTGTTTGTTCCGCTTTCACGCCGTAACTACTGAACCGATTGCTTTGAAATTTTGCAGACGTAAAGTTAGAAGTCCGGATTAAATAATAGGGTACTTTTTATCCCGAAAAAAATAGATATTCCCGAGGGAAAACAAAAATATTGTTTGCTTGATGGATGGATTGTAGATGGCGCTGTGTGCGAATTCCACGCGGGCAAAGCCGCGGGCGGAAAGCTAGTACTGAATAATTTATAAAAAATTCTATAACTCAAAATATTTTTAATTTTCAGCACCTATGGTTGAAATCCTGAACGGCACTTCACTACTGGCTATGAGGTCAATAATCTCCAAATTGGTTGAACCTGACGAACTAGGTAAGTTTCAATAAAGCATAAAAAATGCAGAGATACTTTCAGTAAATCCTAATAATGAACTAGCTTCTGCCAGCGACTTTGTACGCCGATCATGTCGCTTATGCCAGCGACAACGGGTCGTCATAATTTCTCCCGTTTTCCAAACATTTCCCTTCACTGCTCTTCTCCTATTGATTGTAGCGTGATGAAAAATGAGATGGTTATCTCTGGAGTATGAATAATAATTGTACCAAGTTTTGTTAAAATCCGTCGAGTAGTTTTTGTTTCTATAGCGGTTATGCAGACAGACAGACAGACAAAACTTCTACTGATTGCATTTTTGGCATCAGTATCGATCCCTAACCACCCCCTGATAGTTATTTTGGAAATATATTCCATGTACAGAATTGACCTCTCTACAGATTTATTATAAGTATAGATAGAAGAAGATATAGGTAGAAGATAGATGAAAAAGTAACTCTCACACAGAGTTTGCCTGTTTTTTTTTGTACGACTATCACGCTAAGACTACAGAACCTATTTAAATGTTAGGCACACACATAATCTTTTTTTAGAAGGTGGATGGAAACACGAGGAATAGAGATATCAAAAAGTAATTAGCCAATAATCTTATGTCATTCTAGTTGAATAAATGCAAGCAGGTAGCAACTGCTAGTCAGCGGTTTTGTCATTGATTGATTAAAATCTATTTGATTGATAATAATAATGTCTACATGTGACATTCCGCTTCTGCTATAAATGGAAACAGACCCTAGGACAGGTTAGAAAATAAAGTAGCCTAGTAGGCTGCCCATTGCCCACCCACGTTCCATAATCAGTGACTGTTGACTGTTTTGTAGGAGAAAAGAACACACTGATAGCAATACTACTACGCGCACGTCCTGCAAAAAGTTAGTAAGAACGTCCTACGAAATCGATCCGATTCTGTTCTATAAAAAGTGTGACGTGGGCGAGCCTTAGACAATAAGGTTAGCATAGGGACTCTGAACACAGCCCCCTAATCAACCCTACTTTTAATTTTCCAGGAAAGGTGAACTCACTCGTGGGTATGGTGGAAACCCTGATGCCTCTGATCTACGTGCCTCTATACACCAGGGTGTATGCCGCTACCATGGAGGTATTGCCAGGAGCCGTGTTCCTGTTAGGAGCCAGTATGACTCTCCCAGCTGTGGTTGTGCTTTTGTAAGTACAATACATTATAACGTTAAGAGGACCCGCACACTACAAACTTTTAGTCGGCCGACTATTGATCAGGCTCATAAATCAGGGTAGACATAAATGGCAGTGCAAAATTACAACGATCTGGTATTTTACCTGTATCAGACCGGCAAAAACATTGAATGGAATATCCATTACCAGAAAAAAATTGCCCACAATCTGGCCAACTGTCGGCTGATTGTTTGGTCTGAAGTGTGAGGTGAACTTCTTCTTTTCTTTTCTTCGTATCGTGTGGGCTCCAGACAGCGTGGTCAGGTCTTTTTTATACCAAATCGGGATTTTGGAACTTTTGAAGTGAAAGCGGAATGCTTCCATCGAAATAGTAAAAAAATCATATGTAATCAGAAGTTTTTAAACATTTCTTTATTCGAGTTAAAATTATATTTACGGCACAATAGGTAGGCAAAAAATATTGAAAAACCGGCCAAGTGCGAGTTGGACTCGCACACGGAGGCAACACGAAGGGTTCCATCCATTATCTATGAAAAATGAACCTATCTAAAATATAATATTGGTTAGTTGCAGGTTATACCTACAACTAGCCAAAATACAAATATTTTTCGGGCAGCAACAAATAACTTTGTTTTTCATACAAATATATGAATAAAAAAGTTATAATTCGCGGTTTCGCACGTTTATTGTATGGAGAGTAATGGAGACCCCCCTTTATATATATATATTTATTGTATTTGTTTTTATAACGGCAACGAAAACACATAATTTGTGAAAATTTCAGCTTTCTAGCCATCACGGTTTATGAGATACAGCGTGGAGACAGACAGACAGACTACGGAGTCTCAGTAATAGGGTCCCGTTTTACCCTTTGGGTACATACGGAACCCTAAAAAGTATTTTCATTAAAATATCATATTTATAAATAATTAGATGTCTGTGCCAACCGTCCGCGCTTAACCAGTACGTGACACGCACTTTTGTGTTATCCCCAAAAATCATAACTATGTCCCGAGCGCGATGTTTAATTTGATTTAAAGATCCATATTGATAGGATTTACCCATAGTTCTGAGTCCAATTCTCAGATTGAATGGTGTAGTTACCTATACTAATCTATACTAATATTAGAAAGTTGAAGAGTTTGTTTGTTTAACGCCCTAATCTCAGGAACTACTGGTCCGATTTGAAAAATTCTTTCAGTGCTAGATAGCCCATATATTGAAGAAGGCTATAGGTTTTTTATCCGGGTGCACCAAGTAGTTCCCACGGGACGCGGGTGAAACCGCTGGCAGAAGCTAGTTTTTTATACGTGATCTGGCTTCAATGTTGACCTAAGCCTACACAGAAAATGTAACTATGGCAATATGACTTTATCCATATAACATAACTTTGTCTAATTGTATTCGGGGAAAAGATCTATGATGTTGTGTTTATTTTTATGTAAGCAGAAATAATAAAATGTGTCTTTGTTTCATATTTCAGCTGGTTATTCTACGAACACAGGAAAAATGTCAGGAAAGAAAAGAAAAAGTCGAAATATCCAGAGTAATGAACGAATAATTCTGGTTAGCGAATGAATTATACATATAGTGAATCTAGATATTATTAGTAGTTGTAATTATTACGTTTTAAGTAGGTATGCTGCATTTGTACCTTAATTTTAGAATATAAAATAATTTAAAAATATATTTTGTGTGTCAGTTTTATTATTTTGCGTGATCTCAAAACCTCTTAAAAAGTCTAGCATAATTTAGGTCCAGTTAGAGGGTCCAGATTAAGTTCTTGATAGATATGTGAAAGATAATGTTATAGAAAAGTAGTCAAAATTAAAAACATTTCTATGGCGTTATCTGTCAGATAACTACCTAGAACTTCTGAAACTGGCCACATTTTTTTAACACTGTCAAGTTTATTTGAATTTAGTTGCGTACTGCCTCGTTGGTCTAGTGGTCGCATAGCGCGACTGCCGATCACAGGTCTCGGGTTCGATTCCCGGGCCAGGCCGAAATCGCTTTGTGGGTTTAAAAACTTTCACCAAAGCCTGAGTTGAAGTGTCGGTGTTACACCCCCGTGCCTGGAGGGCAACTAAAGCCGCGTCCTCGAAATGCTACTCAAGTACAGTAGCGTACCTATATAAATAAAACTCTGACACTAGGGCTTGTTAGGTGATTAAACCTGCAGCTCACTCGATAAGAAGAAGAAGTTGCGTAACCTGAAACGATAAAACTTGTTTTTATTATTATTTGGAATGTACCTATTTAAAACATTGCGAATAAAAAGTTGAGCATCAAGATTTTCGTCCACATTTCTTTAAACGGGTGTCGTGTCCAAAAGC
>NWSH02000078.1:9606913-9625457 GCA_002382865.2 Heliothis virescens | reverse complement strand
GGCCGGTTGGACGGTTTGCCGGTTCAATCTGCCATGACCCTAACTCTGCCGCTTAGGCAGCATCCATCCATCCAAGCATTCCTATAAAAATCATAATCAGAGCATTTGGAAGATTTAAAAAAATCATAATTACCTACAGATGCGGTATGAAACGGATTCGCTAAGAAGTTTTGTGGGATTACAGGGATTTAATTCATCAATGTCCCTGTAATGCTCATGTAAATGCCACATTTTATTCATTCGCAAAATTTTTTGATTATTATACTTGAAATTAAAACTACTAGAAATTAGTTTAACCGATACATGCAACGCTTGTGCCGATGCTTAGTGTGTTACTATTTTTAAACCGACTTCCCAAAAAAGAGGAGGTTTTCAATTCGTCCGGATCTTTGTTTTTTTATACCTACTCATAATATTACCCGTTTAAGAACTGATTGTTACCGAATTAATGTTTCAGGTTATGATTGTAAGGCGAGTCTCAGTGTTGAAGGCTATACTGCTTGCATATCCGAAAAACCTTTAATACAAGAAAAGTACTACTCTTATAAAGTAACCCTTGACAAGTTTAACGCAAATTACGTTTAATTATATTAAATAACTGTTGGTGGGGTTGAACTCCTTGGACTAAAAAAAATTGTCACCATCGATAACACTTAATTAATGTACGCAAGGTTTATGTCCTTTAATTTTCAACAAATG
The DNA here is from genome assembly GCA_002382865.2 of Heliothis virescens. Taxonomy (NCBI): domain Eukaryota; kingdom Metazoa; phylum Arthropoda; class Insecta; order Lepidoptera; family Noctuidae; genus Heliothis; species Heliothis virescens. The sequence continues at coordinate 9,624,758 of NWSH02000078.1, read as the reverse complement.
TATGAATAACAAGTTATTTAATTTGCGTTTAAACACGTTTATTGTGTGGGGACCCCCTTAATACCTATATATATATATTTTAAATTTTTAAGTATTCTGTTGTCACAACGGCAAAGGTAATTACATGATTTCGTGAAAATTCAGCTTTTCTAAGCTATCACGTTTTAGTGAGATACAGGCCTAGATACAGGAAAGACAGACAGACAGTGGAGGCTTAATAATAGGGTCCCGTTTCACCCTCCTAGCGTATAAAACCTAAAAACCGTCCAAGTTGCGAGTTGACTCACGCACGAAGGGTTTCCGCTACCATTATCTATGAAAAAAGTACAATAGAATAGGTCAAGTGGCTAGTTACTTAAGTTGCACATTATTTCTAATAGATGGCGCTAACTAGTATACAATTTTGCAATTAATAATTAATATAAATCAAAAAGGCTTAATATATATTTTTTTAATTTTTAGTATTTGTGTTAATAGCGGCACTGATTATACATCATTTGTTTAAAAATTTCAGCATTCTGCTATTCACGGTTAATGGCAGATACAAGCCTGGGAACAGACAGACGACAGAACAGACGGACAGACAGACAGACAGACGGATGGACAGACAGACAACAGACAGGACAGACAGCAGACAACGAAGTCTTAGTAATTAGGGTTTCCGATTACCCTTTGGGTATGAAACCCTAAAAAGCGAAAAAAAACGATTTTTGTGGGCCTAGGCGTTGAAATTTAATAGTTGCGTACACCTTAATAATATGCAAGAGTTTTGAGACATATTTAGATGTCAAATATACAATTTTTACACAGCTTACAGTAGGTATCTCGAATTCCGAGTAAATTACTATAAATAATGGATAGTAATATTTCCGTAAATCATATTCTTAACAAAACAAACATAACTAGAGTATCTAATGGCGTTATATTCTTAGCTACTCAAATAAAACAGATGTTCATTCAGAGGCGAGTATTATGAGGATCAAGCGCGTATTTCTTCTATTATACCGTCTAAAGGGTCAGCGCAGACGAATGCAAAAGCATCACGCATTGGCAACCAACATTTTACTGCTCGAGCATGCAGGCAGCATGCTCGATGACGCGGCGAAGCCATCTCTGTTAATATGGCCTGGGGTATCCGGGCGGGGGTGCTTGATCAAGTTTGCTGCTCGGAGGCCTCGCGCATTGTATGAATGCATTACTCGAACACGGCATCGGCTTGCCGAGCATGGTCGAGCATTATGGATGTGTATTAAATTTGCGAAGTATGATATTAATATAATATTTTTTATCATAGTAGTCTGCTGACGCTATTCAGTCATTATTTGCATCTTCATATTTGTCATGGTTAGTCTAATAATACAATAATATATGTTGATTAAGGACAGTGTCGTAAGGAAATATTTATATTTGATATATTAGATAGTAATCAATTTATAATGCCTATAGGAATTTGATGTAAGGCATCTATGACCAGTTTCTGTATCCTATCTGTTGTTTTTGATTAAATATGTTCGACATAATTTATACGATCTAATGCTAAGAATAAATCTTTAATGGTCTCTGTCGTGTCACCAATAAGCTTTTTTATTCATATTTAAAGTGACATAACGATTTTTTGTCCTAATCATCAATTGTTCCGAATGATAACTTACCCGATTAATTCATATGCGAAATCGAGATCACCTATATACATAATTTGTCATAAATATACATTAACCTCCTGGATGCCCGCGTCATACCATATTATTACATAAAGAATTTAAAATTCGTTCTAAGTTATCTGTAAATGTTTTCGAAATACTCAGTTTATGTAACTACTTGGTAACCTTAATAAACCAGCAACACTACACCAAAACGTCATTTTGAGCTTGACAGACACGTCAAATAACTAATATTTTTTTGAAGCGCGACGAGGAAGATAACACGTCGTTCAGATTGCTCGCGCGTAGGTATATCCGAAAATCATTATTGAACAACTTAATTTGTCACAATTCCTATTGTTTTCTGTACTAATAACATTACCAACGGCAAAACCAATTAATAGATTATTTCTTTTCAAATAATAGTTCCAATTATTATGGGCATTGAGATCAGAAATTTTTATGTCATACTCGGTAATTACAATGGTTCTCAAATGAAACATTTTCTCATTGTTTATGTCGTTATATAATATGACATAGAGTTCCCTCTTTCTACCAGCCTTACACGATAAAAAACTTTATTGTGACTCGAAGAATCGGACAAGATCCTCACTAATGCTGATCAGGAATGAGGACCACTCTTACTCCATGACCTGGCAGAAGACGGAAGAAAATACAGTACTTCGTCCTTCCAAGCTCCTCAGATGAGGCTATAGACTACAATCTTCTGTAATGGAGAGAAGGAGTCGACCCGAAACCCCACCCGCCCATCTGGTCCGTGGGCCCAACTAGAGGCACCCGAGGATATTCATGTCATGCAGCAGTAAAAGTATAACAGAACGCCTATTCTCTGACCCATGGAATAGTCAGTTGAACCCTTTAAACTCTCGTTTTACCCAACCCAGTTACATAAAGTTGAGCTGAGATTGCATTCACTTATTTACGTTTTAATCAGTTGATGAAGCACATCTATGTTGAAAAAATTATTTTGCATTACCAAAATTATAATTATATTATTAAGAAAAAATATTATAAAGTGTGATCCGATGTGAAAATAATAATAAATGCATATTAATACTTGTTTTTATTGAAGTTGATTCAGTTCATAAATATATATGACTATAGTAAATTCTAGTGTCCTGTACAGAACCTTTCGTCATATATAAAAAGACATAAGGTAAAATCTAAGCGTATATAACACAATATTTTTTTTTGCATTTTTTGGACATTACAGACCTCCAATGTACCAGTATACCTACGTTTTAAAGAAAATCGAATATTTTTTTTTCTTTGGAATCCAGGAAGGTTAATACAAAACACAATACAAACTGTTTTCATTAAAAGTTAAAAGTCCTTTACCTACAACCATAGGTGCAGTGAAAATTCATAATATCATTACTAGCATGAAATTCCCACCGAACATTCTATAACTGGGCAGCATCGCAAGAAGCAGTGCAAGGCAAGCATATGCATTATGCAGCCACGACATCAGGTTTCTGCCCACCTACCGAGCGCGCGCAGGGCTCCCGCGTCCACGCCCCAATTTATCTCACGTCGCAGATTGGCCTCGCTCAACCACCCCTTCGGCTTGCTGGCCGGCACGCCGGCCAGCCTCAGCCACCCGTGGCGACTTCCGTGACCTGCTCCACAACCCGCGGGCCGCCTCGCCCCCTCCGCGCCTACCGATTTGAATTACACCTCTAGGGGTAGGCAGACAAGACTTGCTGGAGTCGATATTACAGCCGATTCGTTTCTGTTCATTAAAACTTTAGCGAATACATTTTAGGACAATCTATTATTTTATACTATAAATAAAACATTCGGATAATACATTATATTCACATAACTTACTTTGACAACATCTTTAATTTAAGTCTATATAAAATATGAGATTAAAAATTATATCATGGTATCTACTTACACTAGTTGACAAAAAATCCTTTATAACTAGGCGATAATTATGTTAAATAGAATTTCGTGATTTCGAACATTATATACTAAAGGTATGGCAAACTGTTAGGATAATGATTTAGGAAAATAAAAAATTTAGTGACGCAAGGGCAGTCCCTTCCCGTACATGAAAAATGAACGATCTTATTACTTACAAATCAGCCAAAACACCAATATCATTTTCGGCAGCAAAAATGTAAGCTTTTTCATTACAAACTGTATGAATAACAAAGTTATAAATTTGCAGTTTCCCACGGTTTATTGTATGGGGACACCCCTATAAATATATATATTTTTAATTTTTGTATTTATTGTTATAGCGGCAACGAAATACGTCGTTTGTGAAAATTTTTAGCTTCTAGCTATCACCAGGTTTAAGTAACTACCAGCCTGGAGACAGACAGACAGACAACGACAGTTCTATAAGTAATAAGGATCCCGTACTCTTACCTCTTATTCGGGCAGCGAACCCCTAAAAATTACCTAATCCATTAGTCCGTTAATTTAAGATTATGGCAAAAAATTGGACACATAGGGATTTAAAAAAAAAAATCTATGACAATAACAACAAAGATAATGGAGTATTAAAGTTCAGGGGTCCTGCGACTTCACGGCTATGTACGCTTTTATGGGCAAGTTTCAAAGGTCTATAGCTTCGTAATATTCTTTTAGGATGAAAAAACTTAAAAAAATTGTATGCAAATTTCTTTTTAATGTTAAAGGCAGACTAATTAGTTTTTTTTTATCGTCTAGCCCTATTGATAGAACCATTAAATGGATTAACCGTCTTTCAACGCCCCAGATAAAAATGTTATTGAAAAAGACGAAAATCTCTCTCTTTTTATTGTACCGGCACCGCTCCAACCCGGCAAATAACTTGTCATTTAAATTTGAACATTAAATCGTATGACGTATGATGTATTTCATAACGTCAAAACAAAAAAGCCGACGCCGGCTGTCAGCGCGCGGTTTCCTATCTAACAACGCACGTTGTTATGAAATATATCATACGTCATACAATTTAATGTTCAAATTTAAATGACACGTTATTTGCCGGGTTGGAGCGGTGCCGGTACAATCTGCCATGATCCTTAATGCTCATTAAGGAAAACTTACGTTCGGCAGTGGACGGCAATAGCCTGATATGATGACGATAAGGCTGCTTAGCCTACGTTAAATTGTGGACTAAAAAACTAATATGACGATATGATTAACACATTTACTATCCACAAAGTAGATAAAGATGATCCAACTATAGCTTTTATTTACATTAATTAAAAGACATTTTTCTGTACATATTTACAAATAACTTACTATCTAATACATATATAAAAATTAAAATACGGCATCAAAAAACTCCTCTTCATCGCTGCCCACTGGAAGCGTACCCAAGAGGCTGGCAGCATTGCCACGTTGGACGGCAATGCTTATTTTTTGTCCAAAGTAGAAACCAGCCCTTGAGTCGCTTGATTTAATTGGCTAATTAAATATGACTAATAATAATAATTTCTACTACAGCTGGGATTCGCCAATTTAATATGACTTCCGGAGCACAGAAGAACTCGTCATGAGAAGATCCATCCACGGACTGACCGCGTCGAGCAATGCTCAGCTTTGTAATCAATGCAGCCATGGTTAGTTTACTTAGTCATGAGCTCTTTCCTCATACTATGATTGTAAGGAATTGAGTAGAAAGTAGAAGAAACTATTGAGTCAGGGGTAGGTAGGCTACGAGAAGTATGGGCTGATTCGCACGAGTAAAGTTTTGTGGCAGGTAGTCTCAAAAAAACAATGTTGATAATTTTCTTACATACGAGTAAATGTTTCCTCCTGACCTAGAAAAGCACAATTGGGATCGGTACAGTCTCAATTGCCTAATTAGCCGCTAATTAAGGACAATCATTACCTGTAGATGATCGGACAATGTCATACAGTGCTTAAAATAGACCATCACAAGGTATCGTCTAACTGTGCTTTCACACCAGCCGACATTTCGCTTGTTTTTTAAACGCGCTACTTAGAACCTGTCACGCGGTTTCACGTATCAATTGTTTGATAGCGCCAGAGTGAAAACGCTTTAATATTTGATAGGTCCTTACTTGGTTGACAATGTAATCACCTCCGGTAGACAGCATTTTCAATAAAAGCCAAAAAGAAACTGTTGATGAATACGTATACAATTATACCTCGAAAAAAAAACCAGCCAAGTGCGAGTCGGACTCGCGCACGAAGGGTTCCGTACCATTTTCTATGAAAACTGAACGCATCTATTACCTACAACTAGCCAAAATACAAACATTTTTCGGCAACAAAAAATAACTTCGTTTTTCATACAAATATATGAATTATTATAATTTGCGGTTTCCAAAAAATTGCTATATCTCAAAGAGTGCTGTCTGTACCACGTTCAAAATAATTTTNGGGAATTCTAAGAATATTTACAATTGTAAACCTGGAATTGTTTTATGACAGGTATTAGAAAACGTTGATAAAAAGAAGATGTACGCAATTCGCGCGTGTAATACTCCTTATCAGTATCAAGTCGAGACATTATAAATATTGAATCACATAAAATATAATATATTATAAGAATCACAACAAACAGTTGATGTACAAACAGACGCAACAAGAGAGTATTGTTGTCGAACTAACTCATCACATCGTTGACGACAGAGACACTACATTGACATGTGCGTGTAGACAAAGTTGCAAACATGACTCCCGGCAGTGAACCTGTGAAAACAAAGGAAGAAATTGAAGATAGAAAAGATGACAGTAATGAATCTTCTCCTNGACGTCTATTTTTCGGCTTTTGGAGCAATTATTTCCGAAAGCATTAACATAATCAAAAAATTATTTCAGTAAACCCCTATTCATTTTAAAATACCTATCCAACGANGAAAAAGTAAAAGACGAAAAAGATGAAGTGGAAAAAAAGATAAGTTTTAGAGAACGGCTCAGAATAATTAAAGCAAATACTACTGTGGAACCTATTATGGCTTGTTATGTCATGCCCAGTGTACTCGCATCGTTAGCTATATCAAATTTAAATTTAGAAAAGGCCTGCAGAGTTAATCTAAATTACAGTTCAGAAGTGTGCGACGCCCTAAATCTAAGACAGACGGAAAATTATACGTATGAAGAACAAGAAGTACAAAAACTAATAGCAAGTATCGGAGTTTGGAAGAATGTGGTGCAAACATCGATTCCTGTATTACTTATTCTTTTTGTTGGAGCGTGGAGTGATAAGACTGGGAAGAGAAAAATATGTATCATGCTGCCTATAGTCGGGGAATTTATTGCTTGTCTTGGTTTTATCGTGAATACGTATTTCTTTTTACTGCCTGTGGAAGTGACTGTGCTAACGGAGGCCATATTCCCGGCGATCACTGGGGGATGGTTCACGAACTTCATCGGTGTGTTTAGTTATATAGGGGATATCACAACAGAGGAGAATAGAACTTACAGGGTGGGGTTGGTGAATATGTTCATGTCGTTGGGTTATCCTATTGGTAGTGCTCTGAGCGGTGTGATGCTCTCCTGGGTGGGGTACTACGGAGTATTTACAGTGTCATCCTGCCTTTATATCTTCAGTTTGGTTTATGGTTTCGTTTATTTGGAAGATCCGAAGCAAAGGGCTATTAAGAAACTGGTAAGTACCTTCTAACAGTATCATTATTAAACACATTAGTATATAGTAAATAGGTAAAGTTTGAATTAGTTTGATGTGCTTTATTTGCTATTGAAAACAAAACATGTCGCATAGTTATAAGAGAAAGGATAATCTTGAAGATCTGTGTTGATGAATTGATTTTCTTTTGTGATTTAGTGTAGTTGTAATTTTCCTCTATCTTATCAGCCGAAGACTGATATATTGTTTACACACGTAGTATTTATATAAATATAATCACACAATATATCAATATAACAAAGGTGCAAATAAAAAGGAACATTCTTATAGATAGCCAATTCCTTCGTTGAAATATAACTTTAAGCATAATCATCAGATTAGAATATATTCTCACATAAATATTTTAGCTCACGAAAGCGGAGAAACTGTACTCTTGTATTTAAATGTATATGTACATTGTCTTTGTACAGTCGACAGCAAGTCAGTGTAACTAAAATCTGTCATATCTGTCAAATTTTACCAATGGAACATTAATCTTCCATTATTGTAATAAGGTTGAAAATCGATCGCAGAAATTTGACAGATTTGTGTACACTGACTTGCTGTCAATTGTACGACTCGGTAATTCGGCCATTACTGGGTGCCCCTAAGCTACGCATATAAAGATGATGTGCATTGTGCACTTACATACACAAGTATGCATCACCCACTTTTGTGATTTACGGCCGTTCCCAATAACCTATCTAACTCTGGATTTGCTTACCAGAGATAGAAATTTGACATTACTTGTATGGGGCTAATGTCAAAATCCTATCACTAGTAAGCAAACCCAGAGATAGACAGAATATTGATTTCCGCAGTAAAACGTACAATTTCAGGAGAACAAAAAGCACAAAAAGAAGAGCTTTCTCCGAGAGTTCTTTGACTTGGCGCTGGTAATGGAAACCTTCAAGGTGGCCTTCAAGAAGGGCCCAGGGAACAGAAGATTGAGAGTTTGCTTACTGCTTATAGTGGTATGCGTTGTATTTGGGCCTACACATGGTAAGTTGAACCTTCTCAAGTACAGACGACAGCACATTAAGTTACCACAATCTGTCAAACTGCAATAGATTTTCAACCCTATCACAATAGTGGAAGGTTAATGTACAAATAGTAAAATTTAACAGATTCGGGCACCGTGACTTGCTGTTGTCTGTCTTACATAACATTTTGATAAACTTTAAACTTATTTTGTAAGAACTTTCGTAAATGCTTCAAAATTCCGTCGTAAACTTTCTGCTGTGATTGAATAGCCTTCTCTTACCTTGAGGTATCAGGTTACCCTGTAAATAGGGTAGAGAAGGCCAGATATGTAACTGGTACTCAGCAGCGTCTAATTAATCTGTCAGCCAAACGAATGAGAGCGTAGGGTAAGAGCAGCTTTACCGACGTAGAAGTCATTCTACAAAACAAAACCCCACACTCAGACAATCAATTTCATTTTCGTTTATTTAATGTGAAACTTTCTCAATGAAAATTAAAAAAATGTCATAATAAACTAAATATCGTGATGTGACGTGAAACAGGTATTATTATATTAACACAAAATCAAGACGAAATCAAAAGAAAAAAGTTTGACAAAATCTTAATTTGGAAATGTAATATTTCCGAAGCAACGCTGTCATTTTCCTTTGTTCCATTTAAATATATTTCCATAAAAAAAAGAAATTCTTTAGTTTGATTCGTGCGAAAGCGTACAGGGAAATGAAAAACATAATGGCCACGATAGTAGTATGGGAAGACTTAGGTCATGATCATCATTAGCGTTTTTATCGTCCCACTGCTGGGCACAGGCCTCCTCTCACACAGAGAAGGATTGAGCTCACTACGCTTGCTGAGTGCGGGTTGGTGATATCAGACTTTATAGTCCAGGTTAAAGATGTTTTCCTTGGTCTCACGGATGCCCATCTACACGTAGTTACCGATTCGTTTAACATAACACTTATAAGGCAGATCGTATACTCGACCCATGTGTTCCTGTGAAACAAAAGAATTTGTGCATCATCTATTCTTCTGTGCATTCTATTTCCCATTCATGGGTTCTAAATACAAACGCCAGCACATCATCCTCACACAATATGTCAAATTTCTTCAATTTATTTTCAACCTTACTACAATAGTGGAAGGTTAATGTTTGATTGGTTTTGACAGATTCGGATAGGGTGACCTGTTGTCATCTGTACTTATTCGTAACGACTACAAAATATTTTCAGCAAAAAACTACCGTCCAGTGGCTAGTAATTTTACAATGACATGACAACGTATTTTTCCTACGATTGTATGTCGGTCATCATCGAAACAGAACGTCGGACGTTTTAACCTAGATTGATGTATTAACCTAGATTATAATACTGATTGACAATCCTACTAAGATTATAGGTAACGCAAAAGTCTTTATGTATGTATATTATATGTTTGTTCCTCTTTTGCGCAATAAGTAATGAATGGATTTTGATGAATCTTGGCAGTAATATAAAAAACATATAAGGGTAACATATGGTCTACATTATATCCAGGTGCGGGAATTAGTTCCCTAGCTGACAGAAGCAAGTACTCAATAAAATATTATATTTCAGGTGAATTCAGCGTGATGTACCTGTTTACTAGATACAGGTTCAATTGGGATGAGGTCCAGTACAGCATGTGGTCTACTTACTCCATTGTCACAAATTTATTTGGTGAGTACAGATTACACATATACCTTGGGTAATTTTTTTTTTCCTGGAGATAATGAATAAACTTTACACTCAGGATAGACAATACTTTTACTTGTTGTATTATAAAGAGGAACTTATTTTTTGGTTTGTATGAAGATTTCAAAATTATTAAACCGATTTGAAAAGAATCACTGCTGTGATACCTTATCGCCCCGGATGACACTGGCTATATTTATCCGAGTACGGCAAGTAGTTTCCATGAGATGTAGGTAAAACCGCGGGAAACATTCAGTGTTCAACAAATAAGCCGTTATTTTGCAAGAAAAATAGTCTCTACTTTTCTAATTACTTCGATACCAGATCTGCCTATATTGTCTGAGGTCATGGCTAATGCCAACTCTTGGACCTCTAAATGGTTCCCATTTCCTTATTACTATTTGGTCTAAGCAGACAATAAACGGGATCCGGTTGTTATATTAACCGGCGGTCATTACACGATGTGTTAGCTTCATTCCCTTCATTAGTTCAAGTGAATAAGTTCTGTACTTAGATTTGTCACCAATGTGTGGTTTTCGCTTTAGGGGGATTGATCGTAGCAGATATTGGAAAGTAAGATTAATTCAAAAAAGGTATTTTTCGGTGGTATTTTTAGAACGGATCTTAACGATTGATCCGTTTTAAGAATATTAATTTTTATAAGTATTCATTTTCGAATTTTTAGGCACGTAATTTGGCAAAAATTGGCTTGGAAGCTCAAGATTTTTGGCTGCATTCGGTCAATTAAAATCGGTCGGAGTAAAACTCATCGTGGGCCGCGATAACTCTTTCGAACAATCTCGCAGCCCAGGCAGGCTTTGTCCCTAGTGAGCTCAGAGGAACCTCTCATACCAAGACCACATATGGAAGAAACAATATCTGATATACAATTGGTTTTCCAGGAACTTTCTTCTCAATAACCCTGTTCAGCAACTACATGAAGTTAGATGATACGATCCTGGGCATCATATCGAACACCAGCAAGATCATAGCTTCCTTCGNTGGAGTTTGGAAGAATGTGGTGCAGACATCGATTCCTGTGTTACTTATTCTTTTTGTTGGAGCGTGGAGTGATAAGACCGGGAAGAGAAAAATATGTATCATGCTGCCTATAGTTGGGGAATTTATTGCTTGTCTCGGCTTCATTGTGAATACGTATTTCTTTTTACTGCCTGTGGAAGTGACTGTGCTAACGGAGGCCATATTCCCGGCGATAACTGGGGGATGGTTCACGAACTTCATCGGTGTGTTTAGTTATATAGGGGATATTACCACAGAGGAGAATAGAACTTACAGGGTGGGATTGGTGAATATGTTCATGTCGTTGGGCTATCCTATTGGGAGTGCTCTGAGCGGTGTGATGCTCTCCTGGGTGGGGTACTACGGAGTTTTCACAGTGTCATCCTGCCTTTATATCTTCAGTTTGGTTTATGGTTTCGTATATTTGGAAGATCCGAAGCAAAGGGCTATTAAGAAACTGGTAAGTACCTTGTAACAGTATCATTATTAAATACATTACTATATAGTAAATAAGTAAAGTTTTAATTAGTTTGATGTGCTTTATTTGCTATTGAAAATGAAACATGTCGCATAGTTATAAAGAGAAAGGATAATCTTGAAGATCTGTGTTGATGAATTGATTTTCTTTTGTGATTTAGAGTAGTTGTAATTTTCCTCTATCTTATCAGCTGAAGACTGATATATTGTTTACACACATAGTATTAATATTAATATATGATCACACAATACATCTATACAACAAAGGTGCAAACACAAAGAAACATTCATATAGATAGCCAATTCCTTCGTCTAAATATAACTTTAAAACCTAATCATCAGTTTAGAATTTATTCGCACATAAATGTTTTAGCTCACGAAAGCGGAGAAACTGTACTCTAGTGTTTAATGTAGGTATATGTACAGACAACAGCACAGCAAGATACTATAATATGTCAAACTGCAATAGATTTTCAACCTTATCACAATGGAGGTAGGTTAATGTTTGACTGGTGAAATTTGACAGATCCGTTTACGTTGACCTGCTGTCGTCTGTACATTGTCGTTCTACAACTCGGTAATTCGGCCACTACTGGATACTCCTAAGCTACGCATATAAAGATGATGTGCATGTTCATTTGCACACGAGTTTGGTTCACCCGCTCTTGTGACTAAGACACCAATACCTGCCATGCGATTCTCTAAATGACACATCATAGATGACAACAACGACGACCTCACAAATGACAAGCTTTTCGGTTTGAAGGATAAAATCGAAGCCGAAGTCGTCGTTGTCGTCGAAGCCGAGGATGAGTTTTCATACATTTGGAACCATATTTTAGTTCTATGTCGCGCCGTCAACATCGTTGAAGCGCTGCGATCGCGCACTTATAGATGTTGCAACGATGATTTCTTGGTTGTAAAGATGTTTTACGTTAGAGAATCACCCCCCTGAACTGTACCTACATCAATAAAAATTACGTACAATTTCAGGAGAACAAAAAACACAAAAAGAAGAACTTTCTCCGAGAGTTCTTTGACTTAGCGCTGGTGATGGAGACCTTTAAGGTAGCCTTCAAGAAGGGCCCAGGAAATAGGAGGCTGAGAGTCTGCTTATTGCTCATAGTCGTATGCGTTGTATTTGGACCTACTCATGGTGAGTTGGATCTTCTCAAGTACAGACGACAGCACATGAAGTTGCCACAATTTGTCAAACTGCAATAGATTTTAAACCTTATCACAATAGTGGAAAGTTAATGTTCGATTGGTAAAATTTGACAGATTCGGGTACCGTGACCTTGTTGTCGTCTGTAGTTACATAAGCTTTGATAACCTAGCTTTATTTATTTTGAAAGAACTTTCGTAAATCCTTCGCAATTTCTTCGTTAACTTTCTGCTGTGATTGAATAGCCTACTCTTACTGAGACGTATCATGTAACCCAGTAATAGGGTAGAGCAGGTCAGATATGTAACTGGTACTCAGCCGCATCTAGTTTAACTGTCAGCAAAATGAAGGAAGTAAGAGCAGCTTTTCTGACGTAAGCAGAAGTCAAAACAAAGTAAAACCCCATACAAAGACAGTAATTTTTTTACATCGATCAAATACTCAAGAAAGTAAGAGAAAGAAAATACATTTATTGACACAACACACGAAAAAATAAACAATAAAAAAATGGACAAAAAATAATAATAACATAATGATGGTTGTGCCAAATAGACCCAGTTCAGCATTTACGTCAGACACGTAGTGCCTGACGCTGGTTTTCAACTGGGCCTACGAGGAACTCCTCCTCGCGGGTGTCAATCAGTTTGAAATAATTTCATGTTATAGGTATATCATGTAAACAAAACCAAGCCAAGAAACTAAACTTACGAGACCAAAAATAATAATATTAATAACAAAAAAAAAAGAAAAGAAAAAATATTATAATAATAAAAAAGTGAAGGTAAAACAAAAATTAGTTCATAACATCACGTTCGTTTTCATTTAATTAACGTGAAACCTTCTCAATGAAAATTAAAAAAATAGCATAATGAATCAAATATCGTGATGTGACGTGAAACAGGTATTATATTTACACAAAATCAAGACGAAATCAAAAGAAAAAGTTTGACAAAATCTTAATTTAGAAATGTAATATTTCCGAAGCAACGCTGTCATTTTCCTTTGTTCCATTTAAATATATTTCCATAAAAAAAAAGGAATTCTTTAGTTTGATTCGTGCGAAAACGTTCAGGGAAATGAAAAACATAATGGCCACGATAGTAGCATGGGAAGACTTAGGTCATGATTATCATCAGCCTTTGTCGTCCCACTGCGGGGCACAGGCCTCCTCTTACACAGAACAGAAGGCTATGCTTGCTTAGTGCAGGTTGTTGATATCAGACTTTGGCTGAGGCCAAACGAGCGAAATTTTGTGAGTTGTGAGTAGCTGAATTTCGGTCGCAGAAAATTTGCTATATTCGGTGTCATACAAAAGTCCTATTTGATTCACACGGCAACGCAAAACGAGTTGTCGTTTTTGTTTGTAACGATTTTCTGCGACCGAAATTCTACGACTCACAACTCAAAAAATTATGCTCGTTTGGCCTCAATCTTTATCGTCCAGGTTAAAGATATTTTCCTTGGTTTTAGGGATACCTTTTGCATGTAGGTACCAATTAATTTAATAGAACAGTTATAAGGCAGATCGTATACTCGACCCATGTGTTCCTGTGAAACAAAAGAATTTGTGCATCATCTATTCTTCTGTGGATTCTATTTCCCATTCATGGGTTCTAAATACAAACGCCAGCACATCATCCTTACATAATATGTCAAATTTCTTTCAACCTTACTACAATAGTGGAAGGTGGTGGTTTGATTGGTAAATTTGACAGATTCGGATCGGGTGACCTGTTGTCATCTGTACTTATTCGTAACGACTACAAAATATTTTCAGCCAAAAACTTCCGTCCAGTGGGTAGTAATTTTACAATGACATGACAACGTATTTTTCCTACGATTGTATGTCGGTCATCATCGAAACAGAACGTCGGACGTTTTAACCTAGATTGATGTATTAACCTAGATTATAATACTGATTCACAATCCTACTAAGATTATAACGCAAAAGTTTTTAAGTATGTATGTTACATGTCTTTTGTTCCTATTTACCACAAAAAGTATAGGATAGATTTTTAGATAGCCAGCGGGTCTTATTCGCGATGAAATTGTAAAGGTTAACGATACCTTTTTTCTCCCGACGTTACGGCCGAATTGCACCGACCGTGGTCACGGGAAGATTCAAGAAGAGTCAAGAAGGATGGATTTTGATGAAACTTGGCAGTAATATATGTTACACATTAGGCTACATTATATCCAGGTGCAGGAAATAAAAGCCTAGCTGACAGAAGCAAGTACTCAATAAAATGTTATATTTCAGGTGAATTCAGCGTGATGTATCTATTTACAAGATACAGGTTCAATTGGGATGAGGTCCAGTACAGCATGTGGTCTACTTACTCCATTGTCACAAATTTATTTGGTGAGTACATACTTGTTACCTAAATTGTCATTTTGTCATGAAGATTAATATACTTTGTACTCAGGAATACTCAGGATAGATTATACATCTACTACAAATATTATAAAGAGGACTTTTTTATTTGTTTACATCGAAATTACTGAACAGATTCGAAAAATTCTTTCACTATTGGGAATCTTACTAGCTTCAGGTGACAGGCTATATTGTCACAGAAAGTAGGTTCCATGGAACGTGAATAAAATCGCGGGAAACAGCTTGTTGTAATTTTCTGTATAATCATCTGCCTAGACTTTTCCCTGTGAAGTAAAACATGAACAAAATTCGATAAACTCAACAATGGCTGAACCCAGTACTGTAATCTATAATATAAAAATGAATCGCTAAATGTGTTGGTAAGCGCATAACTCAAGAACGGCTGGACCGATCGGGCTTATTTTGGTCTTAAAATGTTTGTACAGATCGAGGGAAGGTTTAAATGATGAGAAAATATGATTATGTATAAAAAAAAACAGGATCCGCGTACGAAGTCGCGGGCAAAAGCTAGTCTATAATATAAAAATGAATCGCTAAATGTGTTGGTAAGCGCATAACTCAAGAACGGCTGGACCGATTGGGCTTATTTTGGTCTCAAAATGTTTGTACAGATCGAGGGAAGGTTTATATATAAAAAAAAACAGGATCCGCGTACGAAGTCGCGGGCAGAAGCTAGTCTTATATATAAAAATGAATCGCTAAATGTGTTGGTAAGCGCATAACTCAAGAACGGCTGGACCGATCGGGCTTATTTTGGTCTTAAAATGTTTGTACAGATCGAGGGAAGGTTTATATATAAAAAAAAAAACAGGATCCGCGTACGAAGTCGCGGGCAGAAGCTAGTATTGAATATAAATAAGGATAGGTTTGGATCGTAATCGTAAACTAATCGTCTTGATTACTTAGATTTAGCTATCTACCCATATTGTCTGAGGTCATGGCTAATGCACACTCTTGGACCTCTAAATGGTTCCCATTTCCTTATTACTATTTGGTCTAAGCAGACAATAAACGGAAACCAGTTGTTATATTAACCGGCAGTCATTACACGATGTGTTAGCTTCATTCCCTTCATTAGTTCAAGTGAATAAGGTCTATACTTAGATTTGTCACCAATGTGTGGTTTTCGCTTTAGGGGGATTGATCGTAGGTATTGGAAAGTAAGATGAATTCAAAAAAGGTATTTTTAGAACGGATCATTCCCTTCAATCTTAACGATTGATCCGTTTCAAAAAATATTAATTTTTATAAGTATTCATTTTCGAATTTTTAGGCACGTAATTTGGCAAAAATTGGCTTAGAAGCTCAAGATTTTCGGCTGCATTCGGTCAATAATACTAACGGAGTAAAACTCATTGTGGGCCGCGATAACTCTTTCAAACAATCCCGCAGCCCAGGCAGGCTTTGTCCCTAGTGGGCCCCGCTGGGAACCCCTCATACCAAGACCACATAATAATATAGAAGAAACAATATCTGATATACAATTGGTTTTCCAGGAACTTTCTTCTCAATAACCCTGTTCAGCAACTATATGAAGTTAGATGATACGATCCTGGGCATCATATCGAACACCAGCAAGATCATAGCTTCCTTCGCCTATGCCTTCGCTAGGAATGATCTGGAAATCTATTTAGGTAAGTACACGGTGAGGACTAATGGGCAAGGCAACTATCCAGTTTTTGGAGTCTCGGGTTCAACTCATAGATCGGGCAGAAATAGTTTTGAGGGTTTTAGAGAATTACACAAAGCAATCTGTATTCTGAATATTGACGATGTTACGCTTGGGATGTAAAACCTGTGTCCAATATGCTGTCACTATTTTCGGGGTTCCGTATCCAAAGGGTAAAGAGGGTTCCTAATACCAAGACTTCACTGCCCATCCGTATGTGATCAGACTGCATCTCGTGAATCATGTTGTGTCTGTTTTCGCAGATGATCTATTTATGTTGCCGCTTTAACAACAAATACTAAGAACTATAATATGATAACAATTTTGATGGACTCCCATTCAACAAACAAAACATTTTATACTCGTGAACGAAGGGTTCATTCGTTCGAGTTTGACTCGCACTTGCCGGATTTTAACTAGTATCTGAAAGATTTGAACAATTTTACCATCTCACGCTTAGTATTTTACATCCCAATCCCAGTAGTATTAACTACGGTCCACA
Organism: Heliothis virescens; assembly: GCA_002382865.2. NCBI lineage: Eukaryota > Metazoa > Arthropoda > Insecta > Lepidoptera > Noctuidae > Heliothis > Heliothis virescens. The sequence goes on along the minus strand of NWSH02000078.1, from coordinate 9,607,577 downwards.
TATACTGTTACATAACAACATAGGACTACATAAAAGGATTATATACCAAACTGTACTCATAAACCTTAACTCGTAACTTTTAAATGGCAGTTATAAGTTTTACGTTCAGGTTTATGTTAAACTAGCTGTTGCCCGCGACTTCGTCTACGCGGGCGATATAGAACTGCCAAAATACCTTACCTATCGTAGATGTATTCATCCCATTACACTACAATAAATATGTAAGCAACTGATGAGCTAGCAGATTACCTACTAATAGCCACACGGGTTGGCCGATCTAGGTTCGTAAGCTTTGAATCTGGCAAAGGTATCAGGAAGTCAGAAGCCAGAAAGCCTGTCAAACAGTCTTGTGGGTTGGTGAGGTGGTCAGATAGATAGTCGCTGGAAGTAAATTACCTTTCATAGTTACGTTAAAGTGGATTTTCACGGCTGCGGGATTATTCGCAAGAGTTACCGCGGGCCATGTACACGAAGGGCTCAAGAAGGAACTCGATAGGTTTTAGTCACTAAAAATCTCACACTCCCTCACGCTGTCACCCATGTGGCTGATGATGATTTTCACAGAAACATTCACATTAGTCCTCGAACAAATATGTGCTCATCTGTGCGAGTCTACTGCTAACATGTGTTCGAGCACAAAGCTTGCAGTTTTGCCAGACATTTG
>NWSH02000078.1:9533261-9547878 GCA_002382865.2 Heliothis virescens | reverse complement strand
CGCAGCGCGGCGCAGCGCGACGCATCTTGACGCAGCGGTGACGCGCGGCGTGCAAGATCGGTGATGCATCTCGCGATTTGCATTGTTTTTAAGATACGTCTCGCGACGCCGCGAGGCGTCGCGCTGCGCCGCGCGGCGTCGCGCTANTTAGAATAGTAGGTACCTATGAACATTGTTTGTTCGCAAACCACTATGTACAGACGACAGCAGGTCAACGTATACGAATCTGTCAAATTTTACCAATCGAATATTAGCCTTCCACTATTGTGATAAGGTTGAAAATCTATCGCAGAAATTTGACAGATTGTGGTAACTTCATGTGCTGTTGTGTGTACTGACAATCAAATATCATCAGTACACATCGGTATCACGTGCGAAGGTCAAAAGTAAAAACACAGAATGACTATATGTATATTATAATGTATGGGAATTTTAATAAATGACTATTTTTTACCTGCATGAATAGTCTAGTCACGTAGTTATAGAGATACTTAAGTTATGACTTTTTAAACTGATTTTTGTTAGTTTTTGTGGTACTTCTAGCTTAGTCATTGCTTTTTTACTAATTTTAAAAGCTTTTTTAATAAAGGAAGACGATTTCAACTCGTTTGTATATCAGTTTTTTTTTTTCATAATAAATATTCAGTCAATAATGTGGCAATCGTACCAGGAACGGCTATCAAGAGATGTATAAAACGTTCCTAAGCTATTTTTTCTATAAGGAAAACATGTTAATTCCTAGTAAGCTAATGGTATAAAACCGGATCTAAGTGTTTTCTTAAAATTCAATTTTTTTTTTATATACAGCATGTACACAATAATAAGTTTCCGTATTATATCTGTATGAATCTATACTAGTTATAAGAATATAAAACTGAAGAGTTTGTTTGAACGCACTAATCTTAGAAACTACTGGTCCGATTTGAAAATTTCTTTCAGTGTTGGATAGCACATTTATTGAGGAAGGCTGCGCGGAATAGTTCCCACGGGAAACGGGTGAATCCGCTGGCAGAAGCTAATGGCGAATAAATTAAAATGATTTTACAGAAAACTCGTGAATCATGTAAACATGAAGTTTTTTAATTAAATCCTATCACTAAAACTTTAATATTTTATTATATTTGTTGAACAATTAAGTTGTTGAAAGAGGATGTCTGCGTTTTAAATACACAGCCGAGTTCTCGTTGTTACGAGTTGATGAGCGATTCACAGAATTGGAGGGATCGAGTAGTATTGCGAACGATTCCGATTTATCTGTTGATCTTCATTGTTTAATCGGAAACTGTATTAGAAAAAGTATCAAAACGAATCGATAAAATAAATGAACAGAAATAACAGACGACGCTAACGCTAAGTTACCACAATCTGTCAAATTTCTTCAATAGATTTTCAACAATATCACAATAGTGGAAAGTTAATTTTGGATTGGTAAAATTTGATAGATTCAGGTAGGTTGACCTGCTACCATCTGTACCTAACAAAGTAGTTTGTAATTATCACTAGCTCTTGCCACTGGCTTTGCTCGCGCAAAACTTAAAAATCAGGTTTTTTCTCCACGGAATTACGGGAAATCCTCTCTTAGTGCTCACTTATACTCCCTAAGAAACCTTCACATCCATACCAAGTTTAAGCTTTCAATGCTCAGTAGTTTCCGCTGTATGTCCGTCGGTCAGTCAGTCAGAAGAGGTTTATGTATTGCGATAGGAATTCCAAAGGAAAAAAAACATTATTCATATACAACATTCTGTGTAATATGTTAGTCAAAATAACCACGAAATAAGTAAACAGTGACGAGGCAATTTTGGGGATATTTTCCTAGTGCACATACCTATGTATACTTATAGATATTTTGCAAACCTACTTTTGTAATATTACAATATTAGTTCAGTAATATGAAAAATAAGTTGTTCATCAAATCAACGGCAAAGAAAATCTACGAATGTGGTCAAAAAGTAATCAAAGGTTTTTTTTTCTACGATTTTATATTCAAAGAAAAGCGCAGAATTAAATCTATTGGAGCATTCGAATTAATTTATTGTCATAAACTATCAAACTTTTCGATACGCATCATAAAATGACAGCCTATTTAATATAATTTCGTCGAGAAATCTAAAACTTTGGGCCATCTTAAAGAAAACAAAAATGATGATACCTTTGTCACAAACTATTTCCAATTAATTTATTGAAGAGATGTATGAACTAAAAGTAATATTATGTAAAGAACTAAGAGATCTATTCTTTGTAAATTAGTTATTTTCATACTCCTTTATTGAGTAAAGGTCAACGTCTAATATATTCTAAAGTATAATTTAATAATATAGCGGTTTTCACACTAAACAGACAAAAATGTGTGATTAATTTTAGGGAAATATAACACTAATTAATTTGTTATTAGCATTACTTTGATATTGCTGTAAGAGGCTTTTCTCATAAAATTGAAGACACGTATTAATCACTTAATTTAATAATTAATAATTAAGGTAAAATAATTAAGGTACCTACTAATACCATAAAAGGCGAAATGGACGTGTATTTCTTACATTTTCAAGCATTAAATTTTGAACTAAATGAAATGAAATTTAGTATTATGGCGAATATAATTGGAACTCTGAAGACGGTTATTGTCACCATCACAGCCTAAAATGTCCACTTGTGGACAAATATAAAGTATGGATAAATCTTAGCTTTGGGGGCTTAAAGCTAAGATTTATCCCTGCTCACCCCGCTGGACATGCGTGAGCGCAGTACCGGATAATATTAGCTTCCAAGACGCTTACTATTTACTATTTTATTGATTTTTCAATAATCTCAAATAAACCAATTAATAACAATAATATATAAAGCAATTTACCCAAATATAGCCACGGCAGGTACAGTCATCGCCGCTCCGAGCAGGAACACAGCGCCCGGGAGTACAGTCAGCGTCGCCATGTAGACTCGCGAGTATAACGGGCCGTAGACTAGGGGCATCATGGCCTCTGCTAGGCCGAACAGCGAGTTTACTTTACCTGTAGAGGAAAATAGGCTTTAGAATGCAAATTATCTATACTTATATTATTAAGCTGAAGAATTTGTTTGATGGTTTGTTTGGTTGTTTGTTTGAACGCGCTAATCTCAGGAACTACTGGTCCGATTTAATTTTTTTTTCAGTGTTAGATAGCCCATTTATCGAGGAAGGCTATGGGATACTTTTTATCGGGGTGCGCTAAGTAGTTTCTACGGGACGCGGGTGAAATTGCTGGCAGAAGTTAGTTAGTTAATAAATTGAAGTTAGAATTGTGTGCGTAAAAGTTCAAACCCACTATGTTAGATGCTTTGTTGTTTCCAATTAAAAAGTAAATCCATCTAGATCTATGAATAGGTTCGAAATAACATAACCCAGTGTTTATTAGCACACTGCACACATGAACTGACTGGTACGTAGTTGTAAGAATGGAAAAAACGCATGAGCGGAATTCCCCAACATCCCTACTAACATATGCAGCAAAGGCTACCATATACTCCTGAAAATATCCATACATTTTTTTTAAAGGAACCCTGTTAACCACGTCTCCGAAACCCCTCGAGCAGTGACCCTATAACAATATGTTGACCCCACTCCTGCCGTCTTGCCTACCCAATTACTCGCTATACTGAGTTCCGTATCTCGAGTAAATCTGTCGCGAAATGATTCCGCTTAACTTGAGGTTAACTTAAGGTCAAGAGGGACCATGTTTAATGATGCGCTTTGGACCTCTCCCAAGGCTCTAATACGGCCAATGTTAAGTTCCATTACGTTGAGTTTAATTACGTAAAGTTTAGATTTTGTTTTGGTGAGCTTGAAGGTGGAAGTAGTGGATGCTACTGTTTAAAAGTCATGGAACACATGAACGGCATGGTACATCTTTAACCCAGCGATTAACTTGTTATTTAAATTTGACCATTAAATCGTATTTCATATAGAACATTTTATAACGTGGATATGAAAAGTCAACGGCGGGGTAACAGCGAGTTTGCAGCTACCTAACAGTATCTGTGGCTCTTTAAAGATCATTACGTCTTAACAAACCCCGGAGTCGATTCGTTTATGGTTGACTAGCTTGCGCTTGGTCACCATCGCCGACTCGAGTATTCGTACCCGCACCAGCTTGGCGAGTGTTACCCACTAGTCAACGTTACGCGAATTGACCATGGGGTATGTAGGAAACTATTAGCTCAATTGTTAAGAGCAGTTCAGCCCCTTTTTTTGGTCTCAACAAATAGCAGGGTTTTTGAATTTTAATAAAATCACGAATAAATAGTCAGTTTAGAAAACTTACATCAGACGTGAGGTTAGTCCAGTAGACGTACATTTAATACTAACATAATAGCACTTGTACCTTTCCTTATAAGCACAATTGACACAAAAATATGCTATACATTTTATGAAGCCTTATATAAATATACTCATAGTTTTAGTAATATTTCAATGATAAGTTCTTAAATAGGTTATTGGTAAGACCCATGACAGTGGAATCTCCTTTTTACGCAATGAAAATTATTAAAATAGCCATAATAAAACCAATATTGTCAATTACTTTTCCTTAACCTTTCAATGTTTCCTAATTTAGCAGGAACATTCATGCGAATTGACACGTATTGTACTAATGTTACCTATCTATGAAATACGGTGGTGATTAAAACAGTTAGTCATTGTAGTATGGGTACCTACCCATTATAAAATAAAATACTATGTGTTAAGTTTTGATAATGTCGTTTTAAATGTTGGAGGTGCCTGAATTTTTAATAACCAAGCAGGCATTGCATTTTTATAATAATTTCATTCATAATATTAAATATTAATTTCAGGAAAAAATAGACATAAAATAATTTATAAACTACTTTAACCGCATAACTACTATTAAATAATGTCTTAATGATATGAAACTTACCCAGCTCCTCGCTGTTGACAAGTTTCGAAGCAATGGAACGCATCGCGATGAACGATGTCCCGTTGAAGATTTCTACCAAAGGCGCTGAGATAAACAATACTATGTTAGAGAATACTGATAGGAGAAAAGTCACTTTAAAATCTCCTATTTTCAAATGATGGTTTAATTTGGATTTTAGAGTAGGTAAGTTGAATTTGGTAAAAAATATTTTAACTAAAATTCATTAAAACATGTTTAGGATATTTTATCGGGTTCTAAATACCACATCTTTTACAAACTAAAGTGCAATATACATATATCAATTTGAAAATACAAAGAAAAACTGGTCAAGTGGGTGTCGTACTCGCAGATGTAGGGTTCCGTACTATTGGTTATAAAACGGCCAAAATGTCACGTTGTTGAACCGGAGCCACATAAAATAAGTATTTTATTCTTGTTTTCAGTATTTGCTATCATAGCGGCAACAAATCTATGAAAAATTCAACTGTACAGCCTGGTGACAGACGGACGGAGAGACAGACAGACAGTCACATTGAGTCCTATTTTACACTTTAGGTTTGAAGCTTTAAAAAGATAAATAACATATTTTATAACTTACCAATATAAATCTCAGTGGTGGTAGTAGCAAACGCGAAGATGAAGGATGCAAGGATCTTACTGGTGCAGGAGATTATCCCCACCACCGTGTCATCTAGCTTCATGAAGTCGCTGAAGATGCTGATGGAGAATAGTGTACCTTGGAGAAGAAGAACACAGTATTGGAGAAGAAGTTCACTTCAAATGGTAGTGGTAGAGTGTGCTCTACACCTAATTATCTTTATTACATTTAACAATTAGACTTTAGGGCGATATACAGATACCGCAGGTCAACTTGTCAAAATCTGATAAATTTTACCAATCGAACATTAACCTTCCACTACTGTGATAAGGTTGAATATCGATTGAAGAAATTTGACAGATTTAAGTAGATTGATGTACTGGCGTCTGTACATACGAACACATTTTTCTGTGGTTATGGGCTTAATAAATTAGTCGACTATTAATTTTCCTAGTGTTGACCCTTTGTTAGTTGAAGTTAAAATTAAATAAATGCCACAAAATATCGAAATACAAACGAAAATAAAATCACATGCATTGCCTTTCATACAAATTTTAATTACAATTTGAAATATATTCAGGACTTCATTCAAATTAATAGTGATAATAAAAAGAGATTATTTTGACATTTCTTACCATAGACTTATGAAGAAAATTTGTATAGATACGACAAGTTTATAGGAAATCGTTATTCTCGATGTGATAAATTTTAATGTGAAAGTTTAGTCAGGTTTCTTAATAATACATTCAAACTAATAATGTTGCAATTTCATAAAAATGCTTTTTAGAGCGTTAAAATGCGTTTTAGAGTAGCTATAACTGGTGGTAGGTCCCTTATAGAGCCTGTCTTATAATTCAAAAGATTTCAACCCATTATACTCGTATAAGAGACGATTTTGCTATAATGTGTTGTTCACTAGAGAGAATGCTAAGACTGAAATAAAATATCAAATAAATATAATGGTTACTGAATGAATAGATGGTATTAATAGGAAGGGAATAATTACTGAAATAAATTAATGAGTACACCAACAATTTCAAAGTAAAATCATTGATAAAGCAAAGAATTAAACCCATATATAATGTAATAAAATTTTCTGTTTTCCGAAATACGGGACTAGTAAGTAATTTATTGGGATTTTAGTCCCCTTTTGGATAAAACATTTAACACAGTTAATTACTGTAGAGAAATTCAAAATAACTATCGTATTTTAATTAATATGAATAAAGGGATGTTCATACGATGGAATTCATCATTCAATGCAATACTGTTAATTAATTACAGAAATTCAGAAATCAGAACAGTCATTATTACGAATATTATTTATTTAATAGATCAATTAGTGGTCTAGTCAATGAGGCGTTGATTCCAAAATTAGGCACACAAAATGTTTGCGTGTTGATAATTTTTGTGCTAATTACGAATTTAAACTAGAACACAAAACGTGAGATAATTTATTTACAGGATTTGTTTACAGATTTGGTATGTAAATATTTTGATTAATTACAAAGTTTAGGTACTTCATTTTTCTTTGCGGTACAAAAGGAAAGATTATTTCTAATTATTACGTTTTTATAATGAAACTACGAGTATATTGCGTAATCTAACAGGGTAGGTAAATAATACTGTTCTTACTACATTTAAGCCTCGAAAAAGACGTATTAAACACATAATGGAATGCCAATAAATACATAATATGATAAAAAAGATATGAAAAAAGATTTTTTTTTCATAGACATGCTGAAGAAAAAGGTACTCACCCACTAAATTGGTAATGATGCTGTAAGTACAGAACATACTGAACTGCACCTCGTCCCAGTTGAATCTGTACCTCATGAACAGGTATAGCACGTTCATTTCACCTGCAAGTAATAGATTATTTTAGGAAACCCATCATCAACCGTATCTGCCGAATCTCCCGAAATGAAAATGAAAGATTATACATGACTAGCTTCTGCCAGCGGTTTTACCCACGTCCCGTGGGAACTACTCAGCGCCCCTGGATAAAAAGTAGCCCATAGCCTTCCTCGATAAATGGGCTATCTAACACTGAAAGAATTTTTCAAATCGGATCAGTAGTTCATGAGATTAGCGCGGTCAAACAAACAAGCAAACTCTTCGGCTTTATATAAGATAGATTTTCCAGGGAGGCTGACTTAACATTTTTATAACATACTAGCTGTTTTCCCGCGTTTTCACTCGCGTTCCGTTGGAACTACTGGCCGTACCTGGATAGAATATAGTCAGTGTTACTTTGGGATTATGTAGCTTTCCAACAGTGAAAGAATTTTCAAATCGGTTCTGTAGTTTCCGAGATTTTACGGTAGCAACAAACAAGTAAAATAAAATTCCCCTGTATTATATTAGTATAGATTAATTAGTGATTTTACGATTACAGATTGAAATACATAATTTATATATAGGACATTTTAAAATTCAATCTCTAAATCGCAAATCAAAAGAATATATTATGTTATTGAAATCTACCTTTAAAGGACTTAAGAGACTTCGTACGATTTGTTAAACGCCTACAAAAAAGAAACCCCTAAAATATAACCCTCCTTCTATCGGAGTCGGTTAAGAACTCGCTTCGTTTAACGATATTTCAATTATCAGTTTTTTTGTTTAATAAAATCCACCTCAGCTGTTAGTTCACTATTAACATTCCATTTTAAATAATTTCCCAGAAAAACCTTCCAGAATATTCTATTTGTACTCGTATTTAGTTATTTAAATATCGGAGGCTATTCCTCTGGTATAATTACTTCCACCGAAGTGAAGCTTCAAAGGAGGTTATTTCAAAGAAACAAAATAAATTTGATTATTTGCACACCCCTAATTTAGAACGTAAAACATTCCTTTCATATCCTTTTACATTTTCATCGGTCATTAGAAGATATTTCGTCTTTATTAGGTACAAAAGAAATAATTTTAACATCACTCTTTATGGGATTTGTCGGGGTCTATAGAAAAGCAGCATTTTGGCCATATTTCTACTAATTATCAAAGCTTTCTCTTCAGATTATGGACTTTAAAGGTAAAGAGTTTGTTTGATTAAACGTAGTAATTTCAGAAACTGCTGGTCTAAATCGAAAATGATTTCAATGTTAGATAGTTCATTTATCGAGAAAAGTTATATGCTACTTTTTAACTAGGGGCGTGGAGTAGTTCCCAAGGGGCCCAGGTGAAACCACTGGCAGAAGTGAGTTGAAAAATATGTCTAGTGGAACATAGACGAAATATTGCTCAAAGCCTGACCATGGAAGCTTTACCTTACGTATTTCGCAGTACCAAAGCTCTTATAACCGAGTCTGTTCACTCGGTTTGTTTCTATAAATAATTCAGTATAAGTCGGCAGACACAAGGTACAAGGGATTGCCTCGAATGGTAAGTAAACCGCTTTCAATGTTAGATCTTTCCTCATATTAGATACACGAGGCAAAGGATTTGGAGGATTGACATGACGGTTATAACACGTGTACATCCATGTATGAATAATACAATTTTATTGTTTGTTAATTCTAGAAGTGATTCGGAGAAGGTTCGAGTAAGTTATATGTTGAGTTAGCACAATGGTGATGGGAACTTGCATGAGAAAAAGTTTTTTGGATAAAATTTCCCGTGATTTGAAGGTACCCACGAAATCAACCACCACACTACCATGGTAGCCTCTTAATCGATCAGACAATCAGCTGATTAGGTCTGCAGGTTTGGAAAGGTGGTTATTATTTTTTTTTATCCGGTGGTAAACTTGGATTAGTCCCACCCTTTTGTAACACTAAAGAAATAAATTATACACATTTGCTTGCACTTTCAACAGGAATTTTACAGCTAATGATTTTTAAATGACATGGAAAGGTACTTTACTTCCATTAATTCCAGAAGTTTCTCAACTAACCATGTAAAGGTCCAAATATAACGCAGACGACGACAATCAGTAATGAGACCCTGAGTCTCCGCCTCCGGGGTCCAGTCCTGAAGGCGACCGTCAGGGTTTCTCGCACGTGGCGCGCGTCGAAGAACGAGCACACCCAACCTCGACAGCCCACTGGTTGTTCCTGAAATTAGAAGTAATGAGTATCTGGGGCCCACGTGTCTTTGTATACATGAGGAAACGTGGGCGACTGTGTCGCTGTGGGGACGGGAGTGGGTCGCCTGGATATTTTTGGTGCGATTCTGAAAGTTTGTTGGTGAAGTTGGGAAGTTATTGAATATTTGAGGAAATTATTACTACTTGGCGTGATTGGTCTGTGGATGAGTGAATATATCACGATGAGTTCGTTTGTGTTTCGGAAGGAATCTTAAATTGGTGGGTCCCTGTTGTCTTTAAATAACTTTGACAATAGAAGCCAGAAACTCTGACAACCAGTTTTACCACGGGTTGTCCAGGTAACTAGATTTAGGAGTCTACCTAAATAGAACAATATATACGTAGTAAACAATTATGAAATTATGTTTATGATCACCAATAAAACCAATTTCTTTGGTTTAGTTGCACTCGACACCGCATTATTACCGACTGTAATAAACTGTGTAAATACAGGCAGTAATCAGCCAAGATATATAATTTATTACAAATTACTGTTATGCACGTAGGAAGATAATCACCTGACGACTTCTTTATTTCTTCCTGAACAGAAATCAAGGATATTTATTATTGGAGTGTGTATCAATAACTACCGTAGAATTTAAGGCTTCATTATTGGACTTTGAACGAAACGACAGAGAAAGGCGTTGGGTGAAATCTTTATTATCCCCTAAACAAACCTTTACTTTAGAACTCACTAAGTAAGTTATATTAAACAAAAATACTAACACCCTATTCACTTTAGATAAACTCTAAACAAAGAGACAGGGACAGTCACTAGACATCCCCCGACGTTCATAATACAAAGATAAAATTTAATTTCACATAAATTCATTATAAAGCGTAGTGAATTTAATTTACCCCGGCCGGGACGAACGAGTGAATAAGTGCAATTTCAGGTTTCAAACAAAATCCCGCAATAATCCCCACTTTATTTTCATGTAGCCTTTAGCATACAAAATGCACGCAGATTGTGTTTACAACGCTTTTGATGAGCAACTGCCAGGGGAGAGATTCGCAAAAAGATAATTTTCAACAAAAAAGTTACAATCAAAACTTCGCCGGATGAAAAGAACAAAAAAGACACATTTGGCAAAGTCTACCAAAATTTTTCATGCGTAACATTTNCGGCCGGGACAAACGAGTGAATAAGTGCAATTTCAGGTTTCAAACAAAATCCCGCAATAATCCCCACTTTATTTTCATGTAGCCTTTAGCATACGAAATGCACGCAGATTGTGTTTACAACGCTTTTGATGAGCAACTGCCAGGGGAGAGATTCGCAAAAAGATAATTTTCAACAAAAAAGATACAATCAAAACTTCGCCGGATGAAAAGAACAAAAAAGACACATTTGGCAAAGTCTACCAAAATTTTTCATGCGTAACATTTTTACGGCAAAATCATAAAATATTACGAACCTACAAAAAACAGAAAAAATATATCTGATAGAGTTCGATTCGACGCAACTGCTATCATCAATCACTGTAGAAAAACTATTAAAAATGTGCTGGAAAATGTAACAATGTATCACATGGTGGATCGTGCAGTATTAGTGACAATGTCAAAGGATCGAAGGGATATAAATCCAAGTCGACACCTATACGAGCCTCGCGTAAAATCGCTGATTGCGTTACGATGTCCCCCTTCGTTCGAATTTGCGTAGTGGGCGCGCAGCAATTTATCACTTAGACATAGGACTAACCGGGCTGTCGTGCTACTCTGCAAATGATGTATGGCCTCAACGCGCCTTATCGGGACACATTCCAATACTCCATTAACCCTAGACTTTGATCTAAAATCTGTCAGCGGTAATAAAGATCCCCATTAATTATTCCTGCCAAAATTAACGAAGATACAGTACTGTTTTCATTAAATAAAATACTTACTCTCTGTCTATCCGTAGATATAATTGGATCCTTCAAGCGTATGTATCCATATATCAAACTCGTCAGATACAGACAGTTCGATATTAAAAATATGCCGTAGTAACCGATTTGTTGCAGCAGTATACCACTGAGGGACATGCCTATAGGTATTCCGAGGGACATACACAAATTGGCCACTCCTACTCTAAATGTCCTCATTTCTTTCGTCGTTACATCACCAATGTAGCTGAATACACCGACGCACACTGTTATCCATCCTCCGGTTAGTGACGGGAACAGATCTGAGAGGGCCGTTATCTCCAAAGGTAGCTCGTAGAAGAAATATGTGTTTAGGATGAAACTCGTGCAGCACAACACTTCCCCTACGATAGGCAATAGTATGCACGCCTTCCTCTTCCCAGTTTTATCGCTCCACGAACCAACAAACAATACTAAAATACACGGAAATGCGGTTTGGACGATATTTTTCCACGCCTGGACTGACGCGGTCAACTTCTGTACTTCTGACTCTTGTAACGTATAGTTCTCTGTTTGCCGCCTATTTAGCGCGGAACACACTTCATCATCATACCCTAAGTTAACTCTACACGCTTTTTCCAAATTCAAATTCTGCACTGCAAGTCCTGAGAACACGTTGGACATTATATAGCAAGCTATGATGGGTTCCACGGTTATATTCGACCGGATCTGCATCAGCTTCTCCTTAACCCCCGTCCTTTTGGCTTTGGGTTCATCCTTCAAGGGTGTTTCAACTCCGGTCGCCGGCTTCTCAGCCGTCGCGCTTATCCCATTCATGATGTCCAATTTGATACTTCACTTTAAAGTTCAATCAATCATCGTTACAGATATGCTTTGGCTTGGGTTATGGAGGTTCCCACGAGGTAAGATATCGGCGCGCACATATAGCACTGCGTTCATTGTTCACATATTAGAATCACTCGCTAACAATCACTGGGTGTCACTGGTTCTGGTCCACAGCAATCCACTAACGGTGCGATAGTGTCGGCCCGCCGAGCAGACTGAAGGATCCTCTTGTCTTAAGAGTTGATTGGACGGATACGCGTTCGAGTGGTGTCATTAGAGGCAATTGGCCGGGCGTAGTGTCGGCTCACGGCGGCGGACTGGCCCGCAGCCCGCAGTACTGCCTGGATCGTCGTCACAACCTTGCAATAAGTAGGCGTTTATCCCATTGGAGCGATCACTGTCATTATATGAAACAGTGGGTACGCGCGCGGCCCTATTAGTGCACGGTCAAGGTACGCTCTATGCGAGGGCGACGATTTTCATTTCGTTTTCATTGTACTGTGGGTTTTTTACTGAGTGCAGTATGCACTACCGTAAGGAAAATGAGAAATTTAATTTTTATCGTTCCGTTTTGCGCCATGATACAGTTAATTTCTAAACACAAAGATACAAATAAGTAATTTACATAATATAAAAGTATACCTTCAATTCTATTACACTACAATAGCCAATGTTTTCCTCAATGACATCAGAATTTTACCCCAAAAAATAAACCCTTACCCCTCTTTATTTACCAACACAAAAGTCCCACAAAAAGGCGTCCAAAGATAATTTTACCGTGGGTCGTCGAACCGAAGCTACTTTAGTTACAAATATCTTCCAGGAGGATGGTAATAAAGGGGCTTGGAGGAAACATTAGTCAATATGAATGGTTTCCCCTGCAGGCCCTTGCCAAAACTATTGGCTAACTACTTCTGCTTCGTCGGCTAGTGAGCTCAAATTAAAAAGGAATATGCTAGTGGGTCGATCTTTGTGAGTTGTTTGTTGCGGGGTTTAAGACATCATGTTTGGAAAATAAGACGATGTAAAATTGTTCATTTCTTCCTAGTTTGGAACAACATGAAGTCCATGCAAGCTCCATTAATGTGATTCCTAAAGTGAAATTGTCGCTATTATAAAGATTTTTTTTGTTTGTTTCCTCCGACGTTTGTTTCCTTATGACAATCCGAAACTCCTGAACCCATTTGAAAAAATCTTTAACTGTCTCTCACTATACCCGGGTGGCATAGGCTACATTTACCAGGGTTTGGGAAGAAGTTCCCTCAGCTGCTTTTAAATAACATCATAATAGTGATAGCTTTTTATACACTCATGTACAATTTTATAGCTGTTATTGAACATTTGATATACAGTGGGCGGGGTCAGCTTGGTTCCTATTGCAAATCACCCACTATTGTTTACGTAAGGTTACTGGATCGCCCACTAGCAATTTACTCTATTCCTTGAAAGAACAAGAGAAATAATATCAGTGCTTATTTTTAACCTGACCAGTATCATATGTTTAAATAATATATATTGCAACAATTGTGGAAGTTAATGATGCCAATACAATATAGGTAATATTCCTCACACATTCACACAATGTCACCTAGTCCCAAACTAAGCCGATCCTATACTATTATACATAGAACCAAGACTATACAAATATCCATGTTTAAGCACACAAATGGTTGACACCAATATTTCGGGAATCGAACCTGCGACCCCTAGCGTGGCAGGCATAAATACCAATTCAGTTTACCATAAATATAGGATACTACCCAAAAATTAATTTACCTTTTTAGGGTTCCGTAGCCGAATGGCAAAAAACGGAACCCTTATAGATTCGTCATGTCTGTCTGTCTGTCCGTATGTCACAGTCAGTTTATTCCGAAACTATTAAGACTACACCATTCAAACTCGGTAGGTAGATGTATTATGTTAACCGCTTTACGATTTTTATACAAAAATAAAAAAAAAATATAATATTAGAAGGGGGCTCCCCATACATGGAACTGAAACAAAAAAAAATTTTTTTCGTCTAACCTACACTTGTGGGGTGTCTATAGATAGGTCTTTTAAAATGAGATTGAGGTTTCTAAAACCATTTTTTCTCAAAATCAATCATTTCAGAGTAAGACACTTTCAAAGTGCTAAAATGTGTGTCCCTGTAATTTCTAAACTACCAAAGTGAAAAATCTAAAAAAAATATATGTTATAGATCTTAATAAAAACTATCAACCAAATTTGAAAAATTCGAAATACAGTCAGTAGTTTTTGAGTTATAGCACTTTTTCAGTAACCGCAAATTATAGCTTTGTTATTCATATATTTGTATGAAAAACAAAGT
>NWSH02000078.1:9503677-9515071 GCA_002382865.2 Heliothis virescens | reverse complement strand
TGTTGTAAATAGCTGGCCTAAATAACAAAAATGTACCCTAAACTTATTACATTCATCCGAGTTTTGTGAATTTCCATAATCGTTCCTCGTTCTCTATAAACCGATAGATAAGTCAACCCTCCGATATGAGTTTCGGTACCATCGACCCAAAACCAATTGTACTAGATGTTGTCGTTTAACTTTTTCAATTTCACAGCGAAATTGGCCGGTCCACCTCCGACCCTCACTTATTAAAAACGAAACTGCGATAATGGAATGTTTCCACTTGAAATTAAAAACTTTATTGCCCTGTAAATCATCAGGCCGACTATACGTTCCGTGTGTACAAGATTTAGCGGCCAACAGTCCCACGCCCTAAATTATCAACTTGAACACCAAAGTTCAGCAAAAGTTGAAAACAAAAGTGATTCAACCTGTTTCGGAAGATGAAAATTCTCAACATTTCAGTATATTTTATTGGGTGGCCGAAAATTGCACGCACCATTCCGCTCGTAAACAATTTTGTAACAAAAACGAAGTTTTAGAAGTGCTTGTGATAAATAAGGGTACCTTTATCAGGGTCTATCGGGGTCCTAATCGTGCAGTTTTTATTCCCCACAGAACACATCAATTAGTTGCAGATGCCACTAGCTTTAGATTTTAGGAGGTGCCGAGGGTAATCCTCGCAACTTATATAGGCGCCAGCCAGGGACTAACCACGGATGTAGAATAAAACTGGAATCTGAATTTATTTCTGTGCGGAATATTCCTAAGGGGGATCCGATCGGGGAGCGACATTCGTAGGAAATAGACGTGGTGCAGTGTGGTTGTAAAATTCCGTACTTTACAGGACCCGACCGAATCGTATGAGACAGCTCACTGGAATATGTGACTCAAGTTATTAAGTTCCACCTTTGACTTTTCTTTATTGCCGTTCAGAAGATCATTGGTCGCTGTATTTTCATTCTTTGAAGAAAATCTATTTTTTTTAACCGAGCTTTTCATGCACTGGTTTCTTGGAAGTTGTTTCTCTTAAGCCAAGTGATTCAATTTAGAAACTTTTTATCACTGATTGAAGGTCTGTGTGATTGACAAAATTTTTGCTGAACCTGGAGTAGATGGATACTGAGAATTTTGTTCTGTAGTTCTATTAATTAAGTCTTCAACGAAATTCTATCAGAATAATTATATACATCTTTCATGAAATTCTTGGTATAAACAAAAACAATTAATTAATTGAACCTTATTTTCTAGATCCCCTAATTTGATCCTCTTTTTAGGGTTCCGTACCCAAAGGGTAAAAACGGAACCCTATTACTAAGACTTCGTTGTCTGTCTGTCTGTCTGTCTGTCTGTCTCCACGCTGTATCTCATTAACCGTGATAGCTAGAAAGCTGAAATTTTCACAAATGATGTATTTTCGTTGCCGCTATAACAACAAATACTAAAAATTAAAAAAAGTTATAAATTAAGGGGGGTCCCCATACAATAAATTATAAAGACAGTGCAATTTGAATACAACGCCATCTGTTACTCAAGCGTGGAACTACAGCTTGGTACGGAACCCTTCGCGCGCGAGTGCAACTCGCACTTGGCCGGTTTTTTAAAAACAATTTGATCAAAAAAATTTTTTTTTAGGAAAAATTATTTAGTTTTTTGTTTCACCAATCCAATGGTGTTCTCACACTTATGAGTTCAGGTTTCCATCTTCAAAAGTTGAGATCGATACTCGACACACAAATCTTATATATCACCAATATTATAGACATTGCCTAAAATGAGTTTGTTTAATTAAAACGCTCATAGAGGAAATTGGAATAGAGGAACTGATTCAGGTGATTTTTGGCAAGAAGTTAGGTAGGCTACTTTTTCAGATGCGTACAGCACTTCTATCAAGACATGGGCAAATTAATAGAAAAAATATTTTAAAATTAAATTTTCTAAACCTATTTATTCAATTGTCACCTAAATCCGAGGTCTCTTCTATTAAATCGACGAAGCAAAAGTGGCAGGTTAAAGGCGACTTATTAAAATGGTCGCTTTAAAATATGTCACGTTACGGCGACGCCGGCGTATAAATAATGTCTGGTGGCCGGCGGGGTGAGGTGTTACTGTGGATGTACCGTACCGCCTTCGTTGACTTAGTATGGATGTGATCTGTGGCTATTTTTACTTGACTATGGTACTGACGATGATGACTATAATACTGTGGGATTGAGTGGTGAAATAATTGCGTCTGGATATGTAAACTGGTTTATTTTGACTCTAGAACCGTATAATAAAATAATAATGCAAAATAATATCTACGTCAACTTCAGTCGTCTTGCTAGAATCTTTTCTCCGTCTGTGTTTTTCATTATTCCGACTCACTCTTAGTTCAATGATACTTTTCTTACTACCTACTCATTCACACGTTCCCTTTCATGCGTTCGACTAAACTTTAAACATTCACAAGGATCATATAAAAACTTGCGCTTCCTCTCTCAGCCCTGGGTGCGACAAAAAATCAAAGTTACACTTTATTGATGACAAAAAACCCATTACTAATTAAAAGGTGCAATAACAAACACTAACTATCCTGACCAACTGCTATGTAATCACCAGTGAAGCCAACTCACCCTCCATTATGGATTTAGTTCAAGGTAAGGGATGTGGAAAATTGACTTACATGCTTGGTATGGCTTTGAACGTGATTAACGCAAGCGGTTTGACGGTTATATTCATGGTGATTATGGGGTAATCAGGCCTTTTGCAGCGAAAAATTATAGTAGAAAATGTGTTCTACTCTCCCACTGTTAGATAAAGAATTATTTTAATTTAATTTTGGGATATATATTTTTTTATGACACGGCGGCTGTTCTCAAATAAGGGGATCAGCCAGCTGCGCAGGGCATGTTATAGAGCACAAGCATTTGCGCAGACACAAATGTACTCGTTCTATTCCCTCACTCTCATAGCCCGATGGGTCGGCAATCCGACATGACCGGTGAGAGATCAGGCGCAGGACCGTCACGTGCTCGTGCTCTCCGATGCACGGGTGTATCAATCACCAATTTCCAGACTTCGGGCTGCTTTGTGAAAGTTTCTAAAATCCACAAAGCAATTTCGGCCCAAACAGGGAATCGAACCCGAGACCTCATGCGCAGCAGTCGGCTGTGCGACAGCTAGACCAATGAGGCACATAAATAAAAAAAAATCATAAGGTATAAACAAATACAAAACACTTCAATAATTGTAAATAAAATAAAATTACACTCAAATATGTTTTACTTTCTTACATAAGAAAAACTCTTGACATGAAAGTATTTACTATTTCAACTCAAATACTTTTCGAAGCAAACTTTTACTCTTTCAAAAACATCAACAAAGATGGCGCTTCAGCCGCAAAGTGCTCGCGAAATACAAATTGCGCAGTCACATTTCCATTAAAATATTTACTTTATTATTGTAAGTGCCAGGAACATGTTTGTCAAACAATGTTTGACAGTCTACATACAATGCAGACATGTTTATTTGACGATGTTCAAATGGGTTCAACATTTTTATATTTGACTAGCTTCTGCCAGCGGTTTCACCCGCGTCCTGTGGGAACTACTCCGCGCACCAGGATAAAAAGTAGCTTATAGCCTTCCTCGATAAATGGGCTATCTAACACTGAAAGATTTTTCAAATCGGACCAGTAGTTCCTGAGATTAGCGCGTTCAAACAAACAAACATACAAACAAACAAACTCTTCAGCTTTATGTTATTAGTATAGATTTTTAGGTCGTTTCGAATTCTTTTCATTGCGATTTGGTACGCAAGCTGGGAAGTTCTATGAAGCGCGAAATCTTGACCCTAGAAAAACTAGATTTATCTATCCAGCTCTTTAGACTTGAAGAGGAAGAGAAGTACTGTGCATCAGAAAACCAAAACTGTTCGAGCAAGGTTTGATAAAAATTGTAAGATCTAGAAGGCTGTCAATAAATTAGATCAATACAAAGTTTCTGGAAAAAATATCGTGATTTTAGTGCTTTTTAATTCGTAGTTAATTAATATAAATGGCTTTCACAGCGAAACTAAAGAACCGATGTTAATAAAATTTCGTACATAGATAGCTTAAGCCCTGATAAAGGATATATGATACTTTTTATCCGTGTAGTTGAAGTAAAATACAATCTATAAATTGGTAAAGTTTATAATATTATATTTTCAATTTCTCTCNTTCTAGATCCCCTAATTTGATCCTCTTTTTAGGGTTCCGTACCCAAAGGGTAAAAACGGAACCCTATTACTAAGACTTCGTTGTCTGTCTGTCTGTCTGTCTGTCTGTCTCCACGCTGTATCTCATTAACCGTGATAGCTAGAAAGCTGAAATTTTCACAAATGATGTATTTTCGTTGCCGCTATAACAACAAATACTAAAAATTAAAAAAAGTTATAAATTAAGGGGGGTCACCATACAATAAATTATAAAGACAGTGCAATTTGAATACAACGCCATCTGTTACTCAAGCGTGGAACTACAGCTTGGTACGGAACCCTTCGCGCGCGAGTGCAACTCGCACTTGGCCGGTTTTTTAAAAACAATTTGATCAAAAAAATTTTTTTTTAGGAAAAATT
Organism: Heliothis virescens; assembly: GCA_002382865.2. NCBI lineage: Eukaryota > Metazoa > Arthropoda > Insecta > Lepidoptera > Noctuidae > Heliothis > Heliothis virescens. The sequence goes on along the minus strand of NWSH02000078.1, from coordinate 9,510,490 downwards.
ATTTAGTTTTTTGTTTCACCAATCCAATGGTGTTCTCACACTTATGAGTTCAGGTTTCCATCTTCAAAAGTTGAGATCGATACTCGACACACAAATCTTATATATCACCAATATTATAGACATTGCCTAAAATGAGTTTGTTTAATTAAAACGCTCATAGAGGAAATTGGAATAGAGGAACTGATTCAGGTGATTTTTGGCAAGAAGTTAGGTAGGCTACTTTTTCAGATGCGTACAGCACTTCTATCAAGACATGGGCAAATTAATAGAAAAAATATTTTAAAATTAAATTTTCTAAACCTATTTATTCAATTGTCACCTAAATCCGAGGTCTCTTCTATTAAATCGACGAAGCAAAAGTGGCAGGTTAAAGGCGACTTATTAAAATGGTCGCTTTAAAATATGTCACGTTACGGCGACGCCGGCGTATAAATAATGTCTGGTGGCCGGCGGGGTGAGGTGTTACTGTGGATGTACCGTACCGCCTTCGTTGACTTAGTATGGATGTGATCTGTGGCTATTTTTACTTGACTATGGTACTGACGATGATGACTATAATACTGTGGGATTGAGTGGTGAAATAATTGCGTCTGGATATGTAAACTGGTTTATTTTGACTCTAGAACCGTATAATAAAATAATAATGCAAAATAATATCTACGTCAACTTCAGTCGTCTTGCTAGAATCTTTTCTCCGTCTGTGTTTTTCATTATTCCGACTCACTCTTAGTTCAATGATACTTTTCTTACTACCTACTCATTCACACGTTCCCTTTCATGCGTTCGACTAAACTTTAAACATTCACAAGGATCATATAAAAACTTGCGCTTCCTCTCTCAGCCCTGGGTGCGACAAAAAATCAAAGTTACACTTTATTGATGACAAAAAACCCATTACTAATTAAAAGGTGCAATAACAAACACTAACTATCCTGACCAACTGCTATGTAATCACCAGTGAAGCCAACTCACCCTCCATTATGGATTTAGTTCAAGGTAAGGGATGTGGAAAATTGACTTACATGCTTGGTATGGCTTTGAACGTGATTAACGCAAGCGGTTTGACGGTTATATTCATGGTGATTATGGGGTAATCAGGCCTTTTGCAGCGAAAAATTATAGTAGAAAATGTGTTCTACTCTCCCACTGTTAGATAAAGAATTATTTTAATTTAATTTTGGGATATATATTTTTTTATGACACGGCGGCTGTTCTCAAATAAGGGGATCAGCCAGCTGCGCAGGGCATGTTATAGAGCACAAGCATTTGCGCAGACACAAATGTACTCGTTCTATTCCCTCACTCTCATAGCCCGATGGGTCGGCAATCCGACATGACCGGTGAGAGATCAGGCGCAGGACCGTCACGTGCTCGTGCTCTCCGATGCACGGGTGTATCAATCACCAATTTCCAGACTTCGGGCTGCTTTGTGAAAGTTTCTAAAATCCACAAAGCAATTTCGGCCCAAACAGGGAATCGAACCCGAGACCTCATGCGCAGCAGTCGGCTGTGCGACAGCTAGACCAATGAGGCACATAAATAAAAAAAAATCATAAGGTATAAACAAATACAAAACACTTCAATAATTGTAAATAAAATAAAATTACACTCAAATATGTTTTACTTTCTTACATAAGAAAAACTCTTGACATGAAAGTATTTACTATTTCAACTCAAATACTTTTCGAAGCAAACTTTTACTCTTTCAAAAACATCAACAAAGATGGCGCTTCAGCCGCAAAGTGCTCGCGAAATACAAATTGCGCAGTCACATTTCCATTAAAATATTTACTTTATTATTGTAAGTGCCAGGAACATGTTTGTCAAACAATGTTTGACAGTCTACATACAATGCAGACATGTTTATTTGACGATGTTCAAATGGGTTCAACATTTTTATATTTGACTAGCTTCTGCCAGCGGTTTCACCCGCGTCCTGTGGGAACTACTCCGCGCACCAGGATAAAAAGTAGCTTATAGCCTTCCTCGATAAATGGGCTATCTAACACTGAAAGATTTTTCAAATCGGACCAGTAGTTCCTGAGATTAGCGCGTTCAAACAAACAAACATACAAACAAACAAACTCTTCAGCTTTATGTTATTAGTATAGATTTTTAGGTCGTTTCGAATTCTTTTCATTGCGATTTGGTACGCAAGCTGGGAAGTTCTATGAAGCGCGAAATCTTGACCCTAGAAAAACTAGATTTATCTATCCAGCTCTTTAGACTTGAAGAGGAAGAGAAGTACTGTGCATCAGAAAACCAAAACTGTTCGAGCAAGGTTTGATAAAAATTGTAAGATCTAGAAGGCTGTCAATAAATTAGATCAATACAAAGTTTCTGGAAAAAATATCGTGATTTTAGTGCTTTTTAATTCGTAGTTAATTAATATAAATGGCTTTCACAGCGAAACTAAAGAACCGATGTTAATAAAATTTCGTACATAGATAGCTTAAGCCCTGATAAAGGATATATGATACTTTTTATCCGTGTAGTTGAAGTAAAATACAATCTATAAATTGGTAAAGTTTATAATATTATATTTTCAATTTCTCTCATCAATTAAGTCACATCCACACTTACCTATCGTCGTGCGAGGTGACACGAGTGCTTCCAATAGCCACGCGGCGACCGCGCTCAGAATTTACACCAGGCGTCCACCATTACATAAAATTCGATCCCGACCCGAATTATGAATGATATTATATAAGTTAGTCTACGTATAACGAGAGGTAGAACCGTGGAGCGTCGCACTAATATCGTAGTAGTACTTTCACTGAATATTGTATTAGTTTTTGTTTATTATATTTTTAAAGGGTGTATCTTTTTTTTAGGATTAAAACACTGGTTCTGAGTTGCATCTAGCTAGACTGGAAGTTGACTCCAACATAGTTTGGAAAAGGATGCATGATTTCATTTTTAGGGTTCCATACTCAAATAGTAACACGGGAGACTTAGTAAGATTTTGCTGTCCGTCAGTTTGTCATCAGGCTCATGCATCATGATAGCTAGACAATTGAAACTTTCAGAGATGATGTAGATACTATTGTTGACACTATAACGATAAATGGGCCCCCTACAGCAAACGTATTTTTTTATAGACAATTGTCCAGAACCCTTCATGCACAAGTCCGACTCACACTCAGCTAGTTTTTATTTTTTTCTATGGGAAAGTAACATTATCTCACCATTCAAAAGTTTACATGACCAGTTGACCAGCATAAAAACGTGCTATTCATGTACAAAAAAATAGTTTGAAGGAATCCTAACAGAGTTTATACTGGCGGACAGACAGGTACAGTCAGAGATAAAAAGTTTAATGTTGTTTGTAGTACAGTCGTGGCCAGTAATGTGCACCGGACTGAAAAACGAGCCGAGTCACTTGTGCTCGCAGGAGTTTTGCAGGGCTGACTGAAACGAGGGAAAATTGAAAGGTTTGTATGTAGACCTGCAGCATTTTATTTTTTATTTAACTTTTGATAATAATTCTCTACATGCTGTGTTACATTTGTTGACGTCAATTTCTGTTTAGTTTTGGAAACTTTTATCTGCATTTGTGATGTATATTTAGTTCTGTGTTATTAAGGATATTATACATAAAGTTCAGGCTTCATCTCATAGTATATTTTATTATGGATAAATTCAAAAAGTTTGAGGCAAAGTTTTCTGCTATTATCAGTCTTTAAAATAACCTATCAAACCCGTCAGCACTAACCCTAAGTATCTACGTTAAGTGCACAACAGCGTTCTATCTTCACAGCAATACACTGGACTTCAATAGGAAAAGAATATGCAACACCTCATAAAACACAGGAAAACCGCCCTTATTTACTCTCTAATAGAGTCTATAGTCCAATTTACGCGAGTTAGCAAGGTAAGCGATGTTACGCAGAAGGCAGTTTCCGTGGCACGCAAGCAAAAATGAATCTTAAAAGCCGGACGAATGAACGACAAAGGGCTTAATTTCCTGTGTACAATAAATACCTATAGACACATGGCTCCTAGATCGGCGAAAAAGATATTCATTCATGATTATTATGAAAGTTGAAACCGTAAGCCGCGATTTCAGGAAATTATACTTATATGATTTATTTTTACTTTTATTTAAATTGATAATTGAGTAATTAGCCAAATTAGACTAATATAATTTAAAAATAACAGATGTCTAAACAAAAATTTGTGGACTGATTCTCGTGCTTACAAAACTTTATTTTTTGGTGGTTTTACAAATGATCCCGTTGTGGGTACAGCGGGAGTAAGTGTCAGGCTCTTACTGACTAAAACCAACCATATTTCTTCTGGCCCTGCTACACTAAGGGCTCCGGTCACTTCAACAATCCCGCAGTTCCCCGGCAGGCTCTGGCCCTAGTGGGCCCCGCTGGGTTTGTTGACTTTTTATGAGGTGTGCGTGGAACAACGCGCACCGTCTTTGAGGAGACGGAAGGTCGGCGACCTTACAGAAACTTGAAATTAGTAAAACTAAAAAATATGATGAACAATTTTATTTATTTGGGTTAACAGTTCCAGCGGGGTAGACCATGGAAGTGATGGCGAAACGATCTAGACGCCTGCAACCGAGACTGGTGGAAACACGCAAAAGACTGAGAGGTGTGGAAACTAGATGGGGAGGCCTTTGCCCAGCAGTGAGACAGTATAGGCTAGGAAAAAAGGATAGTCCCAACTGTCTATCATCGGATAATTGTCCAACTTTCCGCCATTTTCGTAGCCTAACCCTATGATACCGGCTGTTAATTGAGGCGCACTGAGATGCGGATTATGTACAGTATTCACTTTTAACCCTTACACCATAATTACTGCCAGTCTGAGGGTCTCAAAGACCACTGTCTCCCAACTCGTTAAAATTCTATAGCAGTTATTTAAATTTAAGTGAATATTTTATGAAAATATAGTTTTATAGTTTAATGTTTAAAATATCTCGGGATTTTATGTTTCATTCGCAGCTCGTTTTAGTTAAATGTGGGGAAAGAAATAGCTTTATAATGCTAAAAGGAAATCTTTTATGATTTGAATGTGTATATTGTGGGAAATATTAACGGAAAATTGGAAAAATTTTTTCAGGTCAGTTTATTGGATATTTTTTTTTGTATAATATTGTATTCAGGTAAATGTAAAACTAAACTTCAGTTTATTATATTTTCTCAAAGGTTTCAAAAGATTCTATTAAATTGTTAGGCATGGATTTAATACAGCCATTCACTGCTGAGCCTATTTTGATGAAACGTGTCTAACAACCGCCACTGGCAATTAACCGAAAATCGGGTCGATTGCCAGTGGCGTGGTGGATCAGGAGATCAAAATTGGTTCATCTGTTTAAGAGATACTGTGCCACAGAATACAGAGGGAAACGCTCTTTTTAAATCAGATGTAAAAAAAAAATACTGACTTCTACTAAACATAATTTTATCCTTTACTTCTAACCAGTCAATCTAAGCAACAGTCGAGTCAAGTCAAATCATCTATTTCATTTAGGCCTTTACAAGCACTTATGAATGTCAAAAAAAATATAACTAAGTTGATTCTAATTGCCCATTCCAAAAGTAGCTTCCTATGGAGAAGAACGGGCAAGAAACTCCATGGTTACTCTTTTAAAAAAATAGAATTACAGTTTTATGTACATATTGATACATAGAATAGTATTATGCGAAGATCATGTAGATCAGTCTATCAAGACATGACCAAGTAACTCAGTGTGTACAAGCATAATGTTAATTAAGTGGCCTCAGTNATCAGATGTAAAAAAAAAACTTCTACTAAACATCATTTTATCCCATACTTCTATCCAGTCAATCTAAGCAACAGTCAATAAAGACATGACCAAGTAACTCAGTGTGTACAAGCATAACGTTAATTAAGTGGCCTCAGCTGTCAGTGTGTGTACAGACTAGCCCGAGTACTTCATACACGCCAGTAATTAACACTGTTACTACCAACTGTTGGTATAGACACCAGTTTAATGTTATTATCCTGATCCTATTAATAGTTCATATGTGAAAGTTTGTGTGTTTGGATGTCTGTTCATCATAAGTTAACGCCTGAATAGGTTTTGATAAAACTTAGCAGTAAACTTATGCACCATAATAACATGAATGATAACAATTAAATTTTATTACTTTGTGTTTGTGGGCAGTAATTTACTCGGGTGGCCAATGCAAGGACTGCAAAGGAAAACTAGTTCATTAAAAGCGCTCCCGTAGTGAAATATGATGTTAACTAATAGACACATTAACTCTTTCTCTTGGTTTTTACTCCAAAACTGCTGAATCGATTGAATTAAGTAAATAGTCTGACAAAGAACAGAGGCTACTTTCTATCCTGTATGAAGTAGTCCTGCAGGATATGATACAAGCTCTTCTGTGATTCGGAAGGCACGCTAAATTGGCGGGTCCTGGCTGTTACTGAATATCTTGGGCAGTTGTTACAAGGGAGTCAGAAGGCAGAAATTCTGACAACTAGTCTGATCAAGAGGTATGCCCGGGTAACTGGGTTGAGGAGGTTACATAGGCAGTCGCTCCATATAAAACACTGGCACTCAGCTGCATCCGATTAGACTGGAAGCCGACCCCAACATAGTTGAGAAAAGGCTACACCTGCACCGGGGCACTACTAGGCAGGTCAAGAGGATGAGGTAGTCCTACGGTACATGAGTGAAACCACGATTAAAACTAGTTCAGTATAAAGGCTCTTAGATATTGAAATAAAATGCTCACACAGTGAAGCATGTGTTACCCCACTTCTACTGAAAGTAATTAGAAGAGCGAGTGTTTAATCTTTTAAGGCGGGATGCACTTACGC
>NWSH02000078.1:9472659-9483108 GCA_002382865.2 Heliothis virescens | reverse complement strand
TTCGAAAAGTGCTGTTTTCAGCCTACTTTGAATAAATGCCTTTTGATTTTGATTTTGATTTTATCCTACCTATTATATATTAACATGTATATGCTGCCAGCCTTTTGGGTATTCTGGGTAATCCTTATGGGTAATCAGTCAAATTTTACCAATCGAGCATGGATGTTCCACTATTGTGATAAGGTTGAAAATCCATTGAAGAAATTTGACTGATTGTGGTAATTTGATGTGCCGTCGTCTGTACGTTACCGAGTGACAGCGATGAGGACCAATTTTTTTTTGCGATGTATTAAATTTAAGCTGTATAATATATAAGAATAGTTTTAGTTAAAGTAAGAAATGTAAATATTTATCATGTGTTTGTAAATAAATAAATATGTAACATGTCTATCAATGTATAATGTATTTTAACAACGAATCAACGTTTACGAATTCAACTATGTAACGCTGCATTGTCTTAAAACACGAATTTAAATTAAAAAACTTTGATCCGTTGTAAACTGTAACTAGAAAACGAGATTCAAACGTGACCCACTCTATGAAGGATTTTTTGAGAACTTACTACTTTGTTTTCATTTTTACATAGAAAATATATGAATTGATGACTTTTGCTATGAAAATCTTTATGTATTTGAAAGGAATAGGTACATAATAAAGAAAAATGTTGTGAGTATTTAGACGGACATCAAAATCATTTGATTATGAACTATCAATAATATTAATTGACAATATTTTTTGTAAAAACAATAATATCATTCAGGGTCAGCGCAGCATGTTTTCTTCTTCCATGCTCTTCTTTGTGCCGTCATCTTACAATTAACATTCTTCCCAGCCAAATCGACTTTCACATTACTGACTAAAAGAAAAAATACACAAATAACCTAATATTTACCAACGCCTGTAAATAATCTTTCGAAAACACCACGACAGAATTTGGGCCAGCCATCCAAGAGTTGAAAACTACTGTTGGTACAAAATAACATTTTATAGGGTTCGGAAACTATTCTCTTGAAGTAACGGTCGACCCGGATATTAACCAAGTCACATTAACAGTTAACTGTAAGCAAAGAACTATAGTAGTTAAGAAAAGTTTTTGAGATACGGCGAAGAGATAAAAAGAGAAAATTATAACAATCTAGTTTTTGTTTTGGTAAAAACTTAGAATCTGAGACCATTAGACTGACTATAAATGCCCGTTTACACATTGCGATTTCATTGCCCGTTGCTTGCCATTTTATTGCAGCAAGATGCTACTTGCACTGTGTAAACGTAATCGTGCAATAGGTAAATGGTTGCCTGTTAAATATTCCTGCAATAAAATGGCAAGCAACGGGCAATGAAATCGCAATGTGTAAACGGGCCTTAAATCTTGGTGTTTCTTAAAGATAGGAGAATATTGTAAAATGGCTGGTAAAAAAATGTTGTCAGCCCCCTTTCTAGCTGTTTCATGCAGTTATTCACTTACGGACTTACGGATAGAATGAAATCTATAGTCTTCCTCAATAATTGGGCTATCTAATTTTGATAGCATTTTGAAATCATCTTACTGATTTCTGAGATTTGCCCGTTCAAAGAAAAATAACGAAATTCTTCAGCTTTGTAATATTAGTCAGTACAGATAAGAACGCGTGTGTAAAATGTATGGTCAAGATTTTGAACTATAATTTAATTAGTAAAAAGTAGGTCTATTTTATTATGTATTCAAGAGAGGTTTGCTAAATCAATAGACAGATAGGGTAGGGCTAGAATTCGAAAAATAAAAGCTATACAAAATGTTACAAAAAGGCTAGATAAAAATATTGGTATTCTTAGTAAGTAGTTTTTTGTAGTTCCGAGAAAAAAGGCAATTTCATTGAGAGCAGCAATTGTTTCTTTTGTAAAGTTAGTATGTATGTGTGAAGCTGGGTTTTTGTGCCTGCGACTAGCAAGTAAATATTTTTTATTTATGTGTACAGATTGTTACTATTTAAGGTCTATTAGAGCAGATTTATGACTTTGACATGAATAAAAATAAGGATTTTTATACTTTAACTATGGCTCGGCTAGTTAAAAACATGTAAACTCGTATCTAATTAGAAGGATGTGCTCTAATCACATGTAGCTTAAGAAATTATTGAGGTCTACCAAAAGAATAATTCAGTAGCAATATAACCAAAATCAAAAAAATATTAGACCAGCCCAAACTTCACAGGAGCGGAGCGGAATTTTTTTTAAGCAACCAATAGAACACCTCCGCTCAGGGATACTATTTAATGAGCGGAGACTAAATATTTGAATAACGAAATTCTATTGCTTGTATAAAAACATCTCCGCTCCACTTTATTGTAGCCTGAGCCTTAGGGTGCGGTTCCATTGAGGAGGAGCGGAGCAGAGCGGAGAAGAGCCGTGCCGCGATTCACCAGTCTCATGGCTTGAAAGAGAAGAGATGTGGATTTAAAGAGATGGGCAATTAGAATCAACTTAAGTTATCTTTTTTTTGACATTCATAAGTGCTTGTAAAGGCCTAAATGAAATAAATGATTTGACTTTGACTTTCAAGGCATGTGATTGGTGAATCGCGGCACAGCTCTTCTCCACTTTGCTCCGCATCTCCTCAATGGAACCGCACCCTTAATGGCCACAAGATGCTCAATTTTCTTCTGACACCAACTCCGAACTGTAATTTGTGTTTGCATCTACATGCATAGATCTACGTCGCTAATGTCACAAGTTTTGTCATCATCTCGCATTTAATGTTCATCAGAAGTTCAGATAAGTGGTTCATTTGTATCAATGTGACTCCGAAGACATGTTGTGCATTAACTTTGGGAAAGAGCCTGAAGATACGGGTATTATTGTTTTAATGTACAGACAACAGCAGGTAAACGGATACGAATCTGTCAAATTTCACCAGTCAAACGTTGTGATAAGGTTGAAAATCGAGTGCAGAAATTTGACAGATTGTGGTAACTTGATGTGCTGTCGTCTGTACCTACGGGCAAGTACGGGTCTATTTTAACCAAATATTAGTATGGTTTTAACTCAACCATACGAAATATAGGAAACTAGCTTTCGCCACTGCTTTGAAACCACGTTTCATGGGAATAACTACGTAATTAATTTAGGTTAAAAGTAACCTAAAATTAAAATAATCCTTCAAATGAGATGGGATTGGTACTGAGAATATCGCGTTCAAGTCAACAAACAAACTGTTCAGCTTCATAATATAAGTATCTATAGATAGACGAAAATAATAATGATTGCTATTGATACTTTGAGTAATTTCTGAATGTCAAATATTTTCATTTGTCCAAAATATTGCAGCTAAATGTGGTATCAGTAGGCAACTTGCGAATACTTATGTTTCTCTGACTAACGTTATGAGCCACTTCTTCTTGAGGACTGCTCTTCATCAACCGATGGGACAGTAAAATGGACTATTGTTGTCGTTACATAACATTACTTAACCTAAATCTACGTAACCAATAACAGCATAAATCCCACCAACAAACAGGTACATAACTCTAAAATATGACGTCATAACTTCACAAACTTCTACCCAAATGTTCCTTCAGGATATTGAAAATCTATAGAATTTTCTTTGCATAGATTAGCAATACTCTCGAAGGTAAGTTTCTAACTTAGAGTAAGTAACCAACTGGATACGCTTAGACGTTATTGCCTTTTCTTCTAAAAAAGGTACGAGAACATCGCTCATAGTCGTATGTATGTTGGTATTTGACATTTATTTTGTGAGAAATAAAGTGATCGAAAATGTCACTATTTATTGCATTGCCTTGCCTCTTTCGCATACATTCAGATTTATTTTTGCGACTGACTCAGTCGGCTTCAGTTTGCCTTCTGTGGATGCAGCTTGCTCACGGCGGCTCCAATGTTATAAATGCTCGAAGTTTTAAAATGAGATGCTTTTAAAGTTTTGTTAGAGTTTCAGTAATGAGTTTCAATGCGAATGGTTTAAAGTGAACTTGCTAGTTTTGGAATCAATATGGAGTGTGGTTATGGAGAGCCGTTATGAAGTTTTCAAGCGATGCTGAAGTATGGGAGGTGTTTGAATGGGAATCTGGTTCTATGGAAGTTGGAAGAGGTTAAGTGCCTACATGGCGCAGTTGATGGGTATTTTTCTATTGTAATAGAGTAGGTACTGAAATTTTTGTTATTTGCTTTATTATTATATTTCAATAAATAATATGTAAAACTCAGGTTCTCAGCTGCATCCTGTGAGACTGGAAGCCGACGCCAACGTAGTTTGGGAAAAGGCTAGGCAGGATGACTCTTTGGTCTTTGAGTGAGAACAAAACAATCTATTAGTCTAATGAGAGTGAAGTCTTACAATATATATAGGTGTTAATAAAAAGGCTCATTTGAAATTAAAAAAATCGTCTTTACTTGACTCAACAGTGAAAATATTAAGAGAGAAAAAAAAAAATACGATGAATCAAACCTTCCATTCGCTCCATCCAATATGGTCCTATTTCAGACTTAAGTTACGACCTTCCAAGAACACAACCTACGCTCAATTTCTCACGACCGATATACCAATCCTTTCTAAGTCCACTAAGACTAGGTCCGTTTATATGAAACTTGTAAAGTATGGACAGACGAGCAACTGACATGGGCGATTTTCGGGCAATCGAACACAAAAATATGGCTATTAACACAAGATCTGAGAATGGTCATACCAGCCAAGCGAGCAAAAACTGGGATTTTTTTATAATAGGTAACTTCTAGTAAAGCTAATTTGGGAGCATAATTCAAAATGCTATATTATCANTTTGGACAGACGAGCTACTGACATCGGCGACTTTTGGGCAATTAGATGCACGCAAGTATCGCTATCGTTAGTACCTATTTCTGTCTACACTATGATTGAGAGTGCTTTATTATGCAAACTAACGCATCCTAATGTTGGACTCTTGATGAATTACTCCTAATAAAGCCAATTTGGGAATTAAAATGGCGTTTAGACTAATTTAAGACCACGGCGGCTGTTCTTGAATAAAACCAGCAAGTTACGTAGGAAGTATGCGTTACGGAGCTAGCTAGGATACTGGCGCAGACACAGAGGCATTTTCTATTTCCTCAATCTCATAGACTGATGCGATAGCAATCAAATTTAAGTCCGAAGCATCCAAATTTTCTATTTAAGTAGTCTATGATCAGCAACAACTAAAATAACCGATCGCAACTTTAAGAAGCAAGTCTAGTTCTGCCCTAAATCTCACGCGAGTTCAAGTAAATAAACGCGAGCCGAACACGGATCCTGTCAAACGTAATAAGCCTCTTTGAGTGGCGTTAGTCACGTAACAAATGAAAGAATATACGAAAATACACGAATATATTCATCCTACTTTTGCGTGCTTTTGAGGTTCGTACTTGCGGCAATGTTTGCGCTTTTGATACTGTATTATTTTGTGCACCTATAACGTAGTTAAATGGAATATGAAGGCCTAGTTAAAAGTAAAAAAAATATCCGTTTAATTTTATGCAAATGACGTTAAATAAGTTGACATTATTCAGCGTTATTAAGTATCACTATTTTATGCGGAAATTCTACCACCCTGTCAATATAGAAAGAGAAATAACTTCCTACAAAATACATACCTACCTAACCTCTAGGTTTTATAGTATAAATTACAAGTGCACAACAACATTAAATTGTCTATTCAGATTTATTTTCTAAAAGCAAGTTCTAATGCCCTAACCTTACCGGGAGTACCAAACGGTGAGGCACGCGGTATGCTTCAACTCTCGCCACTGTAAACGCGTTTACAAGTCATGTTGGCTTCCTACAGTCCTACCGACTGTGTTTGCATAGTGGCTTACTAACAAAATACTCGTTTTTACGTGTGTTTGTCTTTCATTGTACAAGTTATTTTTGTTTCTGTTCTTTGAGGTAAAAATAAGTTATTGGTAGTGTGTCGTGGTTTAAAACAGTGTGACGCCCTCTTGACCGTCATGTTCTACAGCCACTGTGTCTCCATTTTATATTAGGGAAATCCCGTAATAATCAGGAATATCATGATTAGAAGTCATTATCAATAATTGTTTCCATTACAATATTCACAAAACGTTATCAACCATTGCTCTATTAAGATACGTTGATTTGAGTGCATGCACGTTGCTTTTTCACGGGCAAATGGCTAGACCAATATTGATGAATATATTGGTCCACCAGCAATATATGTATTGTATGAAAGATTTGGCATGAGGCAGTTGACATTATTCAGTGGCGAAGGAATTTGTTGCCTGGGTACACTAATGAAATGATTTCAGTAATTCATATGGCACAGTCATTAAGTATAATGTTTCTCAAGAAACGGCTTAACTGTGTTAATTACAAAATCCCTAACATTGTAATATAAACCTACCATGTCACTAGTTTAGTCACAAAAGTTAACGAGCAACAAAGCAAAATGACTTCATAGAAACGTTAAAATTTACATTTATTATAATCTACCGCCCACATGCACCAATTAACCTTGACCTCGGAAGTGAAACATATGCAGTTGTTACTAAGGCCAGGTTACACTGGTAATTTGTATTTTGTATTCCAGTTACAGGGTGCGGTCTCTTAATTTTAAGTGTATACATGCCCTACAATTTCTCGTTAAGAAATCCTTAACGTAATTTTAATTATGCTGTAGGATTTTGCTGCGGTTCTGCTTGTTTTTCATGGTTGGTTATTTTTATCTGGATGGAAAGGGAATGTTGGCTTTTACCTAATGGGATGAAAAGAGTTTTTGCCATCATATCCTTCCAATTTCGATACGGCATTGCACATGTTCAGACAACAGCAGGTCACGGTACTCGAATCTGTCAAATTTTACCAATCAAACATTAACCTACCACCATTGCGATAAAGTTGAAAATCTATTGCATAAATTTGACAAATTGTAGTAACTTGATGTGCTGTCGTCTGTCCACTGTTATAGTAGGCGGTGGCGGAGCTTATATTGCATCGGCTTCAATGAAACTGCTCAAATCTTTCACATCTATACGCTCACTCTTATCGCACGTACCACTCAATGAGAGTGATAATCGCCACACTGCGTAATTCAATAACCTATCTGTCTGTCGATCTGGTTACTAGAGATAGGAATTTGACATTACTTGTGTGGAGCTAGTGTCAAAATTTACTTCATTCTCTAGCTAGCAAATCATCAGATAAATAGCTTATTGGAAACGGATGTTAGCCTTTTTTACTTCTATGTTATCGAATGAAGTCATTCAATTAAGACCAACTGGGCGTAACCAGTTTTATTAATTTCCTATTATATAGAGAACGTATTCGTTACCATGCTTCTCCATACTTTATATTATCAAATTACAAATAAGATATTTTCCAGTAAATGTCTATTCACATTCGACCCTCGAGTCCGTTTCCGATACTCAGGGGACGTAATGAAGGATCCATTGAAAGAAAAAGATTCTTATGTAATACCTACCCGCGTTGACTTAATGCCGTTGACCTTTCCACGATGACGTCATAGCAGCACTTCGAAGTCAATGATTCGTGAATGTCTTTTGTTTTCTTTTTTGAAATTCTTTGTATGTATTATTTTGTTTATAAATATATATTTTTTAAACTACTTGATTGACTAGAATATTTCTTTATTTATCTTTAAGTTTACGGGTTGTCTTCATTTCGAAGAGCAGATAAAAATAAAACGAAAATTATGGCTATTGAAAATTCGCCATTCCAGCCATTTATGAGTTGAGAATAGCGCTTTCAAGCAAATAAACTAACTCTTCAACTTTACAATATTAGTAAAAAGGTATTTTTTGTTATATACCAACCTATTGATAAAATAACACTCAAAAAAAAAATTGTAGCACCAAAGATCTTTTCCTAGCAAAAAAATAAATAAAAAAAAAACATTAAAGAAAACCCAACACACCCATCCAGAAACATTGTCTGTCAACGCAGTATTATCTACCGTCATAATACAGTATACCCACAGTATTACACCTGTAATAACAGTAAGCCCAGTAATTCCACAGTACCAGACACCAGTAAGATTTTATACTGCCGCTTTCTTGCGAAGCTGGTGTTTACTTTTAAATGTAAAGAGATTACCCGAAGAGTGTGGCTGTGTTTTTGTTTTGGGCCCGTTGTTTTGATTTTATGGTATAACAGTTTGATTGTGTAATGCTCTTCATTGTTGTGTTATAAAATTACAAACAAAAATGTATAAAACTAGCTTCTGCCAGCGGGTTCACCTACGTCCCATGGGAACTACCACTAAGTAGCCTATTCCTCGATAAATGGGCTATCTAACACTCGGAGATTTTTTTTAAATCGGACCAGTATTTCCTGAGTTTAGCGGGTTCAACCAAACAAACAAACTCTTCAGCTTTATAATATTAGTACAGATTTGTTTTTAAAATGGAAAAATACAATATTTGAATAAAATGTTACAGCGTTTTTATTTTTTAGCGGTTTTTATCGCCAGTGTACACGCGGTTATTTTACGTGCAAACATTGCGAGCGGAAAAAATCTGTCGCGCGGTTTCAGGCGTGACACTTTGAATTGGTAGTCAATTGTCTGTATCAATGTTGTTGTTTTTTTATCTTTATCTATCTATCTATCCATCTATTAGATAACAAATCTATTTAAAATAAAAATAGTTCTCACTAAGGCTAAAGATTTATTATCCAAAGGACATTACCTACTTATCATGTTGTCTAAAATAATTATAGCCACTAATTGTGTGTATAATTTGTGGTAAGTTCTAAAACTAACACGAACCTCATGTGTGTCAAATTAATGATATAGGCTTTAAAATATATTAGTAAGGCTAGAGAGGTCTTTGTTAAGATTGAAATAATTGTTCATCATCATCAGCGTAATTAATTAGTTCGTAAACGTAATTCTCTTGGGTAAGCGAGGATTAGTAAGTACTAGAAGGATTAAAGCTTGGTCCATATAACACACTTTTTTCTACCAGCGGTTTTACCCGCGTCCCGTGGGAATTACTCGATGCATCCGGATAAAAAGTAGCCTATAGCCTTCCTCGATAAATGGACTATATAATATCGAAAGAATTTTTAAAATCGGAGCAGTAGTTCCGACCGCTGTGCACGAGTACTCGGGTTCGGTTCTCGGGACGGGCCGAAATCGCTTTGTGGGTTTTAGAAACTTTCACGAAGAAGCCCGGAGTTGGAAGTTGGTGATTGATTCACCCGTGCATCGGAGAACACGTTAATGTCGGTCCTGCGCCTGATCTCTCTCCGGTCGTGTCGGATTGCCGTCCCATCGGGTTATGAGAGTGCGGGAATAGGGAGTGCACCTGTGTCAGCGCAAATGCTTGTGCACTATAATATGTCCTGCGCAGCTGGCTGATCTCCTTATATGAGAACAGCTGCCGTGGCTGTCAATCGGCTAGGATGCTACTATTATTATTTTATACATTATCTTGTTTATTTTAATGCAAAGGATGAAATAATAAAACAAATGAAAATATTATTTATATAATTTATTTAACAGACTTCATCAAATGAAAATTACAACATCATTGAGCAAAACAACGGTAGAACATGAAACTTCATCGTATAAAATTTATATTAACGAAATAATTACTATTTCTAATAGCTATAATAATATAATATATTTTAAATAAAAACTTTTCATTTAAATGAATATTTTCAGAGACACGTTTCACTAACAATTCATTATTTTATTTATTAATGTTTTTTGTTATTATTAATTTCAATAGATTTCTTACACGAATTTAATATTGTCTACATCATTTAATAAATACAGTTATCTTTATTTTTAAGGTGATGTTTTGATGTATTTACTTAGGAATTAGGATTTAAATAAGTGATTGAACGAAAAAGGATATTTTTTTCTATATTAAACTTCATAATATTCTAGTGCCAAACGTGCAAAAAAAACATCTTCAGTTTAAAAACTGGCTGCAACCTATCTGTGTGCGCACATTTAAATAAACAACGCAATTTAAATATAATTACTTACTAATCTACTTCTAATAATATCTGAAATAAAAACTGAATTAAACGTTTCCTATACCCAGTGTTTAAATTTTTCAATCACTTATTTAAATCGAGTCTCTCGATTTTACATAATGATCGAGCAAACATCAATTAAGATTAGCGCCACATATTACGATTATAAGCCGTTTAATATCGATTCACTTAAGACTTTTTGTGGCAAGGTGTGTAGCCGGCCTATGACCGCTATTTTATACACACACAATTTTTTTGCAAGTAACAGTCATACAAAAAACTCAAGGAACGTTATTTTTCGCCGTTCAAAAGTTCTTTGGCATTTTTATGCTAATGTTTAACTTGGCAAATTTACAAATTGCTTTTTGGGCATACTTTGCGTGTTTTTAGATTTATTACGAGACATAATGCTTACTTGTATTCTCGTTTTGCTTGAATTAAGAAATATTTTTGGTACTATTTAAGTGGAGTTGCTTAAA
>NWSH02000078.1:9418697-9432211 GCA_002382865.2 Heliothis virescens | reverse complement strand
GCAAAACAAAATGGACGTCGTAGTTTCTAGTAAACTGGTGTTTTGTAATTATGTCTTAAAATTATATCGTAGGTATATTCTGTTTTTATTTATGTAAAGGTTTTTTTGTTACTCTTTCAGAATCGATGCTAAATACCGATTGGAGCTGAAAATGGAGCCTTGGTGCTTAACATTTTAATTCGAGAAGTGGAATACTTCAGATAAAGGAATTTCGTCTTGAATGATGATTTTTTAAAGGGCCGCCTAATCTCTCAAAACTACGCAGAACGATTGAAATCTGTAAACTAAGGATTATTTCTATTACAAAAATATACACTAAGATACACTTTCTCTCAATATTATGAGCCCATTGAGTACAATAAGGCTTTAATTCAAGTTGAACAACAGAACATAACTGGATTCGTATGAAAACCGTTTAATTTATGCCCCGTCGAGACATCGGGGATAAAACTGAAATGCTTTGGAATATGTCCAAGATTCAAACGTCTATTGCTCTAGTGATGTCAACGTATTTATCGATAGTGGTACTGAATATCTGGCTATCGCACAGTTAATTTGCTTCGTATTGTATGCAGAAATAACAAATATACACCGGTTATGTTTATCAAAATTATTTTATTTTTACGTGTTGCGTGTTAAATATTTTTTTTAATCCAATACTTCGATATCAATCGTGCTAATCTGATGCCTCGATGGTCTAGTGGTCGCATAGCGAGACTGCCGTGCCACAGGTCTCGGGTTCGATTCTCGGGTCAGACCGATATCGCTTTGTGGGGTTTAGAAACTTTCAAAAAGCAGCCTGGAGTTTGGAAATTGGTGGTGTTACACCCCTGCGCCTGGGAGGGCCGGTATCCTCGAATGCTAACTCAGTACCTAGCAGTCGTAGTTATAATTCCACGTCAGAGGCCGTCAAGCGGATTTGAGAAAACTCTGACACTATAGTGCCTGTTAGGTGATTAAACCTGCAGCTCACTCGATAAGAAGAAGACTAATCTGATGAAACAAAAGAATGCTGAGCTCCAATAAAATATTGACAACCACCAAAAACAAAAACAGCGTTCATGTTTCATTATCATTTCAGAGTTTATTCTATTATATATTTTTATACAGCAAACTTTGTCGATGCTGTTGTTGAATTCTGCTCTGACAAATAATTGCCGCCGGTCGTAATTAATTAAGTAATTACATCGATCATGTTGACCAGCTACCCTCCAACCAAAACACAATGCAGCATCAATGACAATACTTCAATCAGGTTACCATGCAAATTACTGCGAATGTTACCCGCGCACCCCGAGGCTGTTATTTAGGTTAATAATGCAATACCTATGTACCAAAATTATGTAAATACGTACTAACACAACAAAACATTATTTCTAACTATTATTCAAACTAGTTACGTAACGAACGTGGAGTTCACAAATGAAGCGGGAATTGTAATAACAATCGCATAATTTATCTTCTATGTTTCTGTTTTGTTGTCTTAGGTGTTTATGTGTCGTAAATGTATGTTTCGTCTAACTTAGAATTAATTAAATTAAAAAATAAACGTTAATTACACGTTAATTCTTAGGCTGCTAAGGGCTATAATCTGATGATAACAGATATCTTTCGTTATAAAAAAAAGATTTTCAAATAAAATTTAAAAAAATATATCGACAGAAACTAGTGTCTCCTATCGACATGTCACATCACTATCAACTACTAAGCCATAGCCATTCTCCAGAAGTCAGTAAGCTACAAACGCTGGGTAACAGCACTATATCCTATTTGTAAACACTTTGCTGGCTTTTACACTAATTTATCTAGTTTATACTTTCCTGGATTTTAAGTGCGCACTTATCAAGAAGTCAATTGAGAGATATATTTTATGTCGCTGAGAATATTTTAGTATTAATTTCGTTTATGACTGAGCGCACGACGCACGACTGTTTTTAAATATCATTTTTCTTTTTATAACTAGCAAAATACTGTGTCATACTCCACCTAACCAAGTATATAGTTAAAAGGTACACCTGAGATAGAGCTTTCATTTTGTATTTTTTTTCTGACTAGTCGCTAGCTGTTACATAAGAGGATTTTGTAAAAAGGCATAAGTAAAACTAAATGAAAGGAAATTTTAATTTCGTTAGACTATTTTAATGCATCTTAGTTGTTTAATTCACGAAGTAAAAGAACAAATTCCAAAGAAAAAGAACCAAAATTACATATTCATCTCCTGTAAGCTATTCGAAGCTTCTATTTTAACGTAATAATTTCGTTGTTACATAATTAGCAAGGTTCTTAATCCAATAAAATGTAACATCCTGAAATAATGAGTTTCCTTAAACATTTAAATGTCAAAGGTAATGTCGGTATGAGGAAAGAGTGACAGATAACTAAAGGTACAATAAGGTTTATTTTGTTTATACGACGAGAGCGCTGAAATTAAAATATAAAACGTATTTTTGTATATGATTAAGTTTTTTTAATTTTAATGTCTACGTTTAAGTTCGAAAGTTTTTCGAAAATTTTACTTAATGTTACTCTAAATTTTTTTTTTGCATTAAAAAGTACTTCTGATCGCCGATAAAAATGTAATTGAAGTCAATTACTTCCATATGTGATAACTGGAGATTATAAAATATAAGGTATTCTTAATAAATAATGGTAAATTATATTCATTCATGAATAGGAAAGAGGCCAAAATAAAGCTTTGAAGTTACGTATTATATATGTTCTTTATGACCTTAGTTAAAGCATATATTTAAATACGAAATGCAGGGAAAAGTTTCAGTGAAAAGCGAACTCCGAATTACAAAGAGAGCTTCATAAAATTATTCAGTTATATTTTTAAAATGTACTCTACAGTATTACTTAGCCTGGACTTAATTGAAAAGCTGTTTAAATATTTATCAGTGAACTGTTTATTCGAATACGGTCCACGATTGATCGATTTAATTTTCACGTTTCGAGTCTCTAAGCCAAATAATTTACTCGGGACGCGTTCTTTGGCGGATTAAGTAAAAAAAATCGCCATCCATTTGTATCCAATTTAAAATCAAATTAGAAGTAAATACACTTTCTATTTTATCCAATCACGTGCGATCCCGAGCATCGCTTAAGTTTGCGAGGCGCGGTAAAGGAAAATTCCCCATTTCCCCAGCCGGGTGGGAGATTTACCCCAAATCGAATTCCGTTCTCCATCCGGAATGGCCTTAATTTAACGGACGAATTTGTCTAATTCCAATTCTTATGCTGTGACAAATGTAGTGATTTTTATTCAGCCGCCGTCGTTTTCCTCCAAGTTTCAAAAAGCGACAACTTTTTTTTCTGCTTTGGATTTAAACCTTTAATTCTCGCGGAAGATAAAACGCTCTTCGAAATACACTGAATATAAATTAATTACAGATTATGAAGGTCTAATGCTGTTAAAGTTGAATGAGGTAAAGTTTCGCCTTCGCACTGGCAGCTTACGAAAATTTGTTTTTAATCTTTCTTTAAAGAGGTTATGAAAAAAAGATGGCGCCGTAGTTAACTTCGCGCACAATTCATTGGCTAGCTAATTGATTTATTAGAAAATAAATTGTAATGACAGTTTAAATAAGTAGGTAGACAAACAATTTTTCCTCTAAAGAATATATCTGCAAAATATTTTAATGTTTTTTTACTCAAAACTTAACAAACCATACGTATCGAGCTAAACATTTTATGGATAATATTTCTACGGTATTGAGACATCAGCGAGCAATACCAATCTGCTCATTACACGAAACCTTTGACCTCGCACATTTAACCCTGCGATGGTCGGTATATAACGGCCCACACGTCGCAATATAACCGCCAAATGTCGCCGCCGTATTATTTAGCTTCTCACGATAAAATATTATTGGGCTTATATGATAATATTTTCAGGGAAGCATGGCGTAGTCTGAGAATATAACTGTATTAGAAAAATATAGGAGCTTCTGCGTATACATTCGATGAGTCAATCTTCTCTTATTTAGGTTGGCATCGTTTATCTTGGTTTGGATTAATTGGTGGGATGTTGATTTCGGAATAATTTGCTTAGATAAATCATTTGGTAAAATGCTGAGACTTTTCTTCCATTTTTAGGGTTTCGTACCCAAAGGGAAAAACAGCAGGAGCCTGTTACTGAGCCTCCGCTGTCTGTCTGTCTCTGTATCTCATAAACCGTGATTGATAGAAAGCTGAATTTTCACAAATGATGTATTTCCGTTGCCGCTATTAACGTGTAAACGTATTTTTTTTCCTATTTTTAGTAGTAGGGGACACTTGCGGACTTACCTTTTTTGTAAATACACAAGAATCCGTGCTACTTCCAAAAATTACTAAATGTTCGTATTTGTAGAAGTACAATGTAATATGGATCACGTCAAGTCTGTCTCTCTCAGCCTATATTAGAGCTAACCCAGCCTCAGTGGCAGCGTGACACGTAACACGGCCTTACGAGGCTATGACTGTCACTTGTCACGCGATAAGATTGCGTGACAAATTGCGACGCCTTGTTGACACTTGCACTTTTATTAGCAAGTTTTTGGTGGTGAAAGTTTTTTTTTCATATATATTTGATCTTGTAAATGTTATAGCGCTGTGGGGAAAAGGGAGATTCTGAAGGTTGAGGTAGCTTTGAAGCTTGGCAAAATTAAACTTCGAACGTCATTAAACCTGTGTTTGTATAAACAATTACTGTTAGGACAAAGTTTATACAGACTCCACAACATCAAACTGCCAAAATCTGTCAAATTTCTTCAATAGATTTTCAACCTTATCACAATAGTGGAAGGTTAATGTTCGATTGATAATTTGACAGATTTCAGAAATCCAGATCCAGTTGACTGGTCAAAGGACTACTACACGACCGAAACACTAAATAACATGAAAAAAAATAAAAATCCCGATGCAAAACAGGCTGCTTGAGCTTCATCACACAATTTACGTTACACGTGCTCCATCGACTACGAAAAAATAAAAATAAAAAATTGCTTTCAATTTTAATGAATTCCTCTCTCATTTTCATTCCTGTATTCATTATAACAGACAGATATATTTCCACCCCAACTGATTCAGCAAAAACAAGGATTGCGATTTGACTTACATATAATACAATCCAAAAATGATGAACGGCAAGAATATTATTATTACCATTGTGTATACCTTACTCAGGAGTGAATTTCAATAAATCTGAGGGATCCGAATACGTTGAGATCGTCTGAATAAGTTCAAAATGAAATTTTAGCTTAGTGGACACAAAAACACTCAAGTCATCATCTTGGGTAAATCCATATCCACTTTGGGCGTCTAATTAAATTTTCCCATGATTTTCAGTACTTAAGAATTTTCACACAAATGAAGATTGTATAGCTAACATTCACAAGTGCTTGTAAAGACCTAAATGAAATAAATGATTTGACTTGGACTAACATAGATTTTAAACATAAATAACACATTGAGTATATGTTTGAATCTTTTGTTTGCTACTTCTATTAATATAAGTGTAATATTTAATAACAAGGTGTCCTCAACACCTTATAAAGTATCTCAAGTAGGTACCTCAGCAACACAAAAAAACATCTCAAAGGGCTGATTTTTTTAATCTATCTAGGCTTAGTTTTGAGATAAGAGATTGAAGGATACAATAATTTATATGAAGCCAATATTCAATCTCTAATCGTTAATCAACGGGTAGATAAGTTAAAGAAATCCAGCAAAAATCTGCATCAAAATCTCAACCAGTCTTATCGTCAGTTTTGCTTGCTCCAATATCGTAGGGAGGTAGCTGCAATGTCATGCAATTACCTACGTGTTCGAATTGTGCCAGTCACTATGCTTAGTTCCTTTCTGAACTTTGAAACGTTTGGAGTTTAGAGTTCAGTTAGTTCTTTTTTGGCTGTCTCTTGTGTTATTTTTGGTATTTGTAGTTGTTGAAATCTTGTGTTATCTCGTCTAAGTTTAGTATCGAATTGTTTTGGACTGCTTACATATTTTTTTTTATGTCTTTACTTTTATTTTTGACAATTATTGGCACTATGTTAGAGTTATACGTTGTTTAAAAATGAATAAAAAATCTCAAAACTAAAATTCCTAAACAAACAAACAATTAAAAATGCTATCCACATGAATTATATTCCACAGCTAAAACTTCAGCACACAGCCTATCTAAACCATTATTTCCATTCACATCCTAAACTATATATTGGAAAACTGAAATGCCATTAAATCTAATTGCCAGTCCCGAGCCCCTAGCAATCGGATATCAATCACGCACTTTACATGCAAAAAGTAAATATGCCTGTTTGAATTTTACAACAATGGCTGTGCAATATCCGGCTCGAACCGGTTTTTACCGGCGCATACTGGAAAAGCATGTCGATGTTCTGAAATTCACAGTTCCACGAACCCTTTGCTTGATTGCTTATCTTTATTGGTAATAATTGGTGCATTTTTGTTTTTGTATTTTTACGGAGGCTGCTGTAAAAAGACTACATAGTGTTTTTCATTAGCAATAAATAATAATAAAGAGAAACATCCCTATATTTATGCAAATTATGTCAATAGTAATTTTTAATTCAAAGATGGTGCAAAAGTGAAGCATTACATTAAAAAGTTAAGAATGTATATTTGTAGAATTCATTTAATCAATTTTATAAACAATACTGATTAACAAAGCAAAGGTTAATTTCACCAACATAATAAAATTCCCACCATTCCACTACATTAAAAGCCAAAAAATCTACTGCATAAAAACAAAAATCCACCCAAAAATATGAAATTCGGCAACAAAAGCGCAAACAGTCTGTATCATGTAGTAAAACTGCAGTAAGCCTCAATTCGCACTGGTTTTGCGGGCTCGTTCGGCGAATTTGCAGCGTGCGCTCATTTCGATGAACGGCATCGGTATATCGATGCAAATGACCCGCACAGCCGGTTCATTATCATCTACATCGGAAATTAATTCTCGACGGGATTTGTCGAATGTTAGTTAAACTGTTTTACATGGAGCGTTTGATTGCGTATGTCATGCTGTCAGTTATAGTTCGGACCGNATTTATACGGAGACTGCTGTAAAAAATACTACATAGTGTTTTCCATTAGTAATAAATAATAATAAAGAGAAACATCCCTATTATTCATGCAAATTATGTCAATAGTATTTTTTTGTTCAAAGATGGTGCAAAAAAAGTGAAACATTACATTTAAAAGCTCGGAATGCTTCCTTATAGGATTCGTTTCGTCAAATGCATAAACAATACGATTAACAACAATGGTTAATTTCTACCAACATAATAAAATTCCCACCATTCCACTACATTAAAAGCCAAAAAAATCTACCACGCAAAAACGAAAATACACCCAAAAAATATGAAATTCGGCAACAAAAGCGCAAACAGTCTGTATCATGTAGTAAAATGCAGTAAGCCTCAATTCGCACTGGTTTTGCGGGCTCGTTCGGCGAATTTGCAGCGTGCGCTCANGTTTTTGTATTTTTACGGAGGCTGCTGTAAAAAGACTACATAGTGTTTTTCATTAGCAATAAATAATAATAAAGAGAAACATCCCTATATTTATGCAAATTATGTCAATAGTAATTTTTAATTCAAAGATGGTGCAAAAGTGAAGCATTACATTAAAAAGTTAAGAATGTATATTTGTAGAATTCATTTAATCAATTTTATAAACAATACTGATTAACAAAGCAAAGGTTAATTTCACCAACATAATAAAATTCCCACCATTCCACTACATTAAAAGCCAAAAAATCTACTGCATAAAAACAAAAATCCACCCAAAAATATGAAATTCGGCAACAAAAGCGCAAACAGTCTGTATCATGTAGTAAAACTGCAGTAAGCCTCAATTCGCACTGGTTTTGCGGGCTCGTTCGGCGAATTTGCAGCGTGCGCTCATTTCGATGAACGGCATCGGTATATCGATGCAAATGACCCGCACAGCCGGTTCATTATCATCTACATCGGAAATTAATTCTCGACGGGATTTGTCGAATGTTAGTTAAACTGTTTTACATGGAGCGTTTGATTGCGTATGTCATGCTGTCAGTTATAGTTTGGACCGTTTTCATAGTGGGTTTTAGTTGTTGAATATATTGTTTGAGATTTGGAAGTAGTTTTGTTTGATATTGATCATATTTTACGAAATTGTAATTGATTGGTAATAAATTACTTATGGAGTGCTGCAGGGTACTATCTTTGGACCACGTATACATGGACGGTATAATAAGTCATGTGAACATCAACTTTGCGAAATCACTTAGAACAAGAATATAACTTCATTGAAATACTATTATATAAAGCACTAATATGAACACAATACTGTATTATAATACTAGAAATTAATCCACTTACACACCATCTTAAAGTAACAACGAACCAAATACCACTACATATGCACTGCCTCACATAATGCAGAGCTGCCATTTCAGTTCCTCAAATCCCATTAAATTTCAATATAATATTAGTTGAGTTTCAAAGTCAAACAGTGGTGGAATCGTGGGAATTCATCGAGGAATGGAAACGAAACCTGGAACTGGAATATGGTAATGGAGTATGGAAGCTCGCATCGCTCTGCATGTTAGTCAGTTTGTATTTGTAAAAGGTATTGGTATAAGTAAGAATGCTACTTGAAAGGTTGGAAGTGGTGAAGATTTTTCTGTTGATGTCATATTTATGCAGTTCTGTTGATTTAATTTTACTTGACATTATCAATATGGTTATTTTACCAGGTACATGCTAATAAGCAGCCAAGTGCAAGTCGGACTAGCGGACGAAAGGTTCCGTATAAACAATTACGTTTGTTTTGTCAGAGCTCCCTAAAATTCGTATTTGTTGTTGAGATACAGCCTTCTTCATATTTCCTAGTATTACGGTCCCGTTTAACCTGAAATGTTAGCGATGGATTTAAACAAAACTGCATTCGTCAATATTCTTTTATGACACACATTATGAAATACTTTTATTAACTTAATGCACTGTATTATCCCATTATTTGTTATTGGTAGCCCAGTATGCAGTATAAGCTGCGGGTACTGTGTAAATTGACTAACCATCTATATTAATAATGACTAATGCAAATGATTAATTAGTGGTTGCAGTTTGGTTGCATGCTATTTGGCCTGATTAATCAGTGAAAACTAGACATAATTCAATCAAACTATTAAGAATGTCATTCGTAAAAGAGTTTTGGAAATAAATGGTCCCTTTTTGCTTTTA
Source organism: Heliothis virescens (assembly GCA_002382865.2). Taxonomy (NCBI): domain Eukaryota; kingdom Metazoa; phylum Arthropoda; class Insecta; order Lepidoptera; family Noctuidae; genus Heliothis; species Heliothis virescens. The sequence goes on along the minus strand of NWSH02000078.1, from coordinate 9,422,984 downwards.
CAATGATCAAGCATTAATGGAAACAAATGATTTGAATTTGAACTCCGAATCATGTCAAACAAAAGAATTCGATGCAGTTTAAATAAACACATTCGTATTACACAAATAAGCATTCGAAATACAAATACAAAATTCGAAACTCGAAAACGTTCCTTTCCAAAAAAATCAGAACCATAGTTCGTTGAATATTTAATAAACGTTTCATTGAAACCGTCCCATCACAACCTTTGTAAACGAACTTACTAGAGAAATAAAGAAAACAAACTACCAGCTCCGGTACAAAAGTTACTAAGCTGTTGAAATATGCAAAATGGTTCTTATAGACATTATCTTTGAACCTATTATGGCGTATAACCCTCTCAGGCGCGGTAAATAAAAGTAAAAATAAATGCACGTTTTATTAATTATTCAAAGTGCATCAAGCAAGCACTTCGCAAGCGGTCTGAAAAAGTTAATNTAATAAATGGTCCCTTTTTGCTTTCAAAATAAACAAGCATTAATGGAAACAAATGATTTGAATTTGAGCTCCGAATCATGTCAAACAAAAGAATTCGATGCAGTTTAAATAAACACACTTGCATCTCACAAATAAGCATTCGAAATACAAATATAAATTCGAAACTCGAAAACGTTCCTTTCCAAAAAAATCAGAACCATAGTTCTTTGAATATTTAATAAACGTTTCATTGAAACCGTCCCATCACAACCTTTGTAAACGAACTTACTANAAATAAATGGTCCCTTTTTGTTTTTACAATGATCAAGCATTAATGGAAACAAATGATTTGAATTTGAACTCCGAATCATGTCAAACAAAAGAATTCGATGCAGTTTAAATAAACACATTCGTATTACACAAATAAGCATTCGAAATACAAATACAAAATTCGAAACTCGAAAACGTTCCTTTCCAAAAAAATCAGAACCATAGTTCGTTGAATATTTAATAAACGTTTCATTGAAACCGTCCCATCACAACCTTTGTAAACGAACTTACTAGAGAAATAAAGAAAACAAACTACCAGCTCCGGTACAAAAGTTACTAAGCTGTTGAAATATGCAAAATGGTTCTTATAGACATTATCTTTGAACCTATTATGGCGTATAACCCTCTCAGGCGCGGTAAATAAAAGTAAAAATAAATGCACGTTTTATTAATTATTCAAAGTGCATCAAGCAAGCACTTCGCAAGCGGTCTGAAAAAGTTAATTTTCATGTCTTTACTCAGCTTGTGTGGATTTAGTTCTTTTTGTTTATTTATAGAGTGTTTTAAATTAAAAGTCTCTTGAGATAAATATTTAAGATGCAACTTGGATCGGAATGTTTGTTATGTTGTATGTGATTTTAATAGTAGGACAGGCTCTATACAGATATTAAAAGAAAAGTTTATGCCCTCCTGGTTCAGGAATACTGTTTTTACTGACACTAACAGGCAATNTGTTTATTTATAGAGTGTTTTAAATTGAAAGTCTCTTGAGATAAATATTTAAGATGCAGCTTGGATCGGAATGTTTGTTATGTTGTCTTTTGTTGTATGTGATTTTAATAGTAGGAAAGGCTCGTATAAACAGATATTAAAATCGGGCCTGCTGGAAGAGATTTCTTATGAAATAAGCAGTCCTTTGTACTTAATTGTTCTATGTTACTTCTTGTCCCATCTTCTGTGTACATAAACTGTTAAATAAATAAATAAAAGAGTATGCCTTCCTGGTTCAGGAATACAGTAAATTTTACTGACACTAACGGGCAATATGTTGACGTCATCTTATTCTCATGACATTACATGCCTTCCCAAAGGCTCGAGTCTGGAGTCTTTGATTCCGTCTGAAATATAATCTTCTATGAATACGATGGTGACTACTGCGTACTGCTCCCTACATAATCGAGCCATCTAACACTAAAATATTTTTACGAATCCGACCAGTAGTTCCTGAGTTCAAATTCAAGCTACCAAACATAGAAACAAACTCTTCAGCTTAATAATATTATTTTAAATTAAAATATTGAGTTATTTGAAACATAGTCAGTCAATTAAAAAACACCAACGTAGTCTAGATATAAAAAGATTAATTTAAAAATGTGAAATGAAAATATTCTCTTTGAGACGATATTTTATTTTATTTTCATTCAAAAGCAGAACTTCAAGTGTGTAATCCTCTTACGATTTAAATGAGATGCAAACTAATTTACATTTTAATAATTAAACATTTTCTTTGAAACATGCAGTGAAAGCAATCAAAGAAAATAAAATTTAATAAAAAATGTGCGGGTACAAAAAGGTTGTGCATCTCTATAAGGTAATTTGTTTAATTTAGGAAGCTAAATATTATTTACTGACAAATGTAAGTATAGATGACAGCACTGATACTCAACTCTACTATGATACTCGAATCTGTCAAGTTTTACCAATCGAACATAAAACTTTCACTATCGTGATAAGGTTGAAAATCTATTGCAGAAATTTGANCCAAAGAAAATAAAATTTAATAAAAAATGTACTGGTAGGTACAAAAAGGTTGTGCATCTCAATAAGTTAATTTGTTTAATTGAGGAAGCTAAATATTATTTACTGACAAACGTATGTACAGACGACAGCAGGTCAACGTATACGAATCTCTAAAAATTTACCAGTCAAACGTTCACCTACCTCCATTGTGATAAGGTTGCAAATCAAGTGCAGAAATTTGACAGATTGTGGTAACTTGATGTGCTGTCGTCTGTACAGACGTCAGCAGGCCAATCTATCCGAATCTGTCAAGTTTTACCAATTGAACATTAACCTTCCACTATTGTTATAAGGTTGAAATCTATTGCAGAAATTTGACAGATCGTAGTAACTTGACGTGCTGTCGTCTGTACAGACGACAGCAGGTCAATCTATCCGATCTGTCAAGTTTTACCAATTGAACATTAACCTTCCACTATTGTTATAAGATTGAAAAACGATTGCAGAAATTTGACAGATTGTGGTAACTTGACATGCTATCGTCTGTACATTAGAAAAGGCTAAATCAATTTGATAACTATACGATACAGACAATTTTTTAGTATAAAAAGCTAATAAGATATTTCATTAAACAGTTTACTCATGAAAGCATACCTACTTAAAGATTTTATCGATAAAGAAACCTTACCTTACTAAAATAAAATGCTACAAAAAAGAAATCATTTGAAACCCAACAAAATAAAGTAAGTATGTAAGCATAACTAATGCAAGGAATATCAATACGGTTTTCTAAGAAAATAAAAAAGTATACTTATTCTATTCGAAATTCAAAACCAATGCCGGTCAAGTGACTGCGACCTCTATTCCAAGGTCACGGGTGTTTTTATCATAAAGCCTTACATCAAAAAGGTCTATAATAATAAAAGTCCATAATGCCTTCTTTAAGAATATAAAATGCATTAGAAATCTTATTGAAAACATATCAAACAAATATGTTTGTGTACTTAGATTTACATAAGTGAGGTCATGGCTGACTTTTGAAGTATAACAATAGATTTAAAGTGCTTCAGNTCAAAAAGGTCTATAATAATAAAAGTCCATAATGCCTTCTTTAAGAATATAAAATGCATTAGAAATCTTATTGAAAACATATCAAACAAATATGTTTGTGTACTTAGATTTACATAAGTGAGGTCATGGCTGACTTTTGAAGTATAACAATAGATTTAAAGTGCTTCAGGTTTTTTGGATATTCAATAAATCCAAGCTTAAACTAAGCTTTCTTTTCCTTCAAAAAAAATGAATATAGTATTTAAATTACTAATACATTTATTTTACTAAAATTACAAACATTCATTTTGTATATTCGATAAACCATCATACTATTATTAAATACCGCCATGACTGCAATATTTAATTTATTACGCTAAATAATATTAACAAATATTGCAAAATAAACTTGATCATTTTGTAGTAGGTATTATTACAATGGTATTAGGTTCCCTACTTCATTATATAAATAAAAAACAAATGTGAAAAGCGTACCAATAGAGTACAGTATTAATTTTGCATTCTGAAATATTTATTTCAAAACTCGTTTAGCCAACTTAATCCATATCTATATTTTCATGTGCCCATCAAAAAATAACAATACGTAAAATGTCATTTGGACACTTCAAAACTCGTTTTCACCGCCCTAAACAATAAAATCTCTTATTTAACAACACAGCTTGACAATCAACATGTCAGATGAAGTGTGAAAAAAAATGTATCCACAGAACAAAAAAATTGAATAATTTTTATATCTCGCCATGCAAACACTGGCATTATTGCCGTTTTAT
>NWSH02000078.1:9366698-9381560 GCA_002382865.2 Heliothis virescens | reverse complement strand
ACGACAGAGTGTTCGACTCTAAACATTTACATAATTGCTTTTAAACACTGAAAGGCTTTCATCAAATACATATTGGACAGTTGTGTATGAGCTGCAAAAGTTTCCACAGTCTTTTTTAATGAAGTCGGTAGGCAAACGTTCTAAAACGGACCCATTCCTGTTTTTTTTTACTCATGCCAGATTTTATTCAATATTGTTTGAACTTAACAACTGCATCTATGTTGATGATTTAGTGGTCATGGCAAAATCTATTAGTCGATGTCACGCAAATTGGACAAGGATTTGAGACTAGTCGCCATAATAATATTTTTTTGCCTTGCCAAGACCTACGCAATGGTACTACAATCAACACTGTTGGACGGGGGCACCAAAACGCCCATTGTCCTTTGAGAGATTCGAGTAGGTTGCCTTGTTATCATCTGTAGAAATATGTAGAAACACCCTTCTTCCTCATAGAATTTGTAGCACTATAACACGTCACAATAAAAGTATGAATGGACTCATACCTTCAAACGACTAATTAAAACCCTCTGGGTCTATTCGGCCACGNGATCAACACTGTTGGATGGGGGTACCAGAACGCCCATTGTCCTTTTATGGCCGTGGTATGCCAAGGCATGTTATAGCTTTATGGGTGGTAGTTATGGGCATTGTTTTCAACCGACTTTCCAAAAAGGGGGTTCTCAATTCGTCGGAATCTTTTATTATTAATTATATAAAGATAGAAATTAAACAGTTTTTTAGGCTAAATAAGACACATATCGGAGGTATTCCATACCAATCCCAAATAATTAAAAAATAATTAATTTGTGCTATGACTTTCCAGCGCTCGAGGAGCGAATTTGTACTTTTTTTGTATTGAAAGAATTCGAGCTTTATTTGTTGCATTTTTTCTCACGATTTCCACATATTTTCTAGTAAATAAAGAAAATACTTAAACATATAAATAAATTAGCCACACAACAATTAGCCGGTGTTCCCCCTCGTCGATGTAACAATGCCCCACGAGCGAGGCGATGCAATACAGTATAATCACGTGGGACGGACGTAGACGAAGCTGGTTCATTAACTCGCTCGCTTCTCTGACATACTGGTTGTTTTAGCTCTAAGGATTAGAAGTATTTTAGTTAGGAATGCCACTTACTGAATTCTTCTTTTTATCGAGTGAGCTGCAGGTTTAATCACCTAACAAGCCCTAGTGTCTAAAGTTTTCTCAGATCCGCCTGACGGCCTCTGACGTGGATTTATATACGACTGCTACTGAGTAGCATTCGAGGACGCCGGCTTTACGTGCACCAGGCACGGGGGTGTAACACCGCCAACTTCCAAACTCCAGGCTGCTTTATGAAAGTTTCTAAAACCCACAAAGCGATTTCGGCCTGGCCCGGGTATCGAACCCGAGACCTATGATCGGCAGTCGTGCTATGCGACCACTAGACCAACGAGGCAGTCACTTACTTGCTTAACTTACTTACTTACTGAATTGAAGAGTAGATGGGTTACGCCTGTGGTTAAAAACGCTGGGAGCGATCCCGATTCTAGGGCCGACTGAAATGGTGAAGCTAAACGATTATGCGAACTACGAAACCATTTATATAATCTATGCCTACTTATATACATATACAAAATTAAAACTACTCTTCAATACAATATTACAATAACAATATTACAATTGTGACGAAGCAGGTTCATTAACTCGCTCGCTTCTCTGACATACTGGTTGTAAGATAAGAAGTGTTTTAGTAAAGTCCTGTACAGGACTAGGTTTTGTACGTGGTTTGACGTGCTTCCCGGTGAAAAAGTAGCGGCTATGTAATTCTGAAATAATTTATTAAGTCGGATCAGTAGTTCTTGAACATAGCGTAGGCAATCAAAACAAAAAGAATCATCGCCTTAAAAATCTAGAGTCTTACTACAAAAAACATAAAAACACGTCCAACGTGTGTTTATCTTCTTTGTAGTTAGACCCCAAATGATATTAAAATAACTAAACACATGTTTATTTTTTATTATATTAGTAAAGAAGAACATACATCATAACCGATAATATTATTCTACACCTACATATTTTGTAGATTGTAGATTACGCCGAAGAAAAAAGAAAGAGACACAATTTTATCTTCTCACTGATAAGTATTCAAAATGTTCGTTGTACAAATTCAATATATAACGGAATACTTAGACGTAACTGAATTTTGTTATTCCAAGAGTATTACGCTGCTTTTCCACTGGAGATGTGCTTTGTAGCTATGCTATAAAAATATTAAAATGTTATTATGCTTAGCTGAGACCATTTCCACTGATGGTAAGCTATGTAGCTTGTACCTACCTACTGTAAGAAAACTATTATAAACACATGTTTTTTTAAAAGAGTATCCATGGAGTTTCTTGCCAGTTCTTCTCCATGAGACCCACTTTTTTGAACCGTGTAACTAGCTTGACGTTTCATAAGAGCTTTTTTAGGCCTATTTGAAATAATCAAGCACACCTCCGTAGCACGTATCCTTTCAATAGAAAAACATAGCGTGGTAGTAGAATCCGTTTCCACTATCAATCCTCTACACACTACTGAATTTGGTGGATGTCAAACGCATACAGCAATATAGCGTAGCACTTCTGCGGTGGAAAAACAGCCTAACTATAGTTTACTTTTTTAGCTATTTTCTCATTTCAGACTCTAGTTGGCGTATGATTTGCATGATTCTTTTCAATCGGCTGACGGATCTTGACGTGAAAACATTCGAACGAAATGTAATTTGGAAAATAACGAGGGCAGAAGTTGATGTTACAAAAATATATATTTTTTTATAATGAAGCACTGTATATAGAATTTAATATAATATTTACATCATAATGTTTTCTTAGAAATGTTAACGTTTTCAGATAATAATGGGCTTCAAGATTTTTATTTCATGTTAAAAAGTTCAGTTTCACGTTGATTGGTACTAGTGTAGTGGCTTCTGTCTGTAATGTGACGTTTGTATCGATAAGTCGTCTTACGTGCGTACGTCCTTAACAGAGCACTTTCCTTTACAAATTACCTGAGTTCATTGTACAGTCAGCTTCAAAAGTAGCTTAACAAATCTAAATTTTCAAAACAGCTAAACACCACCGTTTCGTCAATAACGTACCGGACTACTCATCTACTTTTTTTGAGGGTTAGGATTTTAAGCAAATTATGGCATTTGTCTTGTTAAGAAATTATGATCTTAGACATTGTTAGGAACTTTTAAAAATGTAGATTTGCTCAGCGACTTTTGATGCTGACCGTACGCACTCTAATTATACTAGCTGTCCATCGCGGTTCCACCCGCGTCGTGAAGAAAATATTTTCTGAATAAAAACCTTTGTCCATTCTCAGACTGTAGACTATCTGTATAATAAATATTATTTAAATAAGTTCAGTAGTTTTGCAGACAGACAGAGTAACTTTCACTTTAATATTTACTGTGATAATATACAAAATGAAGTCAAAATACCGAAGCACCTCATTATTGAAACAAAACAAACCCACAAAATATTCTTACAAGAAAATATATGTTAAGGTTGTATTACACTTATCTATGACATAGCTTGGCATGGACCTGTACCGATATTTGTACAGAAGACAGCAGATCGATCTACTCAAATCTGTCCAATTTTACCAATAGAACATTAACCGTCCAACATCTTGATAAGGTTGAAAAAGTATTGAAGAAAGGTTGAAGTGCAGTTGTCTTTAGACAGTTCCTTTTTTATCAAAATCAAACTTGATGATGGCGTCCTAGCCGATTATCGGCCATGGCGGCTGTTCTCATATAAGGAGATCAACCAGCTGCGNTAACGGAATACTTAGATGTAACTGAATTTTGTTATTCCACGAGGCTGCTTTTCCACCGGTTGTGCTATATAGCTATGCTATGAAAAATAGTTTAGCTGAGATCGTTTCCACTGATGGTAAGCTACGAGTATATAGCGATGAGTAAAATATTCTATAAAGATGTGTCGCATCAAAATAGCTATGCATGGAAGACGCACAGCTTGAGCAATGCAGTACATTCCAAAATCTATACTAATATTATAAAGCTGAAGACTTTGTTTGTTTGAACGCGCTAATCTCAGGATTTATATAAATGGGCCATATAACACAAAAATATTTTTTCAAATCGAACCAGTCGTTCCTGAGATTAAGGCGTTCTAACAAACAAACTCTTCAGCTGTAGAGCTACTTAGTAGAATCCGTTTCTACCTGCTATCCTTTATACACTACTGAATTTGGTGGATGTCGTAGGCATCCATAGCAACGTAGCATAGCACTTCTCCGGTGGAAAAGCAGCCTAACTATAGTTTACTTTTTAGCTATTTTCTCATTTCAGACTCTAGTTGGCGTATGATTTACATGATTCTTTTCAATAAACTGACGGATCTTGACGTGAAAACATTCGAACGAAATATAATTTGGAAAATAACGAGGGCAGAAGTTTATGTTACGAAAATATATATTTTTTTATAATGAAGCACTGTATATAGAATTTAATATGATATTTACATTAACATAATGTTTTCTTAGAAATGTTAACGTTTTTTAGATAATAGTGGGCTTCAAGTTTATTTTTTATTTATATTATGTGAAGAAAACGAGAAAAGTACTAAGTTGTCGGTAAACTAGGACTTCAGTCGTTTTACATAATATTTTTAATTGCTTATATCCTTAAGAAAGCACTATCCTATACTTATAATTATGTTGTATATATTGTTTAGTGAAATCGATAGTTAACTTTTTTGATACTGAAATTATTAATACCAAAGTTGATTGCACGTACTCTAACTATATTAGCTGTTTATCGCGGTTCCACCCACGTCCTGAGGAAAATATTTTTTGCAACCGAATGAAAACCTTTGTCCATTCTCAGACTGTAGACTATCTGTGTAATATATTTGATTTAAATGAGTTCAGCAGTTTTGCAGACAGACAGAGTAACTTTCACTTACTGTGAAAATATACAAAATGAAGTCAAAATACCGAAGCACCTCACTATTGAAACAAAACAAACCCACAAAATATTCTGAACACACAAACACAAAAAAACACGAAAATATCTGTTGAGGTTGTATAACACTTAACTATGACATATCTTGTCATGGACCTGTACCGATATTTGTACAGAAGACAGCAGGTCAATCTACTCGAATGTATCAAATTTTACCAATCGAATATTAACCGTCCAACATCTTGATAAGGTTGAAAAAGTATTGAAGAAAGGTTGAAGTGCTGGCGTCTGTACTTTTGATCACCATTTTTGTAAAAACATATATATAGATAGTTTATTTTTTATCAAATTTCAAACTTGATAAACTTGCATGCAAAAAAAATGAAAGCAAATTGTACCACTATATTTGTCAAGAGAAATCCCACCTTTACTGAAAAAAGGGTGGATGATATTAGCTGCATTATTCAGATCACTGACGAGTAAGGTTCACATGTCTCCTTTATTTACCTGTAATCCTTTACTTACGAACAAAACCCTCTATTTTTTCGTACATACGTTGTTTTGTATTATTCTTTGATGGTATTGTACAATGTTTTTTTTGGACTGGTCGGATTTAGTTTACAAAGATTATAGTGTTTGGGAGGTTTAAGATATGTCTGTTGCAACCTTTAGTTTTTGATTTCAAAGACATTGAAAGCCGAATATATCCTTGATATGTGTATAACATTTATATTTATGCCTATATTTTTATTCTATTTCATTCTATGGTAGCAATTAAATTACACCCATTAAGCAACGTGTAAAGTCAAGTGATAAAACCTATGCTATGTGAAAGCTCTTAGCTCTTAGTTTAGCATAACTTATGTATTTTTCTAGTCAATATAGGTTTATTACATCTTTCAACCAACTCACTCAAATAAAAAAGAACAGATAATTCAATATATTCACCTCATAAAATGTGACCCAAAGTAATTGCAAGCAAGTGTAACACCAATCAACAGTTCACAGCAAACATACCAAAATGGACCAACAATCATAAAACAATACCAGTTAGTAAAAGCAGAAACCTTTTGTGTATAAAAATACGCGGCAGCAAGNCAGTACACAAGCATTTGCGCAGACACAGGTGCACTCCCTATTCCCTTACTCTCGTAACCCGATGGGACGGCAATCCGACACGACCGGTGAGAAACTTGATAAGCATAGCATTACACTTGCATGCAAAAAATTTGACCGCAAATTGTACCACTATATTTGTCAAGAGTAATCCGACCTTTACTGAAAAAAGGGTGGATGATATTAGCTGCATTATTCAGATCACTGACGAGTAAGGTTCGCATGTCTTCTTTATTTACCTGTAATCCTTTACTTACGAATAAAACCCTTTTTTTTCGTACATACGTAGTTTTGTGTTATTCTTTGATGGTATTGTACAGTGTTTTTTTGGACTGGTCGGATTTGGTTTACAAAGATTATAGGGTTTGGGAGGTTTAGGATTTATGTGTTGCAATCTTTATTTTTTTATTTCAAAGACATTGAAAGCCGAATATATCCTCGATACGTGTATAACATTTATATTTATGCCTATATTTTTATTCTATTTCATTCTATGGTAGCAATTAAATTACACACATTAAGCGACAAAAATAACTTATGCTATGTGAAAGCTCTTAGCTCTTAGTTTAGCTTAACTTATGTATTTTCCTAGTCAATACAGGTTTATTACTTCTTTCAACCAACTCACTCAAATAAAAAAGAACAGATAATTCAATATATTCACCTCATAAAATGTGACCCAAAGTAATTGCAAGCGAGTGTAAAACCAATCAACAGTTAACAGCAAACATACCAAAATCTACCAACATTCATAAAACAATACCAGTTAGTAAAAGCAGAAACCTTTTGTGTATAAAAATACGCGGCAGCAAGGCTTATTTCAGTGTAAATATAGAAATAACATAGCTTTATACCCCGTCGTTACCTTTCAACGGGGACATTCGCGTTATAACTCAGTTGTAACCCCACAAAAATAGTTGGCGACGAACGTTTCGTAGCCACTACTAAGGAAACTCACGAGAGGAATTGTTTTGTTGGAAATATATTTTTATTTATGTTTTAACTGATTAAGATGATGTTTTTGTGGCACTAGCTACTACCAGTGATTTGACTGGCTGGATAAAAAGCAGTAGTTCCCGAAATTAACTCGTCCAAGAAACATACATTTTAGTGATATATAACTGAAAGCTGAATAAATCAGCTTTCAGTTATATATCACTAAAAAGATGTCGAAACTACTGAGTTGCATAATATGCAACTGCTTTTTCTAATATTATTAGAAAAAGCATTTTTAAGAAATTGAAGAGCACTGTCTGCCTGTCTTTCATTGTTGTCAAAATTCTTGTAGTAACGATTTTTATGTAGATAGATTGAAACCTACTGACATAATAGTAAAGTAGTATTCAGAAGTTGTTCCTTCAACAAATGTAGTCTACCACTTAACACCTTCTATTTTTATCATGTACTAACATATTTATACAACTTACTACCAACTGAAACTCCTCAAAAAACATTAGCAATATTACCGCGCGATAAAAGATCGTAAACAATAAGTAGTACTACATCCACCATATAGGACGGGATGACTTACAGCCCACTTACCAAGCGAATTTCGGCAAGAGCAAAGTTCCCTAAGTTGCTCTATGGTAATATCATGAAGATTTATAATAATTCCAACCCCACACGTTAGGGTCGCCTTTTTATGGTAGCAACTATTTCGAGGGCTAATGCAGGTAGAATATCTACTAATATTATAGATGTGAAAGTAATACTGTCTATGTATTACACAACCAGTCTAAAACGGCCTCATCATTTTGTTACCGAGTGACCTGCAGGTTTAATCACCTAACAAACCCTAGTGTCAGAGTTTTCTCAAATCCGTCCGACTGCTTTATGAAAGTTTCTAAAACCTCGGCCTGACCCGGGAACCGAATCCGAACGTGCACGACAGTCGCGCTATGCGATCATTAGACCAACGAGGCAGTTCTATAACGGCTGCATCGTATAAAATAAAATTTGTCACAGATATAGGTGTCTTGAAAATCAACATAATAGATACAGGTGGTAGGTACCTACCGTGGATACATAGGCTTTTTTATCTACATGATGCGAGTAGTTCCCCCGGGATGCAGATGAAACCACGGGCAGAAGCTAATGTAGAATATATTTTTTCAAATTTCCGCTGATTCATCGGTCTCTAGGGTGGTTCTTTGTTTTGAAAGATGCAAATTATATTTCCGCATGTTATTTGGTTTATGATTGGTCGTACACGTGTTATTTGAGGGAATTTTCCTCTGTGTTCATGTGAAATGGGATAGGTGCCCATTACCTATGAATACCGGAGGATTCGTGTCGTGTGCATTGAATGAGGGTTTATTTTTAACATCGTATCTTTTTGTTATGGTTTCCGAGACTTCGGAAATGCTGATATGAAATAATGAAGTATTATAAAGCTTGTTTGTTTGCTTGAACGCGCTAACCTCAGGCACTAGTGGTCTGATTTCAAAAATTATTTCAGTTTTAGATAGCCCATTTTTCGAGAAGAGCTGTAGGTTACTTTTTATTCGGATGTACGGAGTAATTCTCACGGCATGCAGGTGAAACCGCTGGCGGAAGCTACTTATGTAATATTTTCAGTCACTGATAATTATAAATGAGAAGGAAATACCGCCTTTTACCCGTTTCTCGAAACGAAAACTACCTACGTACCATTTCCAGAAAAACTTTTCACACAAAATCGCTGTGACGTACTTACGTAGATCGTGTTTACTGCACCTAAAAACCTAGACTAACACAAACCAGTTTACACCTGCAGCCAAAAAAAAGAAACACCTTTTTAATCGCCAAAAAACACGTAAATTCCGGCCACACGTCCTTGCCGCCAAGACAGGAGGTAACAAAAAACGTATGTCGCATCGGAAACCAGTGATTAGCATTGCAAATCCAGGGACAGTCCCGAAAGACCCCGTCCCTGCATGTAAAGTATATAAGTGATATTTCGGATTTAAATTGCAAAAACGTGTTGAGAATCACTTAAAAAAGGCACCCATATGTTATTTTGTGGGTATGTTTGAATGCAAGTAAGTGTGTACGTGTTATGGGTTTCGTGGGGAAGTTGATTGATTTTCGTAAGTTATTGTGGGTTTTTTATTGCTTCAGTTTAGCGTGTGACGTCACTATTTAGTGCTTATTTCGTTCCATCTAAGGGGTTTGAAACCCTTCAACACACCATAGGTTGATACTAGTATAGTGTTGGAGTAGTTGGCTACTTATTATATTATTTATTTTTTGTCTTTGACGTTGAATGTATACATACTTTTGGCATGGTGTTATTTTGAATAGACGTCATAGTTCGGGTGCTATCTAGTTATACGTTAATTAATATATGAGATAAGGAAATATTTATTAATATTTAAAATTTAAGTAAGATTATTTTTGCTTGTTAAAAGATCGAAACGGTTAACAATTAGTTTGGCTTTCGTGGCACTTTTCGCAATATACCATGTTACAGATATATTAATGCAACATTATAAAGCAAAAAGCACGAAAATGTTAAAAATATTTTGTATAGCAAGCTATAAAGAGATTGCGAGCATTTCTCCTGAATTATAGAAAATAACGGCCATTATATTGTAGTACTTACTACCTTTCTGCAGTTTCCTAGCTAGAAAAGAAACAGACTTGCATGAGATAAATTTCCAAGGAATTTTCTTATAAATTCAAAATAAAACGTGTGCCATTTTACACTTTATGCAGTCCACGTAAGGTTCAATTTGTTGAGATGAAGTAAATTGATGGTAGCGAACATTTGTCAGTGTGAGGGTAATCTGTTTGTCTGTCAGTGCGTCAACACATCGCCCGCTTGACGCAAAGTCGGTGATTCTTCTTTGTGATACTGATTGACTGGTTGATAAGCGAAATTCTACTTTGATTCGAACGGCTTAGGGTTACTAATCGCTTGATTGATGTATACAGAAACGGCGGACGACAAATTAGAAGTTTGAACAGAGATAAGTGGGCCGGTCTTATTTTAATACGTATTTAAATAAGAACTTGTAATAATGGTAATGGCAGCCGGTCTATTTTTGTGGCACACTGAAATGATATTTATCTTGTAGAAAATTAGGTTGTATTTTGCATGGCAACAAAAATAAGTTACTATTTAATTTGAAATAAGGACGAGTCTGGAAAAAACACTAATTCTGGGAAGGTATTCGCTTCACAGTGGTCGAATGTGAACAGTTTGGAAAAAATAAGGAACCGTGTCTTTTTAATTACATTTTTTTATTAATTTTCACAGAAAACACTTTTAAATTAATTTCAAAAGGCACCATTGAAACTTGTCCTTTAATAAATTGCTTATATTTTGGATTCGTGGAAAGAAAAGTTTGCTTTTTATTTAAAATATTCTGCGTTTTCATATTTCCAGTAGTTTTTAGCGGTTTCACTTGGAAATGAAAAAGTTGAATAGCAGTAATGATAATTTACATCATGTAGGTACGTATTTATTATACACTTTATTAAAATACGGAATTAAATATTAGGGATTTGATTCTAATAAAGCTCGCACAAAAACTACTTTACCATTTTAATTTTAACTGATTTTAAATGAAATATCTTATACTGCTTTTATTGAGTAGGTATATTTTGATATTTGCAATATTGAGTTTACTTTTTTAATTTATATATTCAATTTAAATTTTATTTATATGCACGTGACTACGCTTAAAAGGAAATTTTCGACACATTTCCCAACAAACAATGATACAATAATATGACCGACCATACACGGGATGTCAAAAAAAGAAACCCCTTTCTCATAACCCATAAAGGTAGCACTACGAAAAAAACTGAGCCAAATTGCATGACAATATTTGTTCCCAACCGCGGTACAGCCAGCAAAACAATATCAATTATTAAAACGGACAACGAAAACTTCATTGGTGTTATTTCCCGGGAGTGAATGCGTTCCATTTCATTGCAACTAACTGTACCGATCCGGTTATAACCGGTACAAATTAGTTACGTACGGTTTTAAATATTAATAAGGAATTATAGTAGTTTGAATATGGAATACTTTATGGCATTGGTGATGAAATTGAGAAAATGCAAATAGTTTAGCCATAAGAAAATAATAATATTTATGTACTTACGTGTTCATTTATTTTATAAATTAATTTTCAAAAAAGTCCAGACAATTTAGCAGTATTTTCTTATTTTTATATTTATTTAAATACATTAGGTACCTAGATTTATTACTTGGACTATTTACGACTATTTGATTTTCTATACAAAAGTCTCACACAGTATTAGGTACTATCTATCTAAAAACAGAAGCTTTTCTTAATTACTAACGTTTATCATTCATTAGCGATTATCCTTATTTAAATGACAGATATTTCGGAAAAGCCTTTCAAATATCGCTTATCTTAAACGAACGGACGAATTACGTCGACCCTTCATTAATAAAAGTTTATGTCTTGACATAGCGGTTTTGACATCCCATTTAGAGAAACTAATCTCATAGCCATTTTCACTCAATTACTGACGTAAAAATAATACGTATGATCGGAAAGCAATTCATTTGCTTTCATAAAAAAACTTGAACAATTATCTCAATAAAGTAGTTATTACCTCCTGAACATCCAATACCATTTTAATAACAGAGCGAAAAGAGCGCTTCATAAAAAAATAATCCCCCCAAAGGAATTCATATCGCGGAAACTTGCAACGCAATCGTCACGCCCCACCACGAATCGTAATAAAAGTGAAGCGGGCTACATATCGATTATCGCAATCGGCGAACCGAGGCGATCGCTGCAATCGCTCCGATAAATCACTCGAGTCATACCGAATCGAATATGCTCGCGAGTCGCGATAAATGATCGCGTGCTGATGCGCTCGTGTGTCCACCAACTTAGAAGATTGATGGAGGTTGTTGGTAAATATTTTTATTAAAATTTTGATCTTAGGAGATTGCATGATGTTGGCAGATTTTGAGATTGAATTTTAGTGTTAGTTTTTGTATAGACTCTAACTTTAGCTACTTTCATTTAAGATTGTTCTTACCGAGTTAAAGTATCAACTGATTTGAGTAACAAGCATTGATTCGTAGAGGCTCAAGAGAATCGATTTTATGCCAGTAATTTCTTTATTCAGCTGACGGATTGCAGATAAACGCTTAATTTAAAATTGAGAAATCCGATCATTTACCTGCAATCAAAAATCACATCGCCAAACTCAACAATCAAAGTTTGACCACACAAAGGTACAAGTTACAACACTATCTCCCAGATAAAGCTGCAGCCAGCAATCACGATGACAGTTAAGTGACATAATCACCAGCTGTCATCGACTCAACTCGGTTTGAAATCGGAATCCCACTCGAGTTTAGTCGAATCGCTCGATACTGTGACTGTGGAATGAAAATATCGAGTTGCAATACTTGTAATGCTTACTGTTAATTAAGGATTCTTCGATTAAAGTGAGTATTGTCATAACAGCTTTTAATTTTTTTTATTAAGATCAACTTTAATAAAATAGTAATTGTTAAGTTAAAGGCACATACTGTCAAGATATTTCTTGCATTCTAATTTTATTTAAAAAAAAACCTGCTAATGTAGATGTAGGTTCTTTAGCCATTCCAGTTGGTTGAGTCAGGGTTTTCAAATTCTACCTAACAATAGACTAGCTTTAAACATGATGTAACTCATTTTCTCCTTATCTCCTTGTACAGACGACAGCAGGTCACGGTACCTGCAAAATTTTACCAGTCAAACATCAACCTTCCACTATTGTGATAAGGTACAAAATCTATTGCAGAAATTTGACAGATTGTGGTATCTTGATGTGCTGTCGTCTGTACAGTGAAAACAGAGTCACATTTCGTCGCTCAAAATCCGGCCACGTAAAAGCGGATAGTGGTTTGGATATTTATGAATATGTAACCACAAATCGATATTGTTAATTGAATGTCAATCACCCTGACGAGCTCTGATAGCAACTGTAGTGATTTCCGCAACAATAGCCTGTAAATGCCTTACTTGGATAAAATTGTTCCATCATATCTATTTAGTTGGTATCAACTTAATTTATCTTTAGATGAACCTTTTTAGGATATGTATTATTATGTATAGATGCAATACAGAAGTGCTTATGAGTGTGGCTTACAACAAAAATGTAAGTATTAGGTATTTTCATTATTTTTGTCTATGCGTACGGCGTGGCACATGATGTGTTTATAGATAAAAAAATGCAATATAGCAACATATCTTTCAAATCTGAATCACACTTATTTTGGAACCTAAGCCTCAAAAATATTGGTTCCTAGAAAAATAAATCAAACCAGAATATCGGGAATATTGAAGAGATTCAATTGCCCTGACACCGGATAACGGTAGTTCCAAATAAAAATCCTGTAATCTGAAATGTAATAAAAACAGGAGAGGAACTACGAAATCACTTAAGCTTTCCAATTTTCCCCATAACCTGGCACCTGTCCCAAAAAATCCAATGTGAGATTTTATTTCATTCTCTGGAACAGATTTCTTAATAATCTTTCGACCCTCGCATTGTAGGAACTTGCAAATTAAATTAATCCAGGGCCGAATTCAATATCGGCACAGATCGGCCATCAAACTCCGGACATAAACCGTTGAGATCACTTGCCCGGAGTGGGCAAGTGAAACTTTCACCGGCCACAAATGTGATCTTCTTGTTAGAAGTACGGATATGATTTTGGCGATTTGTTTGTAGCTTGTTAGTGCGATAGTGGATGTACATATAGTGTTTATTAGGCGTTTTGTTGGTAACTGGCTGTTCCCGCGGTTTCATCTGCGTTCCGAGAGAATTAATCTAGTTTAAAAAAGTAGTTTATGTCCTTACTCAGGCTCTCGACTTTATATGTACCAAGTTTCATTTACCTCGGTTCAGGTCTTTTGGTGTGAACGTCGGACAGAAAGTTTTTTCGCATTTTTAATATTTGTAGGCATTGAGAGCTTTTGTAAAATATTATGTGTTCAGTCTTTTCTACTCTGAATAAAGTAACGGAAATGCTGAGCAGATTATGATAAGTACAAAAAATCATGTCAGTACTAGCTATCAATCATAGCTATACTTAAAATGTATGCTTAACCTCACACTCTTCAGGCTTATCATGATTTTCCTGTACTACAATTTATGCAATGGTGACAGTCTCTTATCACGAGACTCTGTATATAAATATGTATACGTAAGATACAAGTGTGAGTGTTACGTGACTTATGTCTGTGTGCGAGTCTCCGTGTCAACCTTCGTACGGTATTTTAAGGCACTTGATTTGCATAAGTGAGTTTCCTAAGTATGTAGCCGTCAGAAAGTATTGTGATTTAACTCGAAAAGTCGTGATTTTGTGAATTTACACTGTTGGGTATTTAATTTTGAAGTCTACAGCGTGTTTTGAATTACAATGGTGTGAAATCAAAATTATTTAATGTAGTTAAATTTTATAGTAGGAATAAATTAAATAGGTGACTTAATAACTACCTATTGNTCAGAAAGTATTGTGATTTAACTCGAAAAGTCGTGATTTTGTGAATTTACACTGTTGGGTATTTAATTTTGAAGTCTACAGCGTGTTTTGAATTACAATGGTGTGAAATCAAAATTATTTAATGTAGTTAAATTTTATAGTAGGAATAAATTAAATAGGTGACTTAATAACTACCTATTGTATATTAAAAATGTGTTTTAAACGTGAAGATAGTCATATTCTCATATACCTTCACAATTAATATAAGGTCGGTAGGGGCAAGACTAAACGGTTTTTCAATGAGATGAGCAGTGTTGTGTTTGAAGA
>NWSH02000078.1:9325225-9339476 GCA_002382865.2 Heliothis virescens | reverse complement strand
GCCCGATTTCTGCAAGCAATGCTGCGTGAAACTAGTCCGGGAATTCGGCAAGGAACGTCGCGCAGCGCTAGTAGAAGCCTCCAGCCTTATGAAAGACGGCAAGAGGACGCAAGCCGTCAGCTTGCTGCTCAAGCAAGGAGGAGACCTCACGCTAGCGGCCGCACAGGTGTTGTTGGCTCAGGTGAGTACACTGTACTCGTATGAGTACAGTAAGTGTGGCTAGGAGACCTAGGCTAGTGAAAGTTGGCTCGGGTGACTAATAATAATCTCGACCTAGCTGATTGTCAGCCAAAGCGGCTATTCTCATATACTGAGATCAGCCAGCTGCGCAGGACATATTATAGTACACAAACACTTGTGCAGACACAGGTGCACTTCCTTTTCCCTCACTCTTATAGCCCGATAAGACGGCAATCCGATACGACCGGAGAGAGATCAGGCGCAAGACCGACTGCAACGTGCTCTCCGATGCACGGGTGTATCAATCACCAACGTCCAGACTCCGGGTTGCTTTGTATAAATTTCTAAAACCCACAAAACGATTTTGGCCCGACTTGCGAATCGAACTCGAGTCGCTATGCCAACAACTATACCAACGAGGCTGAGTACATTGTACTCGTTTGAGTACAGTCAGTTGTGGACCGTGCCTATATGAGGACAGGAAAGAATAGTATAGAAAGAAGTAATATAAAATTATATCAAATTTATTTTAAATCTGTATTATTATTTCCAGGGTGACAGAAAAGGCGCAGTGAAGCTTCTAGAAGAGAGCGAGTACAAGTACCGGCCGGGAGTGATCGGCGTGCTGTGCACGTTGCTGTGTGCCGACAACGAGTATGAGAAGGCCTCGCAACTCTTCACCGATGTTTATAAGCATTATGATAATGATGAGGTTTGTTTATTTTATTTTGATTAGAGGTTGTTTTGGGATTAGGTTTATTTATGTTGGTATTTTATCTTCTCACTAGCTTCTGCCTGCCTTTTCACCCGCGTCCCGTGGGAACTACTCGGCGCACCCGGATAAAAAGTAGCCTATAGCCTTCCTCGATAAACAGGCTATCCTACACTGAAAGAATTTTTCAAATCGGACCAGTAGTTCCTGAAATTAGCGCGTTTAAACAAACTCTTCAGCTTTATAATATTAGTATAGATTTATTTCGGTTTCTTTATCATTATGGGAATTGATTTTTTACAAGTATCTTATGTACTGACGTAGTTAAATAATAGTTTTTCCAATGACTATAGCAATTTTGAGACTCATGGATTTTCCGATCGATTTTTTTGTCACGTTTAAAACAAAGTACCAGAAAATTGACGGTAGTGTGCAAGTACTAACGCTAGCACATCAACCTACAAATCTATTAAATTTCTTCAACAGATTTTCAACCTAATCGCAATAGTGGAAGGTTAATGTTCGATTGATATAATTTTACAGATTTGGATAGGTTGACCCCTAGTCCCTCTTCCATAGAATAAAAAAATAATTTCGCATATTCCACAGCGTTTCGCATCATTAATAAGCGTATGGCGTGCAGCGGCGGCCGTGCACGCGCGCGCCAACGTGCCGCACGAGGCCGCGCGCGCGCACGAGGCCGTCGCACGCGCCGCGCCCACCGACAACAAGAGCCTCGCACGACTTGTCAAGGCACTCGCACAACATGACCCCGCTAGAGCCAAGCAGTTGGCTGCTAATTTACCGCCGTTACATGAGTTAGAGGTCAGTACTTTTTAAATCATTAGACTACATTTTAGGCCGTCAGGCAGATTTGAGAAAACTGTATCACTCGATAAAAAGAAGAAGAAATCTGAACTTTGAAAGTAAAATTTACGAAAGGAAATTACAATATTAGCTTTTCGACAATTTATAATTTATTTCGTAATAAAAAATCACGTAATAAATCAATAAATATTACTAGCACCATAAATACAAACACACAAATCTTTAAAAAAACCTGATAAATATTGCAATCAATCTCAAACACATGATATTTGATGAAAATCATTAAAATATTCTACGCGTTTCTTTTTTAGACCAAGATCGACATAGACGCCTTAGAATCATCGAAATGGATGATGGGAGCCAAAGTTGTCAAGAAAACTGTACAAAGCAAACAAGAACAATCGCCTGGGTAACTATTATTATATTACAAATTAAATTAAATTCTTAAAAATGTGAAAATAACTTAAAATCTTTTTTTTTTCTTATTTCCTTTAGAACGCCTGGGTCGGAACTCCTTGGTAAGAAGAAACAGAAACGTAAGCGCAAGACCAAGCTTCCCCCCAACGCTGACCTCTCCAAAACTCCGGACCCAGAAAGGTAACAACCATTTACAAATAAATTATTAATTTTAGCTGCAATTTCAATCATTTTTAGGGTTCCGTACCCAAAAGGTAAAATGGGACCCTATTACTAAGACTTCGTTGTCTGTCTGTCTGTCTCCAAGCTGTATCTCACTAACCGTGACAGCTAGAAAGCTGAAATTTTCACAAAAGATGTATTTCTGTTGTCGCTATAACAACAAATACTAAAAACGAAAAAAAATAATTAAGGGGGATGGGGTACGGACCCCTTCGTGCGCGAGTCCAACTCGCACTTGGCCGGTTTTAGTACTTAAACTTCACAAAAAACTGAATCTAAATATTGAACAAAATTTTCAATCTGCTATACTGACTATTCACACTGCTTTTTAAACGACTTCTCGCACCCGGATAAAAATAGCTTATACTTACGTTGTTCTTATGTATGTATGAGTTACATTACTGCCAAGTTTCATCAAAATCCGTTCAGTCGTTTAAGCGTTAAGAAGTTGCATACAAACTTTGGGTTTTATAATATTAGTAGGATTAATAGGATTGTATTAAAATAAATATTGCTAATACCTAACGTTTTGTTGACAAAGATGGTTGCCGAAGTACGAGCGCACGGCGTACCGCAAGCGCCGCGGCGTGCGGCGTGACGTCATCAAGGGCAGCCAGGGCATGTCCACCACTGCTACTGATCAGTAGTGAGTATACAAACATATCTCAATACAATAATAAACACACATTTTTTAAGTTCTTTAGAGGAGCACTAGTTCTGTATTATAGAATCTGATCCAAGAATCAAGGACACTCTTTCTAGTTAAAATTATTTTGTATCCTTTCCAAAAACAATATTAGAATCGATAAATACTTATTTTTCGAGAAAGTTACTGAATTTCCAACAACTCGAGTGACCAGGGCCTGATTAACCCTTAGGCTAATTAGGCTGCAGCCTAGGGCGCGAGGATCGGGGGGGCGCGAGGAACCGGGGCCGCGGTGAAATCGTATCTTTGCAAGCACTAAAAATCTATAACCTACATATTTCAAGTAAACCGAGAACAACCACTAAAACTAAATGCGCTGAAATTGAAAGATGATCGGTCTGAATACTTTTATAGGTAGTATGACTGGTATGACTATGAACAGTGGCGGCGCTAGGCGTCGGCGACGTTGTCGACCGCCGACGGCCACGCGCCTGAGGGGCCTCGCAGAAATACTATCGATCGAGAACCTAGGTGGACCACTTATTAAAATTGACAAACAATGTTTTTATTTACTATATGTCATATTAGATCTACATTTAGTAAGAATCTAAGTATCAGAACATTTTTCTGCTGAAAATTTTGCGCTCGCTCCGCTCGCATCCTAAGTCATTCATTTAATCTTTTTTATCTATGTGTAGTCCGCAATCTACCAAAATGGAATGTGCAACTAAATTCATTATTAATTAAATAAATAAATAAAATGCTTGTAAAGGCCCAAGTGAAGTAAACGAATAGACTTTGACTTTGAAGAAAAAACCGCGCACCCTTTTCTTTCTACAGACTTTTTCCTATGTTTAATCCTCGGACTGATAAAAATTTTCGCGCTCGCTTCGCTCGCGCATTCATATTACCTATTATTTGTGTTTTACGCCTCCACGAATTAATTACAACAAGGTGGCAACTTCAGCTTTACAATATTAATAGGTAGTATACATGGTCAAAATAATATATTTTTGTGAATTGACCTAAAACTGTGAAAAGAAATCGCGATCGCTCTGCACGCGATGCCCTTTCCCTTGCAATGTTCCCACGTCGTCCTGAAAAGAATTTTTGCGCTCGCTTCGCTCGCGCATTCATATTTTTTTTCCTATGAACTTCTAAAATTGTTATTTGGCTACTGTTGTATGACCCCCTGGAAAAAAAATTGGATCAGCCCTTGGGCCTCGCGAACTTGGTTTAACCGACATACACATTTGGTCTAGCGCCGCCACTGACTATGGCTCATGTTAACTTTTTTACACACTAAGACAAAGTAATATACTGTTGTTGCCTACAGTAACACACATGGTGGGGGCGCGTCCTGATTATTAGCCTAGGGCGGTCAGTACTTTTGATCAGCCGCTGCGAGTGACCATTGCTTTCATAGAATATTTATTATTTAATAATGTTTCAAAGAATTCCGATCAAATAAAAAAGAAATTGATCGTACTATGCGCAATTTAATTGATATGTGGCCCCTTGGGTCTAGACTCCACATAAGCGGAGCGTAACAGTTTTTAAACAACCAACACAATTTCTCCGCTCTATCCCTGAGCAGATAAGTTGTGGATAATAATACCGACTGGACAGAGGCTAGATGTTTCAATAACGAATTATTTCTTATTCTCCACTTCGGTTTGGTGTCTGGCCCCTACATACTACCCATTTAGTAATCAGTGCTGATACATGAAATTAATTAATAACCCTTTTCCAGCGACATGAGCAAGCAGCAGCCCACGCCGACCGCGACGGCGGCCACCGGCGCCAAGAGCCCGCGCGTTGACAAGCAGACCGACAGCGCCTGGTCGCGCAAACAACAGCAGAAGAAGAAGGGCAAGGGCCGCAAGTGGTAGAAATATACACGTTTTATACATCTGATTTGTGTTTTATTTACTAGACCCCTAAATTCTTTGAAAAATAATGACTATAAATGTGAAAATATGAATAAAATGGGGTCCCGTTAACAAGTTTTAAAAAGCAGTAAACTTTCCTATTGGGACTGACCAGCAGTGCAGCAAAAAAAAGGTCGAGTCAGTTCGTTTATACATTTATGCTATAGATTTAGGATCCTGCCACCGTTTTCTATATCTATGAGTAATGCAATGACTTTCATATTGTGGGGACAGCAATTCCTACTCTTGCAATATCATTACTCTAATGTGTAACATTTTTTTTTACTTTCGTGATTTGTACACATAATTAAAAGGTATTTTACCTACATTAATTCCAGAGTGTTTAATAAATGTGCGAAATTTACAAATTACGTCCTCTTTGACGATAAGTTTTCACGACTGAACTAATAAATTTGGTGCATTCCCTTGACCAACTTCCAAATTCCTGTCCACAAGTCATGCATACGAGGTATGGGGAGACCAATTACAGTACAGAAAGAATAACTTACAAGCTATTCTAGCAAAATGTTATCTATCACCAACCCAATAAATAAACAACAATCCTTATTATACCAAAAATATTTATTCTAAAACATTAAAACTAAATTAATTCTTATCTCTTATTATTCTTCCTTTTAGATTTGCCGGGTCTCTGGTTTTTCTTGCTGTTGACCTTAAAAGATTTCGTTTTGAAATTGTTAGGTTTTTTCTGTGAGGCGCCATTGAAGCCATCAAAATTGTTTGACGAGTCCCTCGTGTTTAATTTCGAGCCTTTCTTTTTACCGCCAAATCCGAATTTCTTGTCTTTCATAGCCCGTCGTTTGTTGACCTTATTATGTGGTCCTTTACCGTCTTTTCCTTTATTATTGCCTTTGCCACCTTTGTTGTTGTCGTCTAAAAAGCCTAAGTCGGAAGACTTGCCTTTGCGCACACGTTTTAATTGTTCCAACATTTCTTTTTTCTCTGCTGCTTGTTTTAATCTGGCGTCGGTCTGAAAAAATAATAATTTCGTTAGTTATTTAACAAGACCCGGATGGAATTGCTGGTGGAAGCTAGTGCGTAAAATATGGGCCACACATGCAAATTAAGAGGCCTAAGGGTCGATTTATACTAGCGCAGAGTCGAAGCGCATCGAAGCGTCTTTCCAAAACCGAACATAACAAATTCAACCTTAACTCCACAGCGTAATGCACACATTACTNCGTCTGAGGGAAAAATAATTTTCGTTAGGTATTACCTAAGTAAAATATGGTACTACATAGGTACTCCTGCTAATACTATAAAGCAGAAGAGATCGTTTTATGCTAGCTTCAATACGCTTGTTTCAGAAAGTACTGGACAGATTTGAAAAATTATTTTAGTGTTAGATAGCCCACTTATCAAAGATTGGGGCAGTTGTTCCGACGAGACGCGGCCGGAAGCAATTGCTGATGGGAGATAGTATGTGAAATAAATATGATACACACATGCAAGTTAAAAGGCCTAACATATCTCAATTCAAAATGTAGATATAGATACTTATTTCTTTACCTGAACTCTCTTAGCAATCTTCTTTTGATCTCGGAGCTGTCTAACTTTCTCTGTGCGAGCCTGTGCTGCCTGTTTGGCCATCAAGTTCTTGCGAACCTTCTGCATGTGATCATCTGACTTAGCCATCTCTGCGAAGTAGTCATCTGGCCTGAAAATTAGAACAAGAATAAATTTAAATCAATATAGGAATAAACAAATAGACACTGTCATATTGTGCATGAGTTGTTCTCCATCTCATATTATTAAGAAATGCTAGTAGCCTTCTGTACTTCAACAATATAGTTTAGAAAAGGCTGCACAAAGAGCAGTCAGCAAAACTGATGGAGATCCTTTGCCCGCTGGGCTGCGGAATAGATGTAGAAGTGCAAAAGAGTAACTAAGGCTTTGGCAAACAAAGGGCTCTAGAAGGAAAAAAAATGGGTAGGGACTAAATTCTAGTTTGTGTGTTAGATCCTAGATTTTAGGCACTTTAAATAGCCTGTGTGACAATAATAATGGCGCATTTACGTTAGGTCGGTCGGCGGCCGCATTCGGTTTAACCGAAAAGCTTAGCTTACAACTAGTGTAAATGCACCATAAGAAGGGAAGTGGATGTTAGTATGACAGAGAGAAAGAACATATAGCACCAACAAAGAAGAAACCCTGTGGGAACAGTTAGAACAAATGGAAAACATCCAAGCTATATAAACCAGAATTAGTTTTAGCATAGCCCATAATTTTATAAAATACCTTCTTGTAGGAATTCCAAGATCTTTCAGCTTCTTGATGCCTTCCACTACAGCGGCCTGTGCTTGTCTGTGTAAGAGGTTCTCTCGTTTGAACTCATTGAGTACCGGATCTTGTGTTGGGTCATAAACCTCCTTTCCTTTGCTGTTCTCCTTTAAATTCCTGAAATGTTTCAAGTGAACTTGTTAGGCGATTCTTCATTTAAATATGGAACATCAACAGTACATATAACTATTGAGAGTTTCCACACTTTCCACTATGAATAAAGATTGTATCCCTTATTGAAGTCTTTGTTGTTGATTTTATGATTATGAGTGATGGCATGTCTTACTAGCATATTTATGTTTATTCATAGAAATATTCCAAAAGAATATGGACTGAGGCTACTATAGTTTTAGTATGAAATCAATACATTTTGCGAAAAGCATATAAAAAGACCACAATAGTTCAACCATGTGCAATGTTATGAAATATATGCTTTATTTGATTGAGTAAGAGAAATACATACTTTCTTCTCTGCGCGGTCTCCTGCATCTGCAGAGCTACGTCAGGTGCCATCGGCGCCACAGCCGTCACCAGGTCTAAAGACTCTACCCATGGCAGTTTCAACTGAAACTCTTTCAGCTTTACTTTCAGGTCTGCCACGTTATTTACATACTTCTTTTCAACCCTCTCGATTTCCTCATTCAGACCAGGCTTTAGCAAGCCCTTGGCAAACGCTTCTTGCAACTAAAATACATAAAACAAGAGAAATACACGTTAGAAACTATATCAGGTTCAAAACAGTAACGAACTTAAATATAGCCTTAAGTACTTACTTCTTCATCGGAATCAACCTCAGAGTCTGTGTCATTTAATACAAAGTCACTCATTGTTCAATATTATTGAATATTTGAACAGAAAATAATTATTTAAAATAAACTCCACAACAACATAACCTCAACTCCAAAACGTGTACTTGACAGCAAACGACTAGGGCTGTGTTGTGTGATTGTGTGTTGTAGTAAGTGGCTTTTGTCTCCGATATTCGAGTACAAATAAAAATCTACACGCTTTATGTGACTAAATTTCTAAACCAAATAAAAAAAATACTAAAGAGATTATAGACAACACAATATTTAATAAAAAATCAAGTAAAATATTTTTTATTTAGTATTCACATCATGAGACAAACGACGCCAGTGACACCTGTGAAAAAAAGCTGGTTTCAATGCAAAATCAAATCTTATCATGAATGCAAGAAGTGTAAAGCCACCTCCACACCACTTGTGAAGCTTGAAGGTACTCGGGAATGTTGATTAGAGCCAATGAGGCTAAGTTGCCTGAAGTTCACGTTGTAAGNGGGCTGTGTTATGTGTTGTAGTAAGTGACTTTTGTCTCCGATATTCGAGTACAAATAAAAATCTACACGCTTTATGTGACTAAATTTCTAAACCAAATAAAACAAAATACTAAAGAGATTATAGGCAACACAATATTTAATAAAAAATCAAGTAAAATATTTTTTATTTAGTATTCACATCATGAGACAAACGACGCCAGTGACACCTGTGAAAAAAAGCTGGTTTCAATGCAAAATCAAATCTTATCATGAATGCAAGAAGTGTAAAGCCACCTCCACACCACTTGTGAAGCTTGAAGGTACTCGGGAATGTTGATTAGAGCCAATGAGGCTAAGTTGCCTGAAGTTCACGTTGTAAGTCAAAGTACCCCACCACACTCCTCATATTCACCTAATCTCGGCCAACTTCACTGGTGCGGAGGCTGTTTCAAAGTTATACTTATCTTTGCCCAAAAACTCCTCATTTGCGATATGAAATAGATCACCCCTGATACATGTCTGCATTTATATATATTAGTCGTATGATTAAGAATATACTTAGGCATTCCCTTGACGATCAAATAAATTACACAATATTACGAATAGAGATAAAGGGAGGCAATACACACGTATTTTTATACATTTTTACTTGCGTGCGGTGAAATCCGGCCAGCACTTCTACAACACGACAGGCCATGGTGTCCTAGGCTGTCGACAGCTTCTCCGCAATGGCAGCGATGCAGAGCAACACAGGGAGCGCCTAACCGCAGGCATGTAGCGATGCGGAACGTGGTGTCGTCCAGCATAGTACATACCTATGCTGGCTGACGGGATCGCCTGTAATAAAAGACCCGACTCCCAGTCTCCCACAGCCAACAAACGGGCTCGCTCAGCAGCATTACGTGACGTACCTATCTAATAGGTTTTTCCGTATAATACTGCGGAGCGGCCCGGAGCAGGGGTTGCCGGGTATATCCGTATTGGGNTGGAGGCTGTTTCAAAGTTATACTTATCTTTGCCCAAAAACTCCTCATTTGCGATATGAAATAGATCACCCCTGATACATGTCTGCATTTATATTAGTCGTATGATTAAGAATATACTTAGGCATTCCCTTGACGATCAAATAAATTACACAATATTACGAATAGGGATAAAGGGAGGCAATACACACGTATTTTTATACATTTTTACTTGCGTGCGGTGAAATCCGGCCAGCACTTCTACAACACGACTGGCCATGGTGTCCTAGGCTGTCGACAGCTTATCCGCAATGGCAGCGATGCAGAGCAACACAGGGAGCGCCTAACCGCAGGCATGTAGCGATGCGGAACGTGGTGTCGTCCAGCATAGTACATACCTATGCTGGCTGACGGGATCGCCTGTAATAAAAGACCCGACTCCCAGTCTCCCACAGCCAACAAACGGGCTCGCTCAGCAGCATTACGTGACGTTTCTAATAGGTTTTTCCGTATAATACTGCAGAGAGGCCCGTCCCATTGTTTCTGAGAGCAGGGGTTGCCGGGTATATCCGTATTGGGACTAGCCATTTTCCAGGCATCCAGCGCATCGGTCAAACACGGCACCTCTACATCAACCAGTGAAGCAGCAAACAATATTTTCCTGGTTAATGTATCAGTGCTGTGAACCGAGGAGAGGAATGCCGGTAAACTGATACTAGAAATTTTGCGGACGCCGAGGCCTCCCATGCGTATTGGGAGTGCAGCTTGCTGCCAGGCTCGGTCGTCCAAGGCCACGTTGAGGATGGAGGTGAGGGTGCTCCTGACAATTTTGTCTACTTTGTCCAAAAGTTGTGGATGTTTCCATATGTGAGATGAACGAAGAATATAAGTAAATTTTGGACCGAAACAACAATAACGAATCAGAGTGAAAGCCGAATGTAAACTAATTTTGGATAACCTTTCCGATACATCGTTAAAATTTTGAATTTTTTCATCAATAAAATTGGAGAATGACTCTTCGAAAATAGGTGACCCCAGGAGGCGGAGAGAACTTCTTTCCAATACGGTGATGTTTGGTGATATAGATTTGAATTTTGATAAAACGGATTGCTTGTTGATGCTGTCGGGGAGGAAAATTTCACATTTTGATAAATTTAGTTCAAAGCCAATAGAGTTATTTTTCAATCAAAGTTTTGAAGTCATGGGATACGATATCCGCATCGCCTCCTAGAATACCATCATCGAAATACCTAAATTAGAATTTAGCTGTCGAATAATAGGATCTTTTGCTAGACTGAAAATAACAGGCCCCAGAGGGTCACCTTGTTGACATCCGACGGCCGAATCCGACAATATAAAGTATATTGGTCTGCTTCAATTTCATTTGATTACTCAAAGATTATCTAAGAACATGCGAGTTAATAGGTTGACCTTATGTGACTGTTATTTAGCGATGAGTTATATTGAAATGTGAAAGTTGAATGATAAGACATGGACCAAAACGATCGATGAGTGTAAAATTCCAATACTATAAACTATCACTTCTTTACTAATCATAGACAAATCGTGGTTACTTATTTAAGAACGCATTCATTACCAGAAAAAACCTTCCACTTTTGTCTANTTGACGGGATCGCCTGTAATAAAAGACCCGACTCCCAGTCTCCCACAGCCAACAAACGGGCTCGCTCAGCAGCATTACGTGACGTATCTAATAGGTTTTTCCGTATAATACTGCGGAGCGGCCCGGAGCAGGGGTTGCCGGGTATATCCGTATTGGGACTAGCCATTTTCCAGGCATCCAGCGCATCGGTCAAACACGGCACCTCTACATCAACCAGTGAAGCAGCAAACAATATTTTCCTGGTTAATGTATCAGTGCTGTGAACCGAGGAGAGGAATGCCGGTAAACTGGTACTAGAAATTTTGCGGACGCCGAGGGCTCCCATGCGTATTGGGAGTGCAGCTTGCTGTCAGGCTCGGTCGTCCAAGGCCACGTTGAGGATGGAGGTGAGGGAAGTTGTGGATGTTTCCATATGTGAGATGAACGAAGAATATAAGTAAATTTTGGTCCGGAACAACAATAACGAATCAGAGTGAAAGCCGAATGTAAACTAATTTTGGATAACCTTTCTGATACATCGTTAAAATTTTGAATTTTTTCATCAATAAAATTGGAGAATGACTCTTCAAAAATAGGTGACCCCAGGAGGCGGAGAGAACTTCTTTCCAATACGGTGATGTTTGGTGATATAGATTTGAATTTTGATAAAACGGATTGCTTGTTGATGCTGTCAGGGACGAAAATTTCGCATTTTGATAAATTTAGTTCAAGGCCAATAGAGTTAAATTTTTCAATCAAAGTTTGGAAATCATGGGATACGGTATCTGCATCGCCTCCTAGGATACCATCATCGAGGTACCACACATTGAATTTGGAATTTAGCTGTCGAATAATAGGATTTATTGCTAAACTGAAAATAGCAGGCCCCAGAGGGTCACCTTGTTGACATCCGACGGCCGAATCCAAAACGTTGTCTTTATATAGTAATTTCGAAGAATGTCTGTAGCATTGCCATAAAAAATTGTAAATTTTGNCGAAATACCTAAATTAGAATTTAGCTGTCGAATAATAGGATCTTTTGCTAGACTGAAAATAACAGGCCCCAGAGGGTCACCTTGTTGAC
Organism: Heliothis virescens; assembly: GCA_002382865.2. Lineage (NCBI taxonomy): Eukaryota > Metazoa > Arthropoda > Insecta > Lepidoptera > Noctuidae > Heliothis > Heliothis virescens. Next base: position 9,327,314 of record NWSH02000078.1, on the reverse strand, counting down.
ATCCGACGGCCGAATCCGACAATATAAAGTATATTGGTCTACTTCAATTTCATTTGATTACTCAAAGATTATCTAAGAACATGCGAGTTAAGGTGAATGCGACGACTAGAAGCGGGAAATTCAAATATAAAATGGTTTTTTCATGTTTTACCTAAGTTAACATTCAATATGAGGCGTGATCTTATGATTGGCGGTTATAATATCCCACAAAGTAATTTCTGATGTCCTTGTTTAACTCCGAAACTTCTTACAATAAACTATAAACTGTCGAAACTATGATATTTCGCAATAAAACTTTTTTTACAGTTACATTTAATTTGTAAGAAGTTTTGGAGTTAAACAAGGACATCAGAAATTACTTTGTCTATGATTAGTACAAATCGTGGTTACTTATTTAAGAACGCATTCATTACCAGAAAAAACCTTCCACTTTTGTCTATTCTTCCTTTGGAATAAAAAAATATAAAAAAATGTCTTTTAATTCTACCCATAAACTATTAGTAACTAAACTGAAGTACTTTTAAAGTCGAAAAATAAGTTTTTAATAAATATAAGACATTTTTCTATAAACTTAAATAAGAAAATGCATTTTTAATTCATGATACGAATTTAAAGTTCTTTCTATTGTCCAGCAAAGCCAAAAATGAAAATTTACACTCATTTGACCGGAAGTACTTAGTAGTTCGACATGTTTCATGAAACCCCCGTTGTTTTGTATCAAGAAAATGCAATGGCCGCCATCTTCGACTCTTGCGAATGTTTTGGTCGTAGTTACGGACTTTGAGGCCTATTTAATACGTGCTATGCAATTATTTGATGGAAATAGTTTCGCTACGTCCTAGGTGTTGTAAAATCGCTCATNATGAAACCCCCGTTGTTTTGTATCAAGAAAATGCAATGGCCGCCATCTTCGACTCTTGCGAATGTTTTGGTCGTAGTTACGGACTTTGAGGCCTATTTAATACGTGCTATGCAATTATTTGATGGAAATAGTTTCGCTACGTCCTAGGTGTTGTAAAATCGCTCATAAACAGGTCAGTACAAGTTTCCTTCAGTATTTTCTGGAAAAGTGTTTACATCTGGATTTCATACTGCCTAACTATTGTGATGTTGTCATTTTCTATAAATATTTAGTGTATTCTGTTTTAAAAACCTTAATAATACACAATATCTCTTCAAGTAAGTCAATAATATTTTATGGAGGTGATATAAATACACAAACCTCATTTTCGTATGTACTTATATTTCTCATGTCTTTGTTACTAAGGGGAATAAGTGGCGTTCTCATGTCTAGTATTTCGATTAAATCTGAATAAAACCGATAAACATCAGGATAAATTCTGATTTAAAGACAGTGTTTACTTTTTTTGATGTTTATTACTAAGACATTTCAGTTTCCGTGCTACAATAATGGCGGCAGTGGATTAACCTATTCGCTTATTTTACGCATTTATTCCATTGCTATATCATTTATTATGCATTATTTTAGTGTTTTTCTTTATATTTTCTCGTAGGGAACAAAATAAAGTGACTTTCAAATAGTTTTGTGGAACAATGACCTCGGCGGTCGTATCCTATTTGTGGACTAAAAATATTTTACCAAGAACATTATGGTGTACATCGCACGTATACCTGATCATTTTGAGGATATATGGGTAAAGGGTAGATTTTCGGTTGCAGTCACATGAAATAAAATTTGGGGGCCGAGGAGCACTCCAAGGCGTCATCTCGGGTTTGACCCAAGATGATAGTATATACAGCATGTCAGCTACATCAGAATACGAACCAGCGGCCCGGCAAGTGAGTACAACCTATTTACTTACACTGAACCCATTACCAAGGTCTCTGACCAGTCCTGCTGACTTGGACACTTAGCCACTCACTTAGCACTATATTTGTAAATATTATGATTTTGTAACCAATAACATCATGTTCCTACACTGCTTTCCTACTTCCTTCACCACTATTAAGTTGCACAACTTCACAAATCCTTCTTGCACCTTCTAATTTGCTCCACTAAGCCCATGACTAGCTACTAATATAAATATAAAGTGAGAGGTGTCAACTTCTTACCTACTCTATTTATATA
>NWSH02000078.1:9301647-9325125 GCA_002382865.2 Heliothis virescens | reverse complement strand
CAATAAAGCTTGACCTGCAATTAAAATGTATACTTTCGGCATGTTTTATTAACTTGCAAATTTCTTTTGTTCTAGGGGCGACAAAACAACATTACTCACTGAAGACGACATTATCGGCATGGAAGAGCGACCAAATCTTTCTGAAGAACTGAGGAGGTATTCTTTCCAGCCTTTAGCGTTCGTGATGTTGGACCACACTTACGCGCAGCCCGCGCAGAAACAACCGACGGCCACTCCGCCCACGACTCCGGTGTCCACCGGCCCACCTCCCGCCATCATCTCGCCCACTCTGACTACATCTCCAATGAGTCCTTTAAAACGTAATTCTCCTGTTATCATGTCCACCGCGTCTTACGAAATGCCTTTGACAGTGCCTACTAGTGTTGTTGGAACACCTATACCTGTTTCTACAATACAAATGGCGCCGATTACTTATAAGCCGACGCCAGCGCCGCCGCCCGATGACGATGCTGCTTCTGTGATATCGTCAATAGATGGCGACAGGAAAGCTAACAGAGGTGGTAGTGATACGGAAACTGCCCCTGAAGGCGAGGAAGAGGGAAAGACAAGATGCATTTGCGACTTTACACATGACGACGGCTACATGATATGTTGCGACCGCTGCGGCGAGTGGCAGCATGTNTCTCACAACAATAAAGTCTGAGAAGAAATCTCCACAACAAATTAAACACGAGTATCCGCCTCTGTCACCAGTCAAATCATCAGCGGTGATGGCCTTAAACTTCGATGAACCGCCTAAACCTGAGCCTGTAGAAGATATTAAACCAGAAATAGATCTAATAGCCAAAGAAGAAATGAAGCCTGAAGACCTGGATGAACCAGACTACTGCAAGGAGGAACCTATTGAAGAGAAGTTTGAAGAAATAAAACACGAAATTCCGCTTCCAGTTGTAGAGGAACCCAAGCCTTTCATTGTTCCAAAGGTAGAAGAAAAAGAAGTAAAGGAGATAAAACCAGAGAAAGAGCCTGTTTATTCTGATGAGGAGAAACCAGAAAAGGTCNTGCTTCCGCCTTTACCACAGCCATCGTTAGCTTTACCTAAGCGAGGACCTAAGAGACCGAAGAAAGCAGAAGTTGTCAGAAAAGGTACTAAGAGAAAACTATCAGAAAAACGAGTCAAACGCAAGAAAGAAATGATGCTGAACAGAAGTAAATATAACTCCGCAATGTCAAATCAATCGCACTTCCAGGACTCGTACGAATTAGCCGTCACGAACCACTACAGTCCAGAGTTGAGAGCTAAAATCATGAAGTACAGCAGCAAGCTAGGTAATACTCCTAACATGGCGTATGCTATGAATGCGCATTTATGTACCACTGTGCCTCACGCTGGTGGAAAGATTTTGATTGCAACAAAGGACTTGAAAGAAAACACGCCAGTAATAGAGTTACGTGGCAAGTACATGTTGTCTAACCAACACAGACCACAACTTCAGAACTCAGCAAGAGCGGGCAGCCAGAAGCCGGGGCCTTTTGTTTTCTTCTACAGATTGCCTAAAGATAACACGCAAATATGTATTGACACAAGAACGTACGGCAACGAAGCGAGATTCGTCCGAAGATCATGTAAACCTAACGCTGAATTGCAACATTGCATTGTTAAGGGCACATTACATGTTTATTTGGTGTCTATAGGAGTTGTTCAGTCTAACACTGAAATAACTGTTGGTCACGATGCTGACGGCAGTAAGCAGCCGTGCGCTTGCGGTAATCCCAAACACTGCAAAGTGAACGGCCTCAACACGCTGGCGTCGAGAAAGAGCGTGGATTACCCTCCACGGGAGAAGAGAAGCAGAAATAGATGTTTCAGTTCTTCATCACCAGTATCTCCGCCACTCGCGCCAGCTGTCACCACACCAATCAAGGAATTTCCGCCACAAATTCTCACAACAATAAAGTCTGAGAAGAAATCTCCACAGCAAATTAAACACGAGTATCCGCCTCTGTCACCAGTCAAATCATCAGCGGTGATGGCCTTAAACTTCGATGAACCGCCTAAACCTGAGCCAGTAGAAGATATTAAACCAGAAATAGATCTAATAGCCAAAGAAGAAATGAAGCCTGAAGACCTGGATGAACCAGACTACTGCAAGGAGGAACCTATTGAAGAGAAGTTTGAAGAAATAAAACACGAAATTCCGCTTCCAGTTGTAGAGGAACCTAAGCCTTTTATTGTTCCAAAAGTAGAAGAAAAAGAGGTAAAGGAGATAAAACCAGAGAAAGAGCCTGTGTATTCTGATGAGGAGAAACCAGAAAAGGTTGAAGAAAAGAAACCTAAAGAGGAACCGAAAATAGAAGAAGATAGACCAGTGACGAGAGAGTTCATGGCTAAGTCAGCGTGCCACGACAGATCGTCAAGATCCAGCAGAACGGCGTGCGTGAACCAAGACTCTCTGGACGACAAAACGGACGACTCTCAAGACAAAATACAGACTAATAACAAAGAGAAAGAAAAAAGGAAAATGGTTAGTTCGAAGAACTCAATCGAAACTCAACCTCCTAGCCTTGGGACCAGACAAAATTCTAAACCTGTGTCAAAATTACAGACGCGCGAGGAACGTAAAATGGAAGCTATAATGAAGGCGTTTGAACGCATGGAAAAGGCTGAACAGCGCAAACAGGAAGTTAAAGAAAGGCAGAAGAGGCGAGAGTCGGATCCGCACCCCAACGCCAATGATAAGGACGACGAGGAAGAAGTCCACAACACTACGAAAAAGAGGAAAAAGTGAGTACTCTATGGTCTACTGTTACATAACCTCTTTGAACACTATTTTTGCTAGATAATTGGCATTATTCCAATTTTATTTAAATGTATATATTTTTCTGCGTGTAATAAAAATGCGGCCAAGCGCGTATATCCGCAGTGCCTAGGTTCTCCAACCAGAAACGGTTAGCTGAAAAGAATGTGTAATAGTTTACCTACTAACATATTTATATTCAAAGTAAAGCTAATAAAAATCTATTATGGCTTTATAGTTATAATCAGTAGATTGTAACATAGTGATTGGATGCATAAGTGTTATTGATTTCTATACAATGCAAGTTAGTCTTTATCATAAATATTTCTCATTATCATTATATTCTAATAGAAGCTCCTATCCAATCTTACTTCAATTTTTATGTTAAGAAACTTCTAATGAAGTAGTGATTGAGAATTTAGTATTTTCAAGACAATCAAACAAGTACTAAATTATGAACATACAAACAAGTCTCATACTTTTTAACCACATTTCGCTTGCTTGCATCCCTTTTACTTGGTTACCCCAATATTGACTTGTTAACTTTCTATAGGCGCAAGGGCCGAGCTCGAACGACATCTCAGTCGAACCGTCGTCGGCTGAACTCGGCCGACAGTGACATGGTGACGTCAGGCGACGAGGCCCCGCCCCCCCCCGTTCCCCCGCCACGCCCACCCCCACCCCGCAGGAACAGCGTCGCCCCGCCCCCTGTTGAACATCATGAACGGACTAATGAAGTACCCCATGAGGTAAGTTGAATATGTAATTAGGAAAATCCTATAAGTAGGTAGTAATCTTGTCTTATAGGATTCTGGCAAGAGTCAGAGTAGAACAGTTTTGAGATGGATTTTTATATCTCAATAATTCAAACCATATTGAAAGTCTTCACNGACATCTCAGTCGAACCGTCGTCGGCTGAACTCGGCCGACAGTGACATGGTGACGTCAGGCGACGAGGCCCCGCCCACCCCCGTCACTCCGCCCCGCCCACCCCCGCCCCGCAGGAACAGCGTCGCTCCGCCCCCCGTCGAACATCATGAACGGACTAATGAAGTACCCCATGAGGTAAGTTGGTAATTAGGAAAATCCTATAAGTAATTTGAGAAATCTTGTGTCTTATTGGATTCTGGCAAGAGTCAGAGTAGAATAGTTTTGAGATGGATTTTTAATTACCTTGAATATGATGTTAGTAATTTCTCGATAATTCAAACCATATTGAAGGTGCCTTCATTTCTTCATATTTCTATATCAAATGTTTTGTTTCCAGGAACTTGGATTGAGTTCCGCATNAATATTGACTTGTTAACTTTCTATAGGCGCAAGGGCCGAGCTCGAACGACATCTCAGTCGAACCGTCGTCGGCTGAACTCGGCCGACAGTGACATGGTGACGTCAGGCGACGAGGCCCCGCCCCCCCCCGTTCCCCCGCCACGCCCACCCCCACCCCGCAGGAACAGCGTCGCCCCGCCCCCTGTTGAACATCATGAACGGACTAATGAAGTACCCCATGAGGTAAGTTGAATATGTAATTAGGAAAATCCTATAAGTAGGTAGTAATCTTGTCTTATAGGATTCTGGCAAGAGTCAGAGTAGAACAGTTTTGAGATGGATTTTTATATCTCAATAATTCAAACCATATTGAAAGTCTTCACTCTTCATATTTCTATATCAAATGTTTTGTTTCCAGGAACTTGGATTGAGTTCCGCATGCCTATTAGTCGAAGCTGCAGTTGGGTCAGTAGAATCCGCCTTCAAATTACCAAAAACAAAGAAAACTATGGCCACAGAATGGATAGGGAGGTCGCCTGAACGGACACCATCGCCTTATAGGTCCCCTTATAGACCTGCCTTAGTATCTGCGCCGTCCTTAGAAAACTTGGTCAGAGTAGCCTCTACGATCATAGGTGATTTAAGTGGTGGACACGATCTGGATCACGAAGAAGATTCTAGACTTTCTCCGCCTAGAACGCCCGGGAGAGATAGGAATAAGCCTCCGAAGAAAGCCAAGCGAATAACCAGGAGTACACCACCCGCGGAAGTAGCTGAAGTGGTCACGCCGATCATAGCGCAACATAGTGCCAAGAAACGGTGGCTGAGACAGGCCATCAGTGAGGAGAGTGACTCACCTGTTGCAGGTTCGTATTCTAAAGGTGATAAATATTCATATTTTGTAGTATTTCATGAACGATGTATTTCTAAGTTAAATTTTAGACGTCTTTGTTCCAGAATCTCCGCCAAACGAAATGGTGACACCATTGAAGAAGAGGCGGTTAGCCAGAGAATCGCTGTCGTGCGAACAGAACACTATTGTGCCTGTAAGTAGCTTTGCAATTGTCTTTTAGAGATTTTTGACAGTAAAGTTACTAACCTACAAACTTTATTTATGCAGTGTAATGACGAAACTTCGCCTATTTTAACGTCAGAGGACTCGCCGGTCAAAGATGACACGCAAGCGTTGACGAGGCAATATAAAGTGAGAAATATTATGGATAGTATATACGGTAGGGACAGAACTCGTTCGGACAGCGGCCAGGGCTCCGACGACCAGTGCAATATAGACCATGACGTGTTGAACATGAATATTAAAGGGCCACATGACAGTGAGAACATTCGGAGAATCATTGGAGTGNTTTCATGAACGATGTATTTCTAAGTTAAATTTTAGAAGTCTTTGTTCCAGAATCTCCGCCAAACGAAATGGTGACACCATTGAAGAAGAGGCGGTTAGCCAGAGAATCGCTGTCGTGCGAACAGAACACTATTGTGCCTGTAAGTAGCTTTGCAATTGTCTTTTAGAGATTTTTGTCAACAAAGTTACTAACCTACAAACTTTATTTATGCAGTGTAATGACGAAACTTCGCCTATTTTAACGTCAGAGGACTCGCCGGTCAAAGATGACACGCAAACGTTGACGAGGCAATATAAAGTGAGAAATATTATGGATAGTATATACGGTAGGGACAGAACTCGATCGGACAGCGGCCAGGGCTCCGACGACCAGTGCAATATAGACCATGACGTGTTGAACATGAACATCAAGGGGCCACATGACAGTGAGAACATTAGAAGGATCATTGGAGTACCCACGCCTGAAGACGAACTTCCGCCTGAAATACCCAAACCTGAAGACATCAAGACAAATAACAATAATGTTGAAATAGACGAAAGTAATTATAACAAAGTCGTGCCAATGGAGATAGATACTACGATACCCGCGCAGCCAAAAATACAGGAATCGATCGACAGCAATATCGACGTGAAAGGAATTGAGAGTCCGACCGACAAACTGAACAGCTGCCAGTCTGCCGACACGAGCGGGAACTCGTCGCCACAACGCGACGAGATGGACGACATACAGAAAAANATAACAAAGTCGTGCCAATGGAGATAGATACTACGATACCCGCGCAGCCAAAAATACAGGAATCAATCGACAGCAATATCGACGTGAAAGGAATTGAGAGTCCGACCGACAAGCTGAACAGCTGCCAGTCTGCCGACACGAGCGGGAACTCGTCGCCACAACGCGACGAGATGGACGACATACAGAAAAAAATACACTCATTCCACACAGAGAATATACAAATACTTAAAAGTAGAAATAAGAAGCCCAAAGAGAAACGGAAGAAAGTCAATCTGAACTTCGACCTCAACATGGTAGACGATCAGATCAGCGTGCAGTTGCGGACGGAGAACGACACGTCTTCTAAAATAATAGAGATCAACGGGGACATACACGACGACATGAGCAATTCTATTCACGATGACGTCAAAGTGCATGTGTCTCCTGAGAACATACCTCTGCCGCCTGTCGAGTCAATACCTTTGCCGGCTCCTGAAAACATCCCGCTGCCCGAAGAGCCGAGCCCGATGCCCGTCATACCGCCGCCAGAAACGATACCCTTGCCAGAAGAGCCCATGAAGCCTGTGAAGACGATACGTCCCTCATCGCCGGTGGAAAAGCTCGACAAAATCGAGAAACCGTTCTCAATCGACAGGCCGTCCGTGCTAGAGAACTCAACACTCCCCTTCTCATCGCGGTTCAGTTCGACGGGGCTGTTTTCTGGCATTTTCAGCAACATGTCACAGTCGTTCAACATGGACAGTTCAATAAACGAGAACGTACCAAACATGTCTATAATAAAGAGTGCAATCGATAGGACTACAAGTTTAGATAGTAGTTTGTTTGACAAGGACAGTATTACGCCGGTGGACGATTTGAAGAATGTGCAGGCGATATTAACGCGAGTGAACAATATGGACTCGAATAACAGTGTGATATTATCGGGGGTGCTGAACAGTTCGAACAAGGCGCGGCTGCTGGCGCCTTCGCCCAAGCCGCTGGCGAAGCCCTACTGCCCGCGCTCGCACGACCCGCGCCTCAACCCGCCGCCCCTCGAGAAACCCAAGCCTGTCAGGAGGAAGGTCAGTCCATGAATTACGTCACTTTAGTATATCTTCTGTAACCCTATCTTATAGACGTATTTTTTTCTGTCTCTACTTGCAATCAAGCAATGATTATGAGCAAATCGGTTCTGTAATGTCTTCATCATTTAGAAAGCTGCATCAAATAGACGTAGCTTTCTAAAACATGCAGAAATGTTATTGCAAGTTAAGTCATATTATCTCCTTTTATGAATTGCGTATGATAATTATGTAGGTACCTCACTGCAGTAATAGGCAAATGAAAAATATTCTATAAGTACCTACAAATTAAATGCACAATACTGTTGTGTCACGTAAAACCAGACCAAGGTCACAGATTAGATAATGGCCAATACTGATGTCCACGTGATATTTGTATTAATGAGGATTTCTCAGTAGCCTACATTCATGTTTTTGTTTGCACTAGTTATGTAATGCATGTCTAGTTATCGCTGGTTTTAATTATCAGTAAATGTTAGAGGTTAGACTTTCGCTTATGAATCGAATAATAATATAGTTTATCAGCGTGTACAATATACATAGTTATACATTTAGCGCAACTCTAGTTAAGTGACGCTCGGAGTGTTTCAAAACAGAGCGTCGACCGATACGCCGACGGATGTTGTTCTAATGCTAGGGCACAGTTATCGGCTTGCCGAAGATTCTGTATGCTCATGAATTGATCTAGTAAACACCATGCCTTTTAAAAATTATAAAATTTATCAAATTTTGGCACTTTTATGTGATTTAAGACCGTTGATAGAAAGGGACCAAAGAACCTACGTAACCTATTATTTCTTTATTCCAAAAACTTATCAAGGGATTGCATTTCTTTCTGGCTAATCATAGTAGATTCTCATCAACTTCGCAACCATTCGTCTTAATCTGGTGCTGCAGTACCTAGAGATTTCGAAAATCCACCTAACAGCTTCCCAACACAGAACTTTTATGAAGACAATTGTATAACTACGCAGCTCTCTATAACGGAGTACCGCAAGCGGCACCTGGGCGGGTGCGCGGAGGAGGGCGGCGGCGACAGCGGCNCCATGCATTTTAAAAATTATAAAATTTATTTCACTTTTGATTTGTTTCTACTATTCCATCAAATTTTGGCACACTTATGTGATTTAATATCGTTGACAGAAAGGGACCAAAGTACCTACGTAACCTATTATTTCTTTATTCCAAAAACTTATCAAGGGATTGCATTTCCTTCTGGCTAATCGTAGTAGATTCTCATCAACTTTGCAACCATTCGTCTTAATCTGGTGCTGCAGTACCTAGAGATTTCGAAAATCCACCTAACAGCATCCCAACACAGAACATTTATCAACAACATTATATGACTACGCAGCTCTCTATAACGGAGTACCGCAAGCGGCACCTGGGCGGGTGCGCGGAGGAGGGCGGCGGCGACAGCGGCTCGCCGGGGTCGGCGGGCGAGGCGCCGGCCGAGTGGTCCAGCGAGTCGTCGGGCGCCGCGTCGCTGTCGCCGCAGCGCCTCGACCGCGCCGCGCAGGCCGCCGCCGACGAGCTCGAGCAGCGCCTGCACCGCGAGCTCGCTGCCGATCATGCGCCTAAAGGTTAGCTTACTACTTCATCATCTTTATAGCCCTTTCCTAGAGCTGTGACTGCATCAAGAGCTCGCTATTGACTCCATGCGCTTAAGGATCAGTGCCAAGTGCATACTGCATACTTATCTTAATTTTGATTATTTTATGTAGAAATTATTTCAATTTCACTGTTGGGAAGCTACACTATACCCAGGGGATTTAAGCTATGTTTTATCAGAGTATGGGAAGTAGTTTCCACAGGACATTGGAGAACCTGCGAGAAACAGCTGGTTATTTATAAGAAATTGGGAAACATCTGATATTGACTGACAACTGAAACTGACTGGGAAGCATACTGATTGGTTAAGATATATTTTCAAGAGTGATACATTTACACATTCGTTTTTAACTACGAACAAAAAGCTGTCGAAATTATAATCAACTCAATATAATTGACAATATGATTACAGGCGCGCATGATCACATTGTATACAATTATATTGTGTAGTGGAGCACAAGCAATTGATTCAGTCAATTGTTTGATGCGCCCGCGCCGCTATTACGTGCTGGCATACACGATTAGCGTAGCGTTATTACGCTCCCCTCGTGAATGCGCTTTCCAAAGGAAGTTTGTACTGTCGAGCGAAAAACTGTATGAGGAAACGAAAGCGATATGTCGAAAAACAACAACAGATTTTTACAAGTACAAGAAAGTCTTTACTATTAAAACCTTTGAACTTAAATCCCAACCGATGAATACTAATACTGGCTCCACATTCCAACATAGGCACTGTCCGATAATAATTATTTAGAGACATCACTTTAATCATCTCTGTATTGCTACAAAATGCGTTTAAACTCTTGGTAACTACTGCATACTTGCATCTACTGAGTATGCAAATGAATCGCCCATAAAGTATGACATACACAGCTAGATAAACTAGGTACCTATCTACCTATATAACGAATGCATACTCGTGGCTTCAGCGTTATGCAATAATCGACCCCCGGTTTATCGACGTTTTGTATGTTTTTGTGTTTAATTCATTGATAACGTTCACACAAACACCGCTGTTGTTATGTCACTGTGTTTCCATAGCTATTGGACGCGTGTCGGCTTTCTATGTTACCTGTGTACGCGTGTAATTTGCTTGTTGCAATGTAGCAAGTTAGCAGGCAAAAAAATCATATTTTTTTCTTTATTATTTTTAACAGAAACAAGATTTTGACAATATTGCGTATTATGTCTATTACCAAGGCCACACAACCCGGAAGAATCGCTTCACATAACGAGGGGCCCTATAAATGTTCAAAAGTATGGTACAACATAATGCCCTGTGTATCAACAAAAATATTGATGATTCACACAAGTACTCGAACAATCAAGCATGCTAATAAAACAAGCGTAACTTCTGTGTAAATGTTTAAGACAAAGCTGTAATGTTAGCAGCGACGAGCTCGCTACTCGCAATAAAGACTAAAATCATTACCGAGGCGGCCTTGACTATAAGTGTAAACACACTACTACGCCGCAGAAATCTTACTGATATTCATACGAGGTTTTTTTTTATTTAACGCCCACATGGACGCGCTCTTAGAATAATAAGATAATCCGACACCTACAACATAGCTGCTTATACAACATCAAATTGCACTCGTATAATTGAGGCAAATTGCTCCGTAAACTGCACCGGCACAGATTATTTTTAGACCACGATCGCGGTAAACGTGACGTGCGTAGAATGGGGTTACGGCTTTAGTTTTCAGTCGTTATAGAATGTTTGAAGTTTACTGCAGTATAGTGGCGATGAATATACACTTCTGCAAAATTATGGAATGACAAGCAAGCGACCATAGACAATATAGCACTGCACAGTATATGCTGTAGTACTATGTCGTAAGAGTAACTGACATTAATTCTGATATAGACGATACACAGGATGATACCCACTTGACATTTCATTTATACTTCAAAGTAATTTACATTAACAAGTGGGTAGCAATATTCGCAGCCCGTGTTAGGTCTTTAAAAATATTTCCAAAAATTTAACTAATGAATAGAGCAAACTTGATTGGAACCATTGTTTAAAAGTTGTATTATTGTTTTCGCAGGTGTGTTCGACGCACAGCCGACGGCTAGTGAACGTCAGCGAGAGAACCTCAGCTCGCGGTTACGACGGGAGTTCGGTCTCGCCTTACCCGACGACGAAGAGGCGAGACCTCCTACCGAAAACACCGGTATGCCCACTTGGAGACATAACCACTTTACGGAACAACCTACTGGCAGTTTAAACAACTTGTTTCATACCCGAAGGGACCGCAATATGCCCCCTATGGGCCAAATACCACCTGCTCCATCAAACTGTCATGAAGACCCTTGGGGGCACAAATCTATGGAGCAAATATCAGACTCAGTTGATAACCAATGGAATAATAACGTGTACAGTACAACATATGGGTATAAAACGGGAGTAAAGGGCCTAAAGTGGGGAAGGAGGGGTGTATGAATATTTTGTAATAATAGGTAAATATAGTAATTAACAATAGGTAGTTTAGGTGACGGCCGCAACTTGCTACGCTGAAAATATGGAGCCCTAAACTAGGATTTGCTTATGAAGTATTTGGTTTGTGTAATCGTACTTGTAGTTTTAACGTAGGAATATTGTAAGGTATTTTCTCCATATTGAATATTATACATAGAAAGCGCAACTTGTGTACATAATATGTAGATAGATATTACGTTGGCATGCAATAAACCATGTAACCCGAAGCAGTGTTGTCATTTCTAACGCGTGGTTTGTCCGGCAGATGGCGCGGCGGTGAAGCGGGGCGACAGGTAGTCTGCGGAGCACACATAAGACATTATTTTTGTAAATCTCAGACGGGCTCTGTCCGTCGCCTGTATTATATAATAACTAGCATAAAACGAACTTTTCTATGAGTGTACGTTAGATGCGACGCGCGCATATTGTATATTTCCGTTTTACTTCTACGTTTTTATTTTCCACGGTTTTTCTGCAAGTACAAATTGTTTTTATTTCCCTTTGTACATATTGTATATAGGAGAGTTAAGATATAATATAGGGAACCTACTCGGTAACGTATATATATAATGGTATGAAAGATTTTTTATATATGTACAATGTTTATGTATCTTATTGATATATTTATTTATTATCGATTTATTCGATAGTGCGTTTAGGGAATGATGGCTAGGATTTTGTACGCATAATGTTTAAGTAAATTATAGTTGTTTTTATTATTTGTTTTATGTTTTTTCTAGCATATATAGGGGGTCCGAGGGCTCGTCCTAGTTCTAGGTCTCTTGTTAGTGTTAGAGGTTTCACGTGTAATTTAGAGTCGTTTTAATACAGATGCGCATTAGCCATTTCTAGAGGTTAAATCTGTGTTATATAATTTAAGTGGAGCATACTGTGCAGAGGTTTGTTTGTGTGGTCTATCATCACAAGGATATGGTGAGGCAGCTGGGTAGTAGTGTCCGACACTCCACCACGCCACTGGGCAGCGCGAGCGCGGATCCGAATATTTATTGGTTATGATTCAAGTATTATACATGGACTGAATGGTTCATAATAAAATTAAAATTATTTAAATTAGCAGCGTTGCAAAGTGGTGTCGTGTACGAATAATTAGTTTAGCGTGGCTTTTGCATCCAAATTGGATAAAAGAGGTCTTTGACTGATATGAATTGCAATCACATTAGTACTAATAAAATATACCTGTTTGGTTTGACACAACAAATAATGAATGCAGTTTGAAACACTGACTACTTGTTGGTACTGCGTGCTTTTTGTTAATTAATTGCCGCTATGTGCTACACCCGACTTGCGATGTGTTACAGATCAACGTTTGTAGAAGTTTTATGAGATATGTACTGTGTACATTGTTTGCAGAAGTTGGCACGGCGCCGTTGTCCACTTGTGAATAGGTTGTTATTTAGCTAGTTGATTGTACCACATTGCTTACACAGCATTATGTTAACGACTGTAAAATATTTAATATACAGTTCTAAACTCTGCATTTTACCGCTTTACAGCGCATCTTACATTATTTTGTAAGAACTAAACTGCAGAGTTGACAACTGGAATTGTGTGATGACATTCTTCTATTTTTTTACATTTATTATGTAATTAAATGTTTATTATTACAGCAACCTTCTAGTTGAATGTTATATACAAAAATTTACAATAGTTAATATATTGCCGAATGTATATAAATATTTAACAACGAATCAATGTTGTGAATAACCTCGGGCTAAAATAGTGTTATCACCGAAGCACCCAGTGATCTAAGGAAGCTATGTGCATTCACTTGCAAAATATTCTGTTTGTTATATTTAGGTAGGCTTCCGTAGGGATTCTAGGTTTAGTTTACAGCTCTACTTATAAGCGACTAGCGCACCGAACGCTGATAAAGTACCTTCGCAGTTACTATCTAAGGCTCACAGAGCGATTGTTGACGAGAACCCGTTATTACAGATTATGTAGTCTAATAGCTGATTTCTATAACCTATCCGTTGTTTTACGATTAGTGACTGAAATTTGTCGAAATTCAATCTCTAATTGCAAATCACTGGATGGATAGGTAAAAGAAATCCAGCGTAATTCATTACAGAATATCTTCTAGTGTTCAAATGTTTAGTACTTGAGTATTAAACGTCGCAAGCAACATGTATAGTTAATACTATTTCCAGTATAACATTTCTACCATTATTTTGTCTAGAATCGATCGGAACATCTTCTGTGCAGCAATTCTATTGAAAGGGACAATTCTAATGTAGATATTTTAATACCATTTTGTGCTTTTCTGTTAAATTTAAAAGGCGCTGATATTTTTGTAGTGGTAACTATTCGATCGGTGTTTTATTATTGGTGGATTATGCCCCATGTTTAGATAAATCCTACTATGGATATCGTTGCAATTTAGANTATTGCCGAATGTATATAAATATTTAACAACGAATCAATGTTGTGAATAACCTCGGGCTAAAATAGTGTTATCACCGAAGCACCCAGTGATCTAAGGAAGCTATGTGCATTCACTTGCAAAATATTCTGTTTGTTATATTTAGGTAGGCTTCCGTAGGGATTCTAGGTTTAGTTTACAGCTCTACTTATAAGCGACTAGCGCACCGAACGCTGATAAAGTACCTTCGCAGTTACTATCTAAGGCTCACAGAGCGATTGTTGACGAGAACCCGTTATTACAGATTATGTAGTCTAATAGCTGATTTCTATAACCTATCCGTTGTTTTACGATTAGTGACTGAAATTTGTCGAAATTCAATCTCTAATTGCAAATCACTGGATGGATAGGTAAAAGAAATCCAGCGTAATTCATTACAGAATATCTTCTAGTGTTCAAATGTTTAGTACTTGAGTATTAAACGTCGCAAGCAACATGTATAGTTAATACTATTTCCAGTATAACATTTCTACCATTATTTTGTCTAGAATCGATCGGAACATCTTCTGTGCAGCAATTCTATTGAAAGGGACAATTCTAATGTAGATATTTTAATACCATTTTGTGCTTTTCTGTTAAATTTAAAAGGCGCTGATATTTTTGTAGTGGTAACTATTCGATCGGTGTTTTATTATTGGTGGATTATGCCCCATGTTTAGATAAATCCTACTATGGATATCGTTGCAATTTAGAGTAAATCTATGTAGTTAAACTACGTTTATAATGCCCAGTGTCTGACGTGTCATCCAAATTGTTGCTCAAAACGTGGGGTTCCCTACACTGCTATTTTATTTGGGAACCTCTTTTAAATTAGATTGTGTGCTTTTTGCGGTCTGTATAAATCTGATGTTCTGGCAACATTCGCTGCTTAGTACGTGTCAATTACAGTCTTGATGATTGTCGAATACACTTCCTGACGATAAGTCGTTTATTTTACGAAAATGAATTGATTATGTTTCATGGAATCCAAGTGAGCTCTGCGACTATAAAGTACATATCGACTCTTCTCAATTAACTTGTCCTATATAATGTCTTAATTTCCTATTTCGTGCAGCAATTTCGAAGGTTTCTACGTAGTNGGGACAATTCTAATGTAGATATTTTAATACCATTTTGTGCTTTTCTGTTAAATTTAAAAGGCGCTGATATTTTTGTAGTGGTAACTATTCGATCGGTGTTTTATTATTGGTGGATTATGCCCCATATTTAGATAAATCCTACTATGGATATCGTTGCAATTTAGGGTAAATCTATGTAGTTAAACTACGTTTATAATGCCCAGTGTCTGACGTGTCATCCAAATTGTTGCTCAAAACGTGGGGTTCCCTACACTGCTATTTTATTTGGGAACCTCTTTTAAATTAGATGTGTGCTTTTTGCGGTCTGTATAAATCTGATGTTCTGGCAACATTCGCTGCTTAGTACGTGTCAATTACAATCTTGATGATTGTCGAATACACTTTCTGACGATAAGTCGTTTATTTTACGAAAATGAATTGATTATGTTTCATGGAATCCAAGTGAGCTCTGCGACTATAAAGTACATATCGACTCTTCTCAATTAACTTGTCCTATATAATGTCTTAATTTCCTATTTCGTGCAGCAATTTCGAAGGTTTCTACGTAGTTGCGATAAGCTCCGCTTGACCGCGCTCTCGGGTCTTCACTAAGCTACTACTTAAAAATTTAAGTGTTTTACGCATAATCTTTAAAACTTAGATTATAGTCAAATACGTTGCAATAATACGCCTTCAAGGCAAATAAATACACATAGTTATTAACACACAGAAAATATATTTTAACAGCTTTATTTAATCCATGATTTTATTATTTTTGTATTGTATAAAAAGAATTGTAGGAAGATTTTTTATGATTTTTTCTATTGAATCAAATGTAGATTAATATGAAATGTTCAACATGTTCGCAGGCCGACTGGAGCGACAGTGTCGGTCTCGTGTCTAATAGATTTGTAAATATTTCGATCTGGTTTTAATAACGATGTAAATTAATTGCTTGATATCTTTCTGCTGGAATGCGTTTTGATGTGCATTTGTAGCAAACATTCTTCCGAATAGACTTCTTCCTCTCACATTACAACTAAATGAAATAGTATCTTATAGTAGGATTTGAATTAGACGTAGATTTGAATTTCTCGTAGATAATGGCAGCCCAGCAACTGTATATAAGAACTTATGACAACAAAACGCACTCCAACATTTTAACGTTTCTGTAGTATATTAGATGAAAATCTTTGTGATAAAAAAATTCTTAATTATATCAACCCGTAGAGAAGCGTCTGTGTATATATATAATAGTTAATGTTAAGTGAAAGCTATATTTTGTTATGGTGAACAAAAAGCGCACTCTATCGTTTGCCATATTATGAAGCTAGTTTATTGATACTTCCGACTCCTTGTGATCGCACCCACCTTCGGCTTGTCCCGCTCCCCCGTTGGATATGTTTTTATGTAAGGTATTCGATGTAACAATGGAATATTTTGCAATATATATATATTAATATAATTTTTTAACGCTAAGTGGATCGTAAATAGAAAGCTGTATATTATCCAGATGTTAAATATTATTATTTCTTTCTCAATGTTTGAACTAAGCATGTAAAATTTAAAATAATACTAGAGAATAAAAGATGTTATGATAATTAATTACATAAAATCTTCGTTTGAATGTAGCGCCTTTCCTTTGATCCTTACCCCCAACATGACGATTACATAATTATGGCCTTTTGCTCAACATAATTTGGGGTCTATTTCAGTCTCTCCGAATGCGGCTGGGTTCATACTACGTAAAATGCTGGGTGACACACATTTGCGTACCTATATCATCTCAACTCCCATCTTAATATTATGACGATGTCAACAATAAAATACACAACTCCATAAAATATTTAACATTTATTTCTTATTTACAAAATATAAAGTATTTATCGTAACAGAATATTTTAATGGTATTTAGAACTAACGTTACGTAAAATTTGACACATTTTGCACATTGAACTCTAACCTGCTGTATATAATATTTGGGCTGAGAATCCAATGTTAAAACAATCATAACTACCACTAAATAAAAACCTCAGTCTTTATCTTGTCCAAGAGAGGACACCACACCTTAAAGTCATTCCACCGCTACCTCCAAACAGTAATTAAAAATTATAAAAAAAAATCATTTGAAACAATATTCAGCAGTAACTCCCCGTATGCTAAACCGCATATTGGCTAGGCTGTGGAATTTTGGTGGGAAAGGTAATGTCTTAAAAATAGTTTTTGTTTGGCCTTGAATCAGCTTATAGTGTTTCAAATTATAAGTAACGTCTGATTTCTGAGGGGATTTATCATCAGTTAGTCTGAGGATGCTTCTGCAGTTGATACTATATCAGCACAATATTTAAAACAATTATTTACAAAAGATAAGTCAGAATGATTTTCCGACTTGCTGACACTGATTGACTTTTTATTCTAATTTTATATTGTACTGTTGTACTAATATAGCAAGTATCAAATGTCGAACCATCCTCCTGTACCGTTAATAACGCACCGNACAAAAGATAAGTCAGAATGATTTTCCGACTTGCTGACACTGATTGACTTTTTATTCTAATTTTTTTATATTGTACTGTTGTACTAATATAGCAAGTATCAAATGTCGAACCATCCTCCTGTACCGTTAATAACGCACCGCAGCGGTCAGCTACATATTGACTACTCTTATATCACAGCCGTAACTAAGAACACTGATAACATTGTCCACACCATGTTGTCTTTCAAATAAACGTTCACAGTACGCCGCCGCCGAAACTATGAGCATAGCGTGTTCATAGCTAAAAACTTACAATTAATAATGTCCTTTTCATTTTATGCCCACAGAATAAATTATTTATTTTTCACGAAACACTTTCTTCAATATGGTATTCTTGTAAGTATTTACATTTGCAACGTTCCACATTGCACTTTGATTCGACTTACAGTTGACTAGAACAGCTGAAGATTATGCCAGTTTTAGGTTCCAAAATATTTTATCAGCTGAACTAATATGTCCCTAATTGATATGATAAAACTTTCCATTTCCAACAACTATCAAACTTCGCCGCATTGTTTTACTCAGTAAGTAGACACCTAGCCTTTGCTGCTTCGACACATTTAGTGTTTAATTTTCTAGTAAGTATACAATTAATCTCAAAAATATTCAGCTGTTTTGATTATAAAAATATATGTTGTCTTATTTTTTTTATGAAAATACTTCACTTAACCATCTTTAAATTTTTATGGCAAAATTTCGTTTTCGAAATGTAATTTAAAATTGCCTCCAAAAAATATTAGCTGTCATTTTTAAATGTTGGCGCCAGAATTTTAGCAATATGGCGGCCGCAGCATGGATTTCCTGGCACTGGATACGTGTCTTTTAGTCTATACAGCCCGCCACTGGTCCCGATCGTTGGGTTCTCTCTTGACATGATAGTTGAGACAGGGTTGAAAGTTAACATGAATGGTGACGGGATGTAACGGCGCGGCGAGGTGCACTGCTCTTGCGTCCAATACATCATAAGGGCCGAGGTGCCTCTGAAGGCACGCGTAGTCAACACTTAGCGGCACGTAATATTTTCCTGTAAAAGTTTAATTTACAATTAGTAGGTAACTAAACCTTGTCGCCTGTTTCGATTTGTTATGAGTATATTTTATAAAAAAAAAATGGCTTACCAAGAGCATTCAACGCGAATACAGGAACATACTGCGCAGGTGGAGGTGGCTTGTCGTAGTGATGATGATGAGGGGATTCGCTTGACGTGTCCTGCAAAAAATCCATATATCTCGTTAATATATTTTATAACAATACTAGCTTCCGCCAGCGGTTTCACGCTTTCTCGTGGGAACTACTGCGCGCACCCTGATAAAAAGTAGCCTATAGCCTTCTTTGATAAATGGGCTATCTAAGACTAGAAAAAAATGTTTGAATCGGACCAGTAGTTGCTTAGATTAGCGCGTTCAAACAAACAAACTCTTCAGCTTTATAATATTAATATAGATTATAAACTTTTCGTTAAAATAATTATTTTTGCCGTTACTTTTTTTAAATTTAAACCCTCAAATAATTTTATAATATTACCTGTGGCGAGGTGTCTCTCGCATCTTCAGTGGATCCGGAGTTAGAGGTGGAGGTAGAGGGCGCAGGCTTGGCGGCGCGGCGGCGCTTGTGCGAGTACACCTTGCCGTGCGCGTGCGCCGTGCGGGCCAACATGTCTGCTGCCTGGAGACACGTTAGTCATAAATGTAACATAAATACATTGAATTAGAAAAATAACGCAAGTATCTAATTGTGGCCGTTTCACTTTATACAGTTAAGGGCTCCTCCATGAATTACGTGAGGTGTTTTTTTTATTTTTTCTCGTTTTTCTGTCCCCCGTGGCGAGCTGTTAGTGAGATTATTCTCGACCACTGATCGTCATTGTGTAAGTACATAAATGTAAACTTGATCAGTTACTTTTAACTTAATTTCACTTTCATCTCATCTAAGGTTCTTGTCTATAAAGCTCATTCCAATTTTGCCCACCGTGTACTATATCATAACAATGCCGGTTTACTACATATTTTTTGGTTTATAATGCAATGGCCTAGGTGTGACAAATGCAAGTCTTATCTATCGAACTTAATCTAAATTCTTTGGTTACGCCCTTTATACATGACTACATACATTGACCTAGTTACAGCTAATTATTATGAGTAAAAATGATTGCAAAACACTACGAAAATGAATTAAAAATAACTGCACACGTGACACGTAACAGAATCCTGTTACCTACACAATGATGATTTTGCTGATATGATACGACATAATCCTGGGTCAAAGTCAATTTAATTTTACACTATGTAAACAGATTGTCTCTATTTATCTAATCTCTTTACCTCAGTATCTTGTGATCTAGAAAATCGCCTTTCTATGGAGTTCTTGAACTTGTACGAATGAAGGTAATCTTCTGTATGTTCGGGCTTCCTGACGGTGCGTAAGGTGGGCTCTCTTTTACGTCGCCCGTCCAGGGGTAGCGGCTCTGATTCTGGAAGTCCTTCGCCCTCCCCTGCCAAAGGTGTCTGAGCTACTGTGGAAAGAAAAACATCAAAATTAGAATTTAGGTTTCATTTTTACGACAAAGGTTATCGAACTATTGCACTACGAATTGCGATCAAGTGGCAAGTTAAAATTGCAATAAGTCCGTCGAGATCTCAGTCCTAAGTATCTTACTTGCATTTCTCCTGCCATCGCGTACTGTAAAAACATCAGATCGTAAAACGTAGATTCGTTGGTATAGCAAACGCACCTTTCTGATTCAGTGCAGTGAAGACAAATTCTTGAACCTACAGTAATAAACTAAACAAATAAATATTTGTGTTTTATCACAACACCAAGCGAAAATAATGCAATAGATTTAGGTTATTCCTTCCAATCATTCTTCTTACCGTGTTTAGACAAAAATGGCGATGCCTCCGATTCCATTGTNAAGAAAAACATCAAAATTAGAATTTAGGTTTCATTTTTACGACAAAGGTTATCGAACTATTGCATTACGAATTGCGATCAAGTGGCAAGTTAAAATTGCAATAAGTCCGTCGAGATCTCAGTCCTAAGTATCTTACTTGCATTTCTCCTTCCATCGCGTACTGTAAAAACATCAGATCGTAAAACGTAGATTCGTTGGTATAGCAAACGCACCTTTCAGATTCAGTGCAGTGAAGACAAATTCTTGAACCTACAGTAATAAACTAAACAAATAAATATTTGTGTTTTTTCACAACACCAAGCGAAAATAATGCAATAGATTTAGGTTATTCCTTCCAATCATTCTTCTTACCGTGTTTAGACAAAAATGGGGATGCCTCCGATTCCATTGCTGTAGCTTTGATCCGATTCGAGTGATAAAACATATTTTTTACCTGCGTCTGATGTGTTCTATAAATTCCTTTGCCTACCTCATAAAACAAATAATATCCCGTTCTATTTAAGAGAACCTACCAGTGAAACTCAACCACGGGTAAAGGTTGGACTAAGTCTCTCGCTAAACCTTGTGAACCCCTGCTTGTTCTGCAATTTCGTGGTTACCTCTATCGCATTCCATAGAATAGGGGTGTTCTTGCGGTCGCTCCTCATACGTATCTGGGGCGAATGGTGGCGGCGCGGGCGGTGGAGCCTGAGCTATGACACCAGGCTTCATGGCGTAGCCGTGCGAACTGCCCGAAGAACTCGCTGTTTCTGAAGATGAACCGGGATGTGACCGAGCTTTTTCCCGAGGAACTGGTTCGCCTGGAATGAAACGGATTCTAGTTGATTATTTTGTACTTTAGTAGTTAAATGCCTGTTTGAACTGTCTGGACAAATGGAAGGTATGTCACTGTATGTTTTAAAATGAATTTACTATATTAATGAACGTACCTTTAGCAATAGCTTCACAATGCCTCTGCATATGAGCTGCCAATTGCACACATAGACCATCTCCGGGTCCATAGCCGTGGACTTCTACGAGGAATCGCATCACCTCGGCCACAGCGTCTTGGTAGCCGGCCCTGAAGTGTTCCTCCCCCGCACCGCGCTCGGCCGCTACAACAGAACCCCACGCGAAGATGGAACATCTTCCGGCGGGAACTCCCAACAACATTAGCGTTCTTCAGTGTCAGTTATGAGCGTGTCTTTTTTTTAGTTAACCTTTTTGGTGATTGAGATGATTTGAAAATGGAATTCGAAATATGAATGACAATTTCACGCGTGATGACTCGGACATAAACCATGTGATGAGTTGTCTTGTATTTTTTTAACTGCTTACTATTTCTATATTATAATACTTCGTTGTTTATAATTTTTGTTAGTTCTGATTTTTTTTCTAATTAATTTCTTAATGTTAAGTATGGTTTATGTGCGATTAGGATGAGGATGTTGTTAAAATGAAAGGAAAACATCGGGCATCAATAAGGCAGTAAAAAAATCTGTATTCAGAAGAGTAGTTTTCAAACAGATTTTTTTAAATGCTGGAAAATCTATATTTTGTGTATCTGTCTATTTGATTTACGTACCTACATATTTTACTTCAATTGTATTGGTCATGTAATGGTAAGTTTTATTCTGATATGCCTAGCCATTTGTTTGTTAAAAACACCGCAAATAGACTATATCAAAAGCGGTTTTGAGCTTTCAAAGAATCTGTCATTATTTTAGCATGTGAATAATTTTCAGTAATCTTGGCTAAAATTAACTAATATTCTGTACTCTGTTTTTTTTACACAATACTCACGATATCGAAATAAAATCAACTGTGCGTATTTTTCCTCTGAATCAAATTGAGTAATTACAAGAAAGATAATATTTCCATTGATGGCCCTATTTGTGTTAATTTTCCACGAATTTGTTAAATGAATACTTTTTTGTATATCTATGTCTCTAAATATACAGATTTTGTCTTGATTCATCTGTATGTTTGTAAGATGGCTTACAAAATGCTCTTGTTAAATGTTTTACTAACTTTAAATATTCAGAGATTATGCGGGAATACGAATGTAACCTAGTTTAAAGCAGATGTAGTTATTAGGTTGCTTTATTTTTATTGTATTCTGACATCAATCTTAAAACATTTGAAAGCTTCTGAAGAATACCATGTCACGAGAAGTTTTACCGGAATCCTAACGGACTGCCTAACAAAGATTGACTTTAAAACCACTGGATTTACACAGGATTTTTAATGAGAATTTTAATTTTACTTTTCAGACTTTTAATAAGTACTGATCAAGAAATAAAAGAATTGGGTGTGGGACAAAACAACAAAATGATTTATAAACTCATTCGTCATTTATCTGTGATTAATAAATAAGCCTTAGATTTACCAAGTAGCAACTCGCCCAGATCAAAAAAAATCTTCAAGTTAAAATAAATAACAATACTAGTTATGTCTTAAACTAGTTGTCTTGGTAAATGCAAGGTAAGTTAGAAATAATTGAAAAATAAAATAAAAAAACAACTAGGGCTTGAATCTGCGATATTTTTAAGAATTATTGATATTTACTTACATAGAGCATTTATCAATTTGATGAACCACGATTTCTGAAGTTTTTCGCATAATCAAGCCTCCATACAATTTGTATTAAATTTCAAATACTCCAACCAATCAGATCGAATTATTCCTATCTATGACGTCAAATGTTAGAAAACAGTGGTAACACAATGCAAAATATTGCCAAGCCTCTACCAAATAAACATTGGTAAAGCTTGGCGTTCATAAAAAATATGTACAACTTTTTTCATCATTCACAGAACAGAATCAAAGATCTGACGGGTTGGAGTTTAATCCAAAAGTACCTTCTCCTGTTGTTTTCCAATTATAACTAACGATTTTACCAAATAAGCGCGCTTTCCGTACGAACCGTTCGCGCGTTCCTGAAGGTACTTGAGGTGGCGTATTGCCATCTCGATGATTTCGGTCTTTTCGACCCTGCCGCGGCCTTTCTTGAGGTACTCAGGCGGTATGAGCCGCGAGAGATCGGCCAGGCAGTTGTTCATACGGTCGCGACGACGCTTCTCTATTATTCGGTGCGACATCGGGTCTTGCTGATGGAGAAATTGAATATAAAATTTTTGGCCATAATATTTAAGATTTGGTGTGTGGTTCATTTTCAATTGTTTTTTTATGGTTGGGTATAAAGCTGTATACTTTTTAATAGTCTCAGGTTTTCTGTACATTTACAATTTTTGCAACATTCGTAGGCTG